>JACDJE010000297.1:846817-858394 GCA_016647715.1 Pavo muticus | reverse complement strand
CCGGGCCGCGCGGCGCCGCGCACGCACGGGTTCGGGCAGCGGCGGCGGCGCTGACATCAACATGGCCGACATTTTTTTTTTTTTTTTTATATCCCCCGTGTGGTGTGTGTGAGCGGCAGTGAACTGTGGGGGAGGTGTGCTCAAGTTGGGAGAAGTGACAGCAACTCCGAGGAGAGTTCGGCGGGGAAGGGGCGGGCGAGGATAGCCCTCCGGGGCGGGGGGTGAACCCGCTGGGCATCGCCTCTCGGGGGTCGCGAGCCCTGTGTAGAGGTAGCTTCGTGTGTGTGTGGCTTCGCAGAAACCCGTCCCTTGTAACAAATATTCGATGAACGCAGAGCGTTAAGATCTTAAAAGTCCGTCTTTTCAGGCTCTACGAAATGATACTGAATACTGGTAACTTCCGAGGTGTTCTCTTAGCGTTTAAGGGAGACGCTCTAGCCAACAGAAAAGCCCGATCCCGTAGGAGGCTCCTGTCCCAAGCTCGTCCCACCAATAAGCCTTCTCGCGTTTCTCTTTTCAGGCTGGCTGGAAGGAAAACCATGCGACGTTCATGAATGAACTGAAAAACCTTCAGGCTGAAGGACTTACAACTCTTGGCCAGTCCCTAAGAACAGCTTTTGATTTATTAAACTTAAATAGATTAGTAACTGGCATAGACAACTATGGGCAGGTAGGTTGACTGGTAATAGGTGGAAAAATCATAAAACGCAAGCTTCCCACAGTTGCCCAAAGTGGTGTCTTCATGAAGTACTCAATACGGGGGCTTCATCAAAAGCAAGCAGAGCTCAGACAGTCTGAAGAAGTTTAGGTACTGACAGCAGTTCTGTACCCAACTATTATTTCCTATTTTCCTCATTTCTCTGTTTTTAAACTATGATGTAATCTCCAAGATGACCTTCTCAGTTAAACTTTGTCATTTTTTTTTGGTGACAAATTCCAGAACCATAACTGATGAGCCTGGTGAGGTCTTAAAAACTTTGATTTCTGTATACGGTGCTGTATGATCAGTTAAGTACGATCTGGGAGATGAGCTTTTTTTTCTGACAGCACTAAAGCACCTAAAGTACTAAGCTGAGCACGTCTTTTTCAAACCATTGTTTTCCAGTGAGTTTACTTCAACATTTCTCTGAATACTTTTATTTTCATATCCCTGTTTGTTTATATCAGAGCCTTAATAAGCTCTGCTTTTCAAATGCTTGTGTGGCAGCTGTCCCTTTAAAGCAGGACTACTTCTGGGAAGGGCCAGTGTTCCCTTGCTCAGTAGTATGACTTGCTACAAGCCAGTAACTCTAGGTTAAATATGCACTTTAAGAAGCGTACCCAGTTCTTTCTGGCACTGGATCAAACCCTGGATTTGTTTTGCGTAAAAGATGTTACCAGTACTGGGCAAAGTATATCCTGTATTTTTCACGTGGGACGTACTAAAGCGAATCTCCCCTTTTCGTTTGTTGTTCTCATGTAATGCTTCATCTGCTCTCTGAGGATTAGTTACTGCTCTTGGTATTTAACATGGGAATGTGGCTGTGAAAGTAAGTCCCCGTTTTCTCCCTCCCTTTTCCAGTCTGAGTGCAGTTTATGATAACACGCCATGTTTGTTTGGGAAGGAGATCTTTCTCATGTTGCACTGTATGGCTTTGCCACTAGGTGACTAAGTGAGTCTAAACATTTTTAAAATGCCAGTTTGGTGATGAAACTTCAAAAAAAAATGCTAGTTCCACACATGGCTATTTTTTTTTGTCTATTCCCATTTGCTGTCCTCTTCTGTGTGCTAATCTTTCCCATTTTCTGCCATTTTTCTTAGTTACATGAGCAATGTGAAGCTTTTTGGAACACTTACCGTAGTAGACACATACATGAAATACGTGCTCTTTACCATTGCTATTGATAATGAAGAAATATATAAAACCCATGTCATATAATTTGCACTGAGTGAACCAGCTAGGCTCGAGTACTTAGTCAAGTGGGTAATTGAGTGGTCATGACTATTTTGGCCCGTTAATAGTTCTTGTTATTGCAGGTTTTTGCTCTTTTGTCTGTGGAGCAGTAGCTTTGTCCAGTCTGTTTCGACTGGAGGTCTTTCTCTGTGCTTGAACCCACTGTAGTTAGGCATGCTATTTGCTCTGTTCCATGCTTGGAATGGACTGTTGAAGAGGTGTCCAAATGCACAGTCAAGTGACTGAATAGAACTTTGACTTCTTTTAGCATCTGCAAAAATAGATGGATATATTACAAGTGCCAGATCATCTGCTGCTGAAGTGTCTGGTTCCCATTCTGGCTCTACTAATCAAAGTAGCAGATTTTCATAAATCAAATTAAATTCTGTAGCTCTCAGCTGGTCTGTCGGCACTCACAGGATGAGATGCAGGCCAGTTCATTTTCCTCAAGTTCACATCGGCCTTTGAGCAAAAGGTCACGTTATCCATCAGACTTCTTATTGTTGAAGTCTACTACCTAAATGGCTTAAGATAAATCTGTATCTAAACGTATGTGGTGAGAGAGGCTTATGAAGTCAGGATAATAAAAACCACCAGAATTCTCAGTGACATTAGAAATATATTTTTTTAAACTCAGATTCATTTATTTCTTCGTCAATTAAAAATATTAAGATCATAGAATGAGTATTTTACTTAAATATAGTTAAATGTTTGGAGCGTGATTGTCATAGAGTGGAGGAACAGATAATTTTAGAGAAACGCAACATTTAGATTATTTTAGGTGTGTTGCTAAGTGAAGTAATAAGTCCAAACATTAATTGAGCTTTTCTCTGGAAAAAATCTCACTTAACGTCTTCTCACTAACATGCTTGGTTTTTGGTTGTATGGACAATCTTCTTCCATTTGCTTCACATGTATTAGTTGTAAAACAGATCCTTATACATAAAAATGACAAGACGCATTATGAACACAATGGGGTTGTTTGGTTAAGTCATCCAGCAGCAGGATGTCTTGTCTCCCTGCTAACTTCGAACTGTTTGTTTAAATGGCAGTGTGACTCACTATGCTTGATTTCTTTCTAAGTAGACCAGAGTTCTCCATCAGCTGACTTCCTGAACAAGAGTGATGACTGGTCATTCTGAAATTGAGGAAAATCTCCTTCGTGTTTTCTTGGAAAATTAATGCTTATAGTTTAATGAGTGTTTACCATTATTACTTCTTCAGTAAATAAGTACTGAGTTGGTTGCTCACGATGATTGAGTGTACAGCTACATTAGCTGATAATAGTATCTCATGTTCAGATCTTAAAGGGACGCAGACAGCATCATTAGATTATCAAGAATCTGGAAGATATCTTTAAAAGCTGTTTCTGATATTAATGCTATAGTATGTTTTTATAAGCCCTTTGTCTTACCTAGGGGGTTTTTAGATCAAATTTTGAAGGCTTCTGTCAACAGCACACACACAGAGATATACAGGGAGGCAGTATAACAGACAAAAAGAGAACAATTTGATGTTATTAACGGTCAGCTTATTAGGGATTTTGAAAGTAAATATTTTCAGGTGAGTATCCCTTTAATTTTTACAGCACTTGCAGACTGATGAACTGTTTTGTATTTCTTGAGTCCAGCAGTAATTTCTTGCGCATACTATGTTTTGTCCTGATGATAATAGCAAAAGGATGAACCTTCAAATAAGGTATCAGCTTTTTGCTAGAAATAATGATCCTCTTCACCTCCTGCACTGTTACAGAAAGCTTAGGAAAAATTCACAGGATTTTGATATAGTTAGGAAGAAAGCAATTTAAATGTACACAGTTCAGTGGGCTCACTGTCATATCACACAGAACATAGTACTTCGTTAGCCCAGTTTTAGCTAATTGACTTCCCTTCGCCATCTTTTCCCCAGTTCAGTTTCCCCATTATTTTGGTAGTCAAATACTGAACCTATTAGTAGCAGATTTTCCATCCTTTTGGAATATACTCCTAAATCTTACTGCTATGACTTGTTCAGTGGTACAAGTTACAAGTTCAGCAGTGTAGGTACAATTTAACTGGGTATTTTTGAGTGATACAAACAAATGCAGCTCCTTAGAGGTAATGGAAGGGTTAAATACTAGCGTTGTGTTTCTGGAATTATTCTTTCTGTGAAAACAGAAAACACGAATGTATCTATTATATAACACAGCAAAACATAAGCAAGTGGCTGAATTGAACCAGCTATTTACTTCAGTTGTTTGCAGTTTGTAGTCAAGTTTCTAAGAATGAGCAATAAAGCTAAGGTAGGTAAAATGCATCACTGGTATTTTGAAACTTGCATGCAAAGGACTGACACAGCACTACTAAAAATGAATCTGATGGATGTTTGAAATTGCTAAAGCTCTGGTTGTCTGAAACCCCGTGTTTCACTTTCTCTATTTGCTTAATGAAGGTCTCTTACTATTTTTTTCATTATTACATCAAATGAGGCTTGAGAGGATAAAATGTATTTAAGGATTTTCAAAGTCATTGTGTTGGTATATTTTTTTCCTATTTTTCTGTTTTCCTTTTTCAGGATGAAATTTCATTTCAATATTGCTAGTAGAAAACTTTTCAATAGCAGATAAAGAGCTTTTTATCTCACTGAATTAACTTGCACGTATCTTCAGCAGCATAATTATTGATATGGACAAACTGGCTTAGAGATGAGTTTCACATGTTAAACGTGGTGGTACAAAAGCACATGCTAACGTAGTTGTTTTGACACAGAAAGGCCAACAATAATACTTCCAAGTAGATTTGAGACATGCATTTTTCACTCCCACTGATGGGAAAGGTGCACTCCCTATTTAAAAAATGGAGGTACATTTTTTTTGTCTGTTTTAGACAGTTTGTGCCCAGTTTTAGTGAGAGCTTTTTTTCCTACACTGTATTTCACATACCCGGAAAAGTGTAATTAAGACGTTTTGAAACTTAACTAAAATCCAAGTGGAAGTGAATTGTTTATGGGTATTTTGAGAATTTAGAAATGCAGTAAGGATTAGAAACACCCATCTGTGATTTGGAAGTTGGAAGGTGCCCTGCATTCAATGGCTTTTAAAATCAATTTTGTTTTTTCCCCAAAGGTTTTATTCATACAATGCATGAACATCAAACAGTCTAACCTTAGGTTAATTGCTACTCTGCATTTCTGAATATACAGTTAGGCCCATTTGTAGTTAGGGTAGCACCAGTGCTGATGCGTTCACACAGTAAAGCTTAGAGTTGATTTTAAGAGACACGTTTGGCCATAATAGCTTAAATACGATTATGTTCCAAGTATGTGTAGATAGAGTGCTTAGGAGATCAATTCTAATTGTGCTTGTAGGTGCACTTCAGTTTTTAAGTCACACATTGTAGACTGTCTCCTTGTTTGTTGCACATCTGTGCCCTAAAATATGCTGAGCTTAAAAAAGAGCATGAAACACTCAAGAAATCTTGTCCCTGGTATTTACATATGTTATGCTTCTGCAGTGACACGTTCTGTTGAGTAGTTATTTTTTCTGATTATTTTTTGAGGATTGTTACTGGAATTCCTTGCTTCCAAAAGTCAAAATCCATCAAGCATGCCTTTTGTCTTGGCATTTTGGGGTCATAAACACTGCACTGGAATGGCTTGCGTTGAATGCTCATCCAAATTTGGAACCAAAGTTTAGATTAGCATTTCCTGCTTTGTCATGCTTGCATGGTTACACAGCGCTTTGCTTTTCATGTTGGTAGAGGCAGAGCTTTACACTCTTGGTGGAGATCTCCCATTCTCTTTCACCTTTCCCAATAAACATAAAGGGAGGAATTTCAGACAACAGAAAACATCATAGCAAACTTAAATATAGTAATGGCAGAAATAATTGAAGAAAACAGATGACTATGGATTATCCTATAGAGTAGAAATGGCCCTAGCACAGATTTAAATGCCTATTATGTCAAAGACGTATGTGAAGTGCTGGTGAAAATCAGTCTTTCTCACCTCCTATGTGATGAAGTTAAGCACAGTTTCCCAGTTTATAGTTTTTAGGCTGTAGTTTACAAGTCTGTCATCTAGTCCACGCTTAAAATGATTCTATTTTGTAGGTAGTTTTGTTTTATTGCATCTTCTAGTGAGCACTACGGCATCTGTCTGGGTGAGGAGCTAGGAGATATGGTTTAGTAGCTTGTGGTAGCAATGGTAATGGGAGGATGGTTGGACTAGATGATCTTGCGGGTTGTTTCCAACCTTGTGATTCCATGATTCTATCTTTTTCCACTTTCCAGGGGGGATTGCATTCTTTTCAGCTTTCCCAGACTAACAAAGTTCACTGAGTCTCAGGAGTAATAATCACATCAGGCTTAGGTGTTGTTAAAATCACTTGTATAGTTCTAATCCAGTATATTTTTAAGGAAGAATTAAAAGTTAAAGCAAACTTACACAAAATACTGTGCTTTTCCTGGTTAAAATGATCTCGTCCATCTCTTTCGTTAGCAGGAAGAATTGAGATACTTCCTCATGTTCTGAATATCAAGTATGCTTTGGCTGCTTTGATTCTTTAAGTGCTTGATATTTCAATAAATTGGATTTGGAAGGGTCAGTGCCATAACGTGTCAGCAGTGACTTTGATTTTTAGGGATCAGGTGGGGGCAGGCTGCCAGCACTTCAGCAGCTGCTGTAGGTGTCTGTGTCAGGCTGGTACTTGGCCTCACTAGCGAGTCAGCAGAGGACAGTTTGGAGTTCCAATATTGTATCTCTTGCCTTTTTTATCTTGAGCCTCGTATCTGCCACAGTTCATCATAAACTCCCTGGGTATACTATCTTTCTTATTTAGGTGCTTAAAGGTATGTGTCCTCTAGGTGAAGTATAATTTATGTTTGTGCTTCATCAGAGCCAGCTGCCAGGGATGGGAAGCAAATACTCATAGGTGGAAAGCCAGAGATCGGTCATTTTTATAAAGCACAAAGTATTTTTTCCCTGATGCCTATCACTGTATTCTCTTTAAGTTATTCTGTTTTCTTACCGAGTAGTTGGGCAGCCCATACCTCTGAAGTCTGAAGGGAAGAGCTGTTATTTGTTATGTGTCTGACTTTATTTGACTGAGTTTCAGTTGGAACTAATTGTGTTGCCTGGGAGCCCTGCTTGCAGTTGCTTTTTTTGCTTTTTGTAGTGTATTTGTGCCTGTAATGGCACAGTGTGTCTTTTGGTTCACAGAGTATCTCCGTATCTGCATCTACCAGTTGGAGAACATATTAATGTTTGCACTTGATGTTGCGATTTTTAGCATCATACTGTGTGGCCCTTTAATCAAGTTGTTTTCAGCTGTTGTTTGTGCAACAGATTGGAATTTCACGAAATTTGTGAGCATTAGCATCTGGCTAATACAGAACGCCATCAAGTATGCAGTTTGAATTGTGTGATTATGGTGCTAATTTTCATTATCCTAAGCATAGCCCAGTCTCGTTTCAAGAAAAGCTACTACATCAGGTAGGAAATGGTTTGTGTGTATTTATGAAGTATTTTCTATGTATCAATGTGTTGATACTAGTCTAATGCCAAATATTGACAGCAAATAGGATTTCAGGTGCTTATTATTGCCTGTATGCTTTACCTTAAAAATTAAGAAGGGATGCCTGTAATCCTGGTACTGTAAAGCTGACCCCTAATGGACTAGATTTTTCAAAAACATATAGCAATTTTTATCTTACAATAATGAGAACTCAGGAATGTTATCTAAGCACCTGTTTTTATTCTAGAGGTAGTGCCTCTGCCTCAGTTAATTGATTTACCCTGGCTCGCATAAATCTGCAGTCCGCTGTAGATTTAAGCCTACGTTTTTCCAGTGGGGAAATTGGGTTAGTGCCTACAGCTGAATTAAAATAGGTAATATTTAAATCGTAGTATATGTACGTACATAAATAAAAAATAGAAAGTATTTAATTTTAAGGTGGCAACTTTAGATTGGAAACATGAATGAGCATGACTAAGAAACTGAGTAGATAAGGCTTCTATTTGAATGAGAGCACAAGAGGTTTTGTCAAAAGCTGATCCTACTCTAAAATGTGGGGCTGGCAGTGTTAATGACTAGATAACTAGAATTGCAGATAAGTATTGGTTATGTCTGGTGTTGTTCCATGGCTTTAAGCTTGGGGATGTTATACAAAACTGATCTAGCAGGAGCAGAGTAGTTCTCTAGTATGCAGTTCTGACAGTTATTCAAGGGCATAAATATTGAAAATCATGCTTAGTGTCCAGTTGTTGACTCATCCAGTAAACTTTTGCCTGAATAGTCGTGTTTGGTGTCTGTCCATTGTCCATTCCCTATAATTCATGATTTTTTTCAATCTGCATGTAATTGCTCCTGCTTGTGGAGAGCAGGGTGTTAATCTGATTTCATCCATTAACAGTGCTTGCGGATAAATGATCTGAATATACTGTGCATTTTGTCAATGTCTCCTTGAGACAAAAGGCTGCATTGGACAAATCCAGAATATTTGTCACTGGAATCAATTTAAGGTGCTGACATTGTTGCTTTAGTTGAAGATAGCCATTTCTCATATTCTGCGTTCATCTTTCTTCACCAAATACTCCACCCTGGGACTTTAAATCCCAGAGCACTCACTTCATTTTGTGCATTGTTGTAAGACTGCTGAGGTGGCACCCATCCTAGCTGCCTGCTCTGCTCCACTCCTGCACTTCTGGACTCTCACAGTTACGCCAAACTAGGAGCAAGTTGTGACTGTGACTTCATGTAGTAAATTAAACTAAACTAGTGATTGATTCAGATACCTTAATAAGCTGAACTGTGAACTGAAGTGGTTCAGAATCAATTTTTTAACAGCCAGGTTGTTCCTGCTGTAGTAGTGATAAACTCCGAGAGGGAATCATTGTGAAGTGTTGGGGCAGCAATCATTCATCCTATATTCATGAGTCAATACTCTACCTTCAGTCAGCTTGTCTTTAACCTGAGTTGATAACCTACTAAAAGTTAGAGAGAATTTTGTACATATCTCTTTGGCTTTTCCACTTCAGTTATTTGATGTTCCCCTGCTCAGTAGGCTGGTAGTTGTGAAATTTGCTACTCCAGTACATGGAGGACAGGGGCCTGTCCTAGCACTGTGAATTCCACTGACTGAGCCAGGCCTAGCTATATGAAGTCATCGCTGTGAAGCAGAAAGACTGCAGTAATTAGGGACTTGATCCAAAGCCTGACAAGGTCAATTATTTTTGGAATAAAAGATTCAGAAATATTTTTAGAAAATATGACCAAAATGATCTTCAAACCCAGATTTTTGGGGGTTGGCTTTAAAGATCAAGTCGTATTTGGCATGGACAGTTGTATCAGCTGTTTTTTCGAAGTGTGTAAAAGCTCAAATATAAGCTGTTCTTTAGCAGCTTGCATTTACTGTATTTAGCCAAATAACTTTGGAAACCACCAGGATTTGTTGGCTGATTTATCCAACTTCAGCATGATTCCAGTAACAATTCATTTACAAATCTATAACTAATAAGGTGCATCTTTATTTTTAAATAACACTTTCCATTACCTTAAAAATAAGGTGCAAGATATACTCACAGTTGTTTTCCTGCTTGTATATTTCAATATCATGCAGAATTAGTTCTTTCATTTGGGGGATTTCCATGAATCAGTTAGTTTGGTGGTAACATGTTTAAAATATTAGTAGCTTTTCTTTTTGTTGTTTTCAGTTTTGTTGCTGTTCCTCACTATTACTTGCTGGAATTGACTGTATATTAAGAACATTATGTGGTTCTTGTTTTTGTGAGAATATCATGTTAAATTTCCTGTCATAAATTGTGAAAGATTTAAGGACTTGATTGTTTTTGAAACTTATCAAGGACCTAACCTAAATTGGAGCACTTACGAGTTAATCAAGAAGTTATCACTTACATAATATATTATTTAGAACTCAATTAAATTTATTCTTAGATAAAAGAAACAGGACAAACTTTTATAATGAAGTGGTGTTTTTGAGGCTGATTTACAAATATTTGGAAGTGTGTGATTTATGAACTTAGAATATCAGTGAATCTTGGGATCTGTGGTCTGCTGTCCTGGTAAATCCTACTGTGTATTCATTATTTTTGTATTATTCAGTACCAAGTCTATAAAAATGCTTCCTTGACAAATCTCCCTTCTGTTTTCATATGTGCACTGCTCACTATGGAGGCTTTATATTCCAGAATAATCATCTTTTGCATTGAATCTATTGAATCTCCTTCTTAGGCTGTTTTCGGTTGCCTTTTTGGTGTTTCTTGCTGTTAATCTTGGTTTTGATCTTAGAACAAACTTTTTGACTAGCATTCCAAAATGACTGAGTGTGCATAACTAGGTAGTCTTGTATGCATTAGTCTTCACTAGATCTGGTGCTAGACTTGGGAACCCAGAATCTGCAAAGCTATGAGCATTGTAAAAATGATACTATAATCACAGAATAACTTCATTGCACGTTTCAGGACAGGTATACAATGCAGTTATTGCTTATAGAACTCAGACTTGCAAGGGCAGGCAAAACAAGCAGTCAAGTACAAACACTTGTACTTAAATATATATCATGTATTAAACGTTTGTGATTTGGTTTTGTCCCTGTAATATATAAGTAATATCTGATTGGATCTCTGAATTTAGCTGTGGAGCTTCCAAGCTGGGCAGAAAAGATATGTTTGCAGCTTCAGTATATTTTAAGATATATTCAAGAATACTCTGGTGCAAATTACCTTTTCATCCTTTATCTGTATTACTGAATACCTAAGATCTCCTTTTCTTAAGTGGAACTGCATAACCTGTTTAAGAATGCTCCCATATTCTGCAACTGCTGTGCTAGTAAGTGTAATTTCTGGCTTGTGTTCTCCTTTGCTAATTGTTTTGTTTAACCTGCAACTCCTTTTTTTTCCAGTCACCTGAAATACAGAAAACTTCAGTTGTACCATAGAATCAATATCCTGCATGTGTGAAGATCATTCAATTTACTGTTAATCTATAGTGCCAGTAAGAGATGAAGCAAAAGCTGTACAACTACCTCGTAATCCTTTGCAAGCATTCCAGATAAGAAACTGGTTATTGCATGCCTTGGACACTTGAAGAGTAACTCTTAGCTATTTGTAACATAGTAAGCTAAAGAAGAAGTTGTCTAGGAAATGAAAAATCATTTTGCCTGTAATATCTTCCCTGTAGTTTATAGAGAAGGATAGCTGTATTTTGCTGAATTCAGGTTTTGAAATCACATCACAGAGGAAAGCTCTCCTGTGGTATCCATTCTTACTGCAAAATCATTGGCATCAATATACTGACTTTCAGAGTGTGAATGAGTGCAGGAGAAAACGTGACTGCTTGAACATCATTTTCCTTTTCCTTGAGGGAAAAGAAGATGAGTTAATGGAAGCATGAGTTCAGATCTTGATAAGTTCCAGGAAACTGTATCTTAAAGTTGTTTTTAAGGTTTTGTCCAGAAGATAAAATAGTTCTTTGTTACCTTCAGAATAAAAGTGAGTGGGGTGAATATAATTGAATATTGTGACTGAGGCTTCCAAAGGATGGGCAGTAGAATAAGGGCAATAGACAGCAAAAAAAAAAAAAAAAAAAAAAAAAAAAAAAAAAAAAAAAAAAAAAAAAAAAAAAAAAAAAAAAAAAAAAAAAAAAAAA
>JACDJE010000297.1:704150-846170 GCA_016647715.1 Pavo muticus | reverse complement strand
GGTGTTAAAGAGTCTCTCAAATGACTTTCAAGGATCTGATTATTTTACCTGTATTCTTCCTGAAACCTGTACTTAAGGGTGAGGTAGTATTCCCAGCTGCCTAGCTTCAGGGGAAGGTAGAGCATAAATCCTCCCATCTTGGATACTGTAGGGATGAGAAAGATTTTGATGTTTTAATAGAAAATGGATGTCCATACTGCAGATGCTTATGTAGACTTTAGAACTAGAGTTAATGGTAAGAATTTACCCTCTGCTTTGTGTCCCTTTCAGAAAAATACTGGGCACTTTTTTTCTGATGGTAGTGGAATTCCTGGATTCCATAATTTCACAAGATTCCAATCTGTTATTGATTCAATGTCTGTCTTTGCCATTAATTGGATATCAATGGAGACTTCATAAGTCTTCAACCGCTTATATCCTATTTACTATTTGGAATTGTTAATTTAGCTTTCATGAAACTGTTAAGACTTCTGAAAGTGATCTTGAAATTCATGTGTGGTACAAATATGTTATTCTAGTAGTAACAAAGTTGTTGCTCCTATTGCAAAGCTACATTGTCTACTCAGTGATCAACAGTGTCAAGAGTACATCAAAATCTTACAGGTGGTGAAACAGCTGACTTAGCAACTCTTTGTGCATGAAACCTGGCTTGTCTAATTTCTTAATCCTGTGTGTAATACCAGAAAAAGCTTCAGTTCAAAGCAGTGTTGCTTCTTATCAAATAGTAGGAAAAATTTACTAGTCTACTGAACTAGAAAGCTTATTCTTGAGTACTGTAGTGTGTATGTATATGTGTGTAGTTGTAGTGTGACTACATTCATTTGGAAAAATCTTAAAGGCAAAGTAGTTTCAGTGAATGGCTCTACTGCCACTTTTGAATTCACTGAAATTTTAGTATGATGCCAGAGTGTTCAACTGTGTTTGGGACTTAGGAAACAATTGTGTAATGTATAAAATAGAATTGAATTTGTAGTCCTGCATGACTATATTGACTGGTTCTGCAGAGATAATAGAAGGTAGTGAATGCTGATAAAGTGTAAGAAGGAAGTTGAACAAGATGCTGCTGTTCTTGTGTAGCTGTCGGTGCAAATCAGCTGTTAAATACCTGTCTGTTTCCCTAATAATCTTCTGCCTTGAGCAATGAAAAGTCTTCAATAAATGCAGTGTTCATGTTCTAGACACTTTATAATTATGCTAAAGCATAATTGATATCACTAAGATAAAAAAGGGAGGAAAATCGTGATAGATCCTTTTTTTTTTTTTTGTATTTGCTGAAATCCAAGCTCAGCATTTTGGTATTTAAGTTTTTACCAGTGTAGGAGGTACACATCTTCCAGTGTTATTGCTAATAATGCTACCATAATTCTGTCTTTTTTAGGCTTCATTTGAAACAATTGTTTTTGCACCATCATTGTTCACAGATGCTCATCGTCATTTATGTGAATTTTGACCTTTTAAGATCTGGGAGAAAAAAAAAGGATTGAAGTGAGAAGTGCACACTGGTGTTTCCTGAACAGATTACCGAGTTCTCTTTACTGACAGTTGGGGCTGTTCTTTCTGGAAATAAAAATAAAAAGGATTTACTGCAAAAAATGTGTAATGGATGAGCAGTAGAACTTCCATTCTCCTGTTAAACTCTATTAATTACTGAAATGAATGCATAATTGCATTCAGGAACTTGATCATGATCTGAAAATTAGTGTGAGAAGAATTTTCCATGAGAACTCCCTTTCTAATGATTACTACTGCGTTCTTTAAAAATTAGTCTCTTCAGTTTGCATTTTTTCAGCTTCTAGCCTCTGGAATGTACGTGCTTCTTTCTAAGATGGTGATCTTGTATTTTTAATAGTCGTTCCTTGTTGGTATGTCATTTTTAGTCTCTGACTTGGTATTTTTTGTTGTGTTTCTAGTTCAGCTATTTCTTACATTTTTCAACAGTTCTGACATTGAAATTAATATTTAAATGTATGCATGATGGTAGTCTTAAGTAAATATTCTCTTGCTGCAAGTATAATAATGTAAAATTCTGTATATTTGCTCACCTGCAGGTCATGGTTGTTCTAGAATTGATTTAGCTGTACAACTTGGAGAAGAAAAAAATCCATCCGCATATTAATCGTACTGAAAGTGGTTGCTAAACTTGTCTATGAAATTGAAACTTTGGTCCTGACAGTCTTAACCAGACAATTGGGCTTGATAATTTCATCCATTTCTGCTCAATCTAAGGCTCCTTTAAAAATGACACACAAGCCAGGGTGAGCTAGCCATGTCTCTTGCTGTGACTTGTAAGAACTGAGAGGTGAGAAGCTTCGTGGTGTTCACAGCTTTTTGTTTTGCATTATTTGAGCACAGAACTACTTTGTTTGGAGAAGGAGCATCTAATGTAACTGGAGTTGCTTTGTGGTTTGTAACAAGCAGTCTTCAAGCGATCAGCTGTTGAAAAGTATGCATGTTGCATAACAGAAGTTTGTTTTTTTAGGGCTTTGGATTTCTTGCTTATCCAATTTTAGCCTAGCAAACCTCCAGCATTGCTCTAATACTTATACTTGTTCTTAAATTGTCTTCTAAAACTGCATTTTTTTTTTCTCATCGGTGTCTCTCTCTTGAAAATGCGGAGCACGCCTCTTGTAGCACCTTACAGTACTTGGTGGTTAAATAGGTCAGCTGCTAAAACCTCAGGTGCTGGTTCCTCAGTATGCTTTTCCACCACTGCTAGAAGCCTTCATAAGGAAGACTGTATTCAAAGAAATTTGCAGTTGGGTAACTCAACTAGTTGAATTTTTTAATTCAACTACCGAATGAGCAAATAAGTCTATATGATACAACTAGCTGGAGACCTTATGGGAGCTAGTTGCTGCTGAGTTTTCAGCTAGAAAAATACTTAGTTTTTCCAAGATACTTACCTATAAACAAACCTACTTTTTTATCTTACTAAAATAAGAGTTTAAAACACCTATTTAATGTAACCTGAGCAAATTGAGACTCGAATTACCATAGTTTAAATGTAATTGCTGAGTTTATAGACTCTGAAATGTTTATACCCTGTCAATGGTTATAATTTATCTGAAAGCAGAACACAGGAACTGATGCTGAAGCAGAGTTTCTTTATATTATTTAAGAAGTTGGAAACCCCAAGTTCTTGTCTTTGATTTTCTGTTATAGGAATGCTAGATGTTTTCAAGAACATGGTATTTATAAGATGTGGAAATCCAGTGTTTTATTGTAATAGCGTATTTCAAATGGAAAGGCAATCAAAAATTGTCAGTTTGAAATAAAGCTCTAAAGTGTTAATTTACAAACTGCTACAGTTTTCTTAAGAAAAAAAGTTTTAAATGTCTTTAGGAATTTCATTTTGCCAAACTTAAAACATCTGAGTTTTGAAAGCTTATAAATGAGAGGTTGTTCTTAGGAATGCCTGACAGTAGTGGCTTTGTATGCCTTCATGCAGCTAAGTGAGGAGTATGGCTGGAGGAATCGGGGCCTTAAAGAATTAAGGGCATGGACTTTTTTGGTCAAAAACAGTAGGCATTTTATCTGATTTTTTTCCCCTTGGTATATTCTAATTAAATTTATGTTCCTCTAGACGTAATGTAGATCTTCTTTTCATGTTTCTAAATTGCATGGGGCTGTGACTTTAAGTGCAGCTTGGCAAACTCACATCTTTAATTCACTGGTGAACTGTGTAGTCTGACTTGATTTCATAAATCCTTTCTCCTAAGGATAATATGTAGCTCTTTTGATGAACTCAAGGTTGTATGAGTAATTTCACATGTGAGGAGATTTCAAGGTGAAACTTTCCCTTATTACTTATATAGATATGAAGTATTCTGCAACAGTGAATTGCTACTGTTTCCACATCTAGCCTTCGTGTGAAAGGAGTTAACTTAGTCTTTGGGATTTGGGATTCTCAGATCAGTTGTTACTCTGTCTATAAATGTATGTTGCTCTTTTTCTGGCTGAAAAAAGATAGGAGTTGCTTTTGTAAATAAGTTGCTGTGTTAGTTGCATTCTAGGCAGTATCTTGATCACTATCTTGTGAAACTATGAAAGATTAAGGCTGAAGTCATTATCCATATAATCTTCAGACTGTTTTTCTGGAGGAGCTGTTATTTTTGTTTCTTCCTTACAATTTCATGATTCTAAATTTAAGGCTTAAAGTTTGGATGGGTAAGATTGGGAGATTATAATTCGGGTACATAAAAGCACTTAAGATAATGAGGAATTCTAATTAATAGAAGTTTTCAGAGACTAAATTTTCCATGCTTATGTTTCAAATTTGTTGTGGTTTTATGATTTTTGTTACTGGTATTCCACGTCATAACATCATGTAGTGCCAGAATATTGACCTAGAAGAGTATAACCCATAATGTTCTAAATCTAAAATCTTGTGTTTTTATTCACTTTTTACGATCTGCTATTGAGCTAGGATGAAAGTATTTTTTTAATACTCCATATTTGTGAGAAATATTCTTTTCCTCTAGTTAGAAACCCTTTTTCAAATACCATTCCATTGCAGCATCATTAGCTTCCTGCTGATATTTTGTAGTTGTGGTGAAGTTCTAGGAGGAAGTTTTTCACTTGGAGGATGGCGACACACTGGAACAGGTTGCCCAAGGAGGTTGTGGATGCCCCATCCCTGGAGGGGCTCAAGGCCAGGCTGGATGTGGCTCTGGGCAGCCTGGTCTAGTGGTTGGCGACCCTGCACATAGCAGGGGGGTTGAAACTAGATGATCATTGTGGTCCTTTTTAACCCAGGCCATTCTGTGATTCTAGTTGGCAGAGAAACATAACTGTTCTTCATAGTTAAATGAGGCTAAAAATTCTTCAGTTACTTTCAATTAAAATTAATTGTATTTTAGAAATCCTTAAGTTCATGTAGCTATTTAAATTAGATTATGAACTAGCTTGTCTGTCATAGAGGGAATTGGTTTAATTTCTCGTTTTGCTTAGTTTTTGTATGTAATGGTGTGCTATTCTAAAAGAAGATCTTATAATCTTCACTAAGCTTCAGAAAACAGCTCAAATAGCTTTTTCATTTTTCTGTTGGCCTAAAGTAAATTGTCCATGGTAAAGGTGTTGCTGCTTAAAAATGAATGCCCCTTACCAAATGGAGTTCAAATTCGGTGAAGTGATATTTCTGTTCTAAACAATCAGTACATAAATTATCATTTATATATATAATGGTTTTAAAAGGTCTTTTTATTGAAAGCTGTTAATTGTATCCACTATTTCAGAGTTAATTATAATCCTTCACGAGAGAGTTTGTTTATAAATGGTACCAGGCTGTGGGTCTGGCATTATTTTTATTGTTTTCTGAAGAAAAAATGAGGTGTCAAGCTTGGACATAGAGAATAGGACCCACTAAACAAAAGCTTGTGCTGGCCCTTAGGCCGTTCTGTCTTTAACCTTGGCTAGGGTATAATGTACTAACTTTTCTTGGAGTTGACACAGCTATGGATTAATTTAGGATCCTCTTATTCAGAAGGGTCTGAAGACTCCTAGCATACTGGCAATAGAAAAAAGGAAGCACCAATAGCAAACCCAACTTATTTTTGTTACAAATAAATCAGTTGAATGACTTGGTTGGATCACAGAATGCCTTAGATTGTATGTTTGTATTTTAAATAATTCATTATAGAAGGTTTATTTTTTTTCAAATACTTTCTTGTGAAGTTTTCTTGCATGCATGATTGAACTCCTTGGGTGAAAAAAAAAAAAATGTAAGCTAGTACTATTCATTTCAAAATTTTCCTTGATATTTAGAACGCTTGTCAATGCTAGAATCACTATCACAAGGTGCTATGAAAGTGCTTTAGTTGGTCACGCAGTTATTAAATCAAGCATAAAATCAACTCTGCAACAGGTAGAACAGGGCATATCTGATTCGGAGAGTAAGTTGCTCCTCTAAATAGCTGCAAGGCTGTCTGAATACTGCTGTATATGTTATTCTTCAAGTCCTCTGTTAGTCATTTTTTTGCCATATTTTGTGTGTGTTATCTGAGTAGAGATGTGTTGCCTACCTTTCCATGGCCAAACTGCAAAAAGTCTGAGAAACCATGGAACCATACATGAGAATAAACACTTGCTGTTTTGTCAGTGACTGCTTAATGACTGAACTGAAGCTTATGAATTTGTTGCATCATTTTAAAGGAAGTTACTTTTTTCTTTTCTTAGGGACGAAACCCTTTTTTTCTGGAGCCAGCAATAATTATAACAGTTACTGATGGGAGTAAATTAACTACAACAAGTGGAATACAGGAAGAGGTAAGATCTGATCTCTGTTTGCAGTGTACTAAACACAGTTGAATACTGCTTTGAGGAGAAACTTATGATCCTACTGGAAGGTGCATTCATTAATAGCTTAAACTTGCATGTTTTTTCCTTTATCTTGAGGTAATTTTATACAGTAGTACTGTCAGAATCTAAATTGTTCTTTTTTCTTAACACATGTGACAGAAGCATGTAGTGCAACTTTGGTCTGTTTAGTAGACTCAATTCACTATTTCTGTCAAGTGAGTGAGTGGAAGAAATTGATTTATCTGAAATATCTGTATGTTTAACTGATCTAAATGTAAGTACACATAGATCCAACTTAATGTAATCATTGCCCAAGGAAAATTGTTGCTAGGCAGTATATGAAATACATTGTTCACACTAGGCTCTTAGAGTGATTATAATCTGATCAGTAATATCCTTATAATCAAAAATAAGAGTGGAAGAAATTTATTTCAAGTTAAATTTGTAGTGCAGTTTCAAAAGCACTAGAAGGCTTTAATATACTGGAGTATCTGCTTGGATATCTAGCAAACTCAGAATCAGTAGACACTGAGTCACCAGACTGTTTTAGCTTAATGTCTGCACTGAATTATTTCCTTAAAAAGATGTAAAAAATCTAGAAGGATGGGTTTGTGTGACTGTCTTAGTATCTATTTCAAGCAGTAGAAAAACAGAAATCTAAACTCATTTCCCTTTCAAGGACAAGGTTAATTTTCAAATGTCTCTCTCGAACAGGGGAATATTCAGACTTCTTCATGTGGTACACCACATTTGAGTATGCAGAGTAATTTATTAGACATCATTGTTCATCAGTTTCTTGAACTTCTACTCTGTTAATACTCTATTATATTGCATTCTGACGACACTAACAGAAGTTGCTTGTGTGGAAAGTGGTATTTGAGCATTTTTTGTAACGTGTTTGACGTAGAAGGAGGACACTTGAGTGACTTGATAATTCTATATGGACTACTAACAAATAGACATAGCCAGTAACTGAAAAGGCATGCCTGGATCCAAGACATCAAGTAGGTTATCTTTATAAAACTTCTATTGTGTTTTTTAACCTTCTAAGTTATAAAGTAGAATAGCAGCTTCGTGTTAATTGTGATTTGGTGAGCAAGTGATAACTAAAGAGAAGACATGCTTTCTTCAGTACAAAGTAGCACTCTTAACAGCAGAATACTGTGTTTTATTTTTGAAAGATAAAACTGGTCAAATAGTCATGTAAATCCTTCCTTGAGGATGAGCAACTTCAGTATTGAGTGACAAAGCTGTAAAATCTGGTACTGACATCCTGGAGTGAGGGTACATGAAGGCGATCAGTGATCAGAAGCAAATGCCCACTAGGCTGAAAATTGCACATGTTCAGCCTTTACAAGAGAAGCCTAAGCGTGGGGGGCTGTCTTACTGCTGCCGTGTGAAGCCAGTAGGAAACTGAAGGTAACTTTTTCTTTCAGATGGACATTTGCATTCTTACCAATGAAATTGGCTTTGTTACTGTTGGAATGTTGTCACTTGCCCTACTGTAAGCTGTCAAACTCTATTTCAGAGCCGTGGCTGAATTCTTCAGTTGTCCTTTCCCTCTGGAATTTAACACTTTGTCTCAGACTAAAAACAAATGGTGCAGTCTATGCAACTCTCATCAGTACCAACACCAATTAAAAGGACTTAAGAGACTCAATCCTTCATACACTGACTTATAATGAACCAGTGGTGAGGTACTGAAAAGTGCCTGCATCAGTTCTGTGTTCAGCATGGCGTGTTGAGCAGATTCTTCCTTTGATTGTCTTTTACTCAGTTATAACTTAAGGAACTGAGGGACTCATACTGTTTGAATACCATCATTAATTATAAATCTGATGCTATAATCTTGGAAATGACATTCACTTCTGTCATGGTCCCTCAGATTTGGTCTTTGCCTTTTCCTGATATTTCTTTTAGAAAGTGTTCAATTGCTTGAAAGGATTTCTTATTCCTCTTTACATTACGAAATGCTGCAATGGCTAGTCAATCCAATATCATACTTCTCAAGTTTTGCAGCTTCTGGGATATTCCCCATGTCTTCCTTGTACATGTACTCCAGTATGATGATTTAGTATGAAGCATTAAACTCCCATTTGCAAGCGTGAAACTGGGTTATTGACCCATTGAGGTACTGATGCATGATTATGCAAACAGGCAGCATCAGTCATGTTCTTTGTCCTCTGTATATTGCCATTCTTATGGTCTCTTCTGATCTTCCTGCTATAGGAGACTCTTATGGGAGGAATTGGTAATTTTGGACCTTTCATACCAAAGCCATTGGCATCGTTACATCAAGCCTTTCCAGGATTTGTCTCAAATCCTGGCTGTAGTAACTGTGACAAGTGGCAAGATCCTCCTTACTTTCAGCAGTAATCAAGAACTGTAAATACTCAATAATATTTTTAAAAGTAGCTTTTCCAACTCAAGTCTGGGTTTCTAATCAAACTGTGCAACAAGTAGGTGATGCATCCCTTTCACTGCATGTTCCCATCCTTCCTCATCCAAGTTATTTCTCTTAGCAGTTGGTGGGTTTTCAGTATTTGGTGCTGAGCCCCAGAGTTCTTGATATGAGAAGACTGTGCAACTATTAGCTGAGTGTGCACTTGCTTGTAATTAACATAGTTAGCATTGGAATGGCGAAATCAATCATGTCATGGAGATTGTGTCTCTGTGATCTGAAATTATTTCCTATAGAAGAATGTTTTGTGATTTTCTGTTTTAACTGCAAATGATCGCACAGAAAATAATAGGAAACGACAGCATTGTTTTCCTAAGGATCTGAGGTAGAGACTTCAGCTGGGCTTGAATCTTGCTGTTCATCCTACTGTCCTCTAGTGGTGAAATACTGCATATGCTTGGAATGTTATAGATGTACTTTTCAGGGATACAAGAAAAAAACTTCAGGAAAAGTTTGTGTAATGCGCTTACAAATAAGTCTTAAGATAAAAACAAATCTGTTTCCCAGTACTAAGTTATGAGGTTATGAGGGCACTTGTGTGTCATTCAACATAGACGACAGTGGAGACCATTGTTGGTAAACAACTTCTTTTTCACTTGTTCATTCTATCTCTCAACGACCAGCATGAAAGATAAAACAGGAAAAGATCATAGAATCATAGAATCACAAGGTTGGAAATGACCTGCAAGATCATCTAGTCCAACCATCCTCCCATTACTGTTGCTACCACAAGCACTAAACCATGTCTCCTAGCTCCTCATCCAGACAGATGTGAAATGTGCGGGGGAAGAAAATGCAAGTTGCACGTTTCTAGGCCCACCCTCTTTTCTGTTAGGTATGCAGTTGTTGTGGTGCTATGGTAAATACTCGTTAGTTTTGGGTTTTTTGTTTGTTTTAAAACAACAGCAACAAAACCTATGAACAGTGCTGAGTGTGAGAAGACAGTTGTTAACGTCTGTGGAATATGAGGCCTGGTTTGAATCTACAACTTCTTCGGTAACGTGGATGCTAAATTTAACTGAAATTAGACTGTAGGGAAGAGAGTGAGGACATATGATTTAATACTGATGGCTTTGCATGTGGTCTTAGATTTTAAAAACATTTCTGGTAGCAATTTGTGCATGTTGCAGTGGTCTGCTGCTGGGACCTGCTTTGTTTTTTGGGTTTGCTCACTATAACCAGCTGAGCTGAATGAAGATTTTGTAGTTTGAGATGCACTGAACTCAGGATAGCACTGGGGCAGGGTCAGATGGGAACCTTGTAATGTGTGCTGCCTGGAGAGATGTAGTGCTGCTATGAAGGTATGTTTTGCCAAGGAAATGTGCTCTCCAGAACCACTAAATCTTCTCATCCGTTGGCTGAGATCTGTGTTGGAAAGTTCATCAGCTCCTAAATAGTAGTCCCAATAGATGACATTGTGGTGCTTACAATTGAATCCTCTTACAGTTGGGATTGAAGGCTATTTATGAAGAACTTGGCTATTTTAGCTTTAAGTTCCCTTTGTTGAGCAGGTGTTGGGTTCTGTTTGCATAAAAAGGAGAAAGGCATGTATGAATCAGTAACAAACCACACACATAGCTGAGTGCCGTTTGAGCAACTTTCCATCAAACATTTGGGGAAAATAGTGCTCTTCTGTCATGCTGTCTGCTTGTAACAGCAAAAACAGATTCAGGAAGAATCATCAGGTGCTCTGAGAAGGCAGTGTTCTGATTCCTGCTGACATGTTGAGTGGCTTTGTCCCATTTCTACCTGGCTCTGAGGTTGCATAAACTAATTATTTTTCAAAGATGGAGGCATGTTTTTTTCCTAACATGAGATGCTTGCAAATAGGTAAGCAGAAATAGTTGATGTTTCTAATTTGGTAGTTAAGTTCTTTGCTTTCAGGTTAAACTTTAAAACAACAACAACAAAAAAAGAAACATTTTCCAACAACTTTTTCACAAACTCCTTAACCCAATCACTGTGAACTAAAATATGTCTTTGGTGGACTTGCATCAGATCTTGAAACTTGATGCTAAAATAGAGATAAGATGTAGGTTTGGAATTTTTTGAATGCTGTGTTAGAAAGAAAACATTTGAGTTTTATCCTAGCAGCTGTTCTTGGGTTTCTGCTTTTGGTTTAACCCTTTCACGTTGTCAGGTATTAGAACTGTTAGTACTGCTTGGCCATTGTTCTGGGGACTTTTTCCTACCCTCATGGCTACAGTACTTTAATGAAACAAAGGTTTTGCTTGTACTGATGGTGGTAACATCTGCCAGGGATTTGTCTTATTTTTCTGAAACCTGCAATGGCTTGTTATAAGCCTAGTTTATCTGTACAAGTTTTCTAGAGTTGATTATTTTTAAAACTTTTAAACTTCTTGCTCCACTAATTTGTGCGTAAGGTAACTGCACGCAAAAAGAGATGTCTTCTAAATGCCTTTTAAAGCATTGATTTCTTGTCTTGTTTCAGTTAACTGGTTATAAATGTACAGGAATTTGAGATGTTCTGACAGTCTTTGCAGCTGTTGCTTATAATTAATAATATTGCTGTATCATTAGTGCACTGTGTTTAAAGTTGGGAACTTTTGAATTGCTACTGTTTCTTCTGGTACCTAAAGCAAAATGAAATATCCTCATCTATTCTGTGTCCCTGGGTGGTATCTTTAATATTAGAAACTAAAAATCATTTAGTTATTCCCAGATAGAGGCAATACAATGGCACAGCAGACAATTCTTCCTTGTATAGATAGCTGTAGCTATTGTTATTGATTATGTATAAGTAAGAACACACTTTACATTTCAGTATTGATTTCAACCTGTTGTTTACTTAGAGCACAGAGAAGGGATGAGTATGATTTGAGGGATATGCCCAACCTAGCTAAAATCACTCCTTTCTGATGCTATACCATAACCACCACATTGATTTGCTTGAAGTTGAGTTATTTGGAGCAGATGGTCATGGTAGCTGGATTGTTTTGAGCAGCTATACCCAAGTTATGTTTCTTCTCTAGTAGGCTTAAATTAAAAATACCTTTTCATTTGGCTGTGCTTTTTAACTTGAAGAATTCACCAGAAGATTGAGCTGACAATAGGCTTATTCTGCAGAAAATTGGTTCTTACAGATAAAATTCTAAAGAAGATACTCTGTTGATTCTTAGGTTTATATTCAGAAGGTGGTGGTTCCCACTCAGTTTGTGGTTCTCAAGTTTGTGCCTCATGTTGTCCTTAAATTTCTTTCAAGTGCTGATTAAATGAAGTTTCACTTGTACAATAGCAAAAGAGAATCATAAATAGCTGTGGAAAGGTTATAGGCGTGTTTATTAGTGGTTATAGATTTGCTAGCACTACGTAACTTGATTTGTTTTTTTAAGTAGCTACTCACAGGTTTAAATTCCTTTTCAGCTCCACTTACCTCTCAATTCCCCTCTGCCTGGAAGCGAGTTGACTAAGGAACCCTTCCGATGGGATCAGAGGTTGTTTGCTTTAGTTCTTCGTTTGCCTGGTGTTTCATCACCAGAATCGGAGCAGATGGCAGGGGTGCCAGTGGATGACTCTGCAATCACACCCATGTGTGAAGTCACAGGAGGTAGGTGCCCTGGCTTCCTTTGACAAATGAGTGATTTTGAAAATGAATTGAACATGGCTTTGTTAATCAGGTACGTGGGGTGGACTAAGTATTCGTGAACTCTTACTTGCTGAAAACTCAGAACTTGGTTATAATAAAGCTAATGACCCTGCATTAATGCTTCAGATGTAACTTATCTTGGAAGAATTTGGGTCTACTTCCTTTAGCAGTTTATTGGAAGAACTTTGTTTTCTAATTCATCTCAGTATCATAACTAGAAGTTGTAGCAATTGAGTCTGTAGTATAGTTATGATAAATCTGTCATACTTTAATCAAGGCAAGCCAGAAGTGTGGGAAATGTTTAAGATTTTTTTTTTTCAGAGATTACACGTAAAATGCAGAGTAATTCTGCAAAATTGTTGCTTTTCTTGCCTTCATAACTCTTACCTGTTAGAAATTACCTTCACATTCGGGCTTTTTAATTCCTTTGTAAAACGCTTTGATTACATCGCATGCCAAAACGTGATGATTCTTATGATCCATTGCAGGAGATTTGGTAGAAAACAAGCAGAAGGATCTTAAAAACATACCAAAAGAATCTGATTCAACTACTTCCTGGCTAACGTAGGCTTGTGCTAACCAGTGCTTTGACTGAAAGTTTTAGACAGTTGTGTTGATGTCTGTCACAAGGGGGAGCCCATTTTCCGTGGATTCAACCAAGAATTTGAGTTAATGTCATTAAGGGACTAGAACCCAAACATTTCAGATAAGATGCATGTAGCACTATCACTGCTTTACTAGGCTGCCTTGGTGCTTAGAGTATTTGGCAGATGTTTTGAATAGTAATCTATACCTATTTTGTTCAGTGTAACGAAACAACAGCTCTGAACAATTTAAGTTATAATAAGAGCAGAACACTGAGCAACTTCAACATTGGCTATTCTGTTCTAGGTCGATCATACTGTGTATGCTCTCCGAGAATGCTGAATCAGTGTCTTGAATCATTGGTGCAAAAAGTGCAAAGTGGAGTGGTAATAAATTTTGAAAAAGCTGGACCAGATCCCTCGCCGATTGATGGTAATTGATGTCTTTTATACTTTGATATCAGATGACAACGATGATGTCAGTATAGTTTAGTGAAGTTAATATAAGAATTGCCAAAACCAAAGGAAAACTCTTGCAATTTAAAATATCAGATATGACTCTGCTGTCCTTAACTTCTAATTCTAAATGGCCTAGCCTATGTCCATTTTAGGATGTTCCTGGGAGGTTTTTGTGGGATTTTCTAATCCTCCTTTGTAGCAGTACATTAGCCCAATAGTCTTAGTTGTGTGTATCAAATTAAGCATGGAGATATGAAGGCTGACTGGGAATAATAATAGGAGGAGAAAGGCAATCTAATGGTTATGAAGGGCTCCAGATAATTCTCTCAACTGTAGTTCTGTAAACATTCAATGCTCACTTGTTTTTTCATCGTTTCTACTTTTTTGCACAAGTGTTAGTTGAAAATAATATTAACTGAAGGAGTATTGTCCCTGGGAACACAGTTCTTGAACTCTTCACAGAAGCTGCTAAATACTCTTTCTGAGTTTTAATGCTATTTTGATTTATAAAGCATTTTTTCCTTTGTAGATGGACAGGTGGATATAACTAGGCCCTTTGGACCCCAGCCTTGGCACAGCTGTCACAAACTCATTTATGTCAGACCAAACCCTAAAACTGGGGTTCCTATAGGTCATTGGCCTGTTCCTGAATCTTTTTGGCCAGATCAGAATTCGCCAACGCTGGTAAGTACTGACGTTAGATAAAACAAAAGGGGGAGTATTCCTGAATTTCCTGTCTAATTATTTTTAAGTCTTGAGAGATGTGCTTTACTGGAGTCATTGTAGAAGCTCTATGAACTAAGGAATGTCACATGAAAATCCATCTTAGATAATTTGCTCATGAACAAATAACATGGTATTCACTTTGAAGCATTAAGAAGGTGACTGTAACAGATAAGTCGACCTAGTCTATGCGCAGTGTTTGTCAAAACTCTTAAAATATACCAAGCCGGAAATAAGATGGCACTTGGTCTGATAATGGACTACTAAATTTATTACCTAACAGATGATGTTAATGGAAAGGTTGTATGATCTTACCAGTTTTGCATCCTTGAGGTAGTTCTGTTTGCACTGTAGCTGGTGAATGCAATTTCATCTACTGTTTGGTGTAACTATACTTTTAGCTTATCCCAAGTAGAGAAACTTGCCTTTTTTAAGTGCTATCTACAGAATTAGTTTTCCTTGTTCTTGTTTTCATAAATAATATATGCCAATGCCTTTTGTATGGTATGAAAACTAATCTTGAGTATAAAATATTTATTTCTACTTATCTTTGAAAATCATTAAAGTGGAACTTGTGCAATTGTATAATTCTTCCCTGTCTTTCATGATGATTTTTGTTGATTTTTGATCCACAAGTAGCTTGACTAGGTCATTGAGCTTCTCATGAAAGTTATATTTGCAAAATTTAGTCTGAAATACAGGTTGTTGCAGAGTGATGCAAGTATGAAATCTTAGTTAAGTTTGTAGATGTGGTATTGCTGGGATCTGTCCCATTCCATAAACAGCAAAGCAAGCTAACATAATAAATCTCGTAGTTGTTTAAACAGCAAAAAGCCACTGCACTGGATATTGCAAAAACTGCTCTGTCAGAAAGCTGCCCTGTGTACTTCTTGTAATCACTATCAGTAGTATATCTGCTTCCTTTCACTGTGAAAAACTTTACCATTTGTCTGCTACTGCAGATCTTGATTGACATTGCTAAAATAGATCTTGCCAAGTGAAGAACTGTGGTTCAAAATCACTGAGAACTTGAAGCTAAATTGCAAGAAGATGTGGAAAAATACTTTGCTCACTTGTAGCATGTATACCTCCTCATAACTGCACAAAACATTGGTTTACTGCACGTGCAGCTAAATTCCTGTAGACATCAATTGGAATTCCCAATTGAACCTTCCCTATGCAATGCGAGGGAGCTACATTTGCTTATAGTGTTTCAAGACTTGTATTTCCTGACTTTTATGACTGTGTAGTGCTAGAACTTAACATCCTGTTTACTTAAGAATTTGTAGTTACATATTTTTTTGCCCCCTGATCCACTGTGGAGTTATCTGAAGTAGCCCTACCTCAAAACTGTTTCATATAATGTAGATGGTACAATCAAGGCATTCTTAAATGTATGTGAAGGTCTGCTAATGATTCTGTTGGTACATCAACATGTAAATGGCTGCTCTCACTGCTCTGAGGTAAAAAATAGTTTTGCTGTCCAGTCAAAACTTATTGGACTACTCAAGTCTTAGCATTCAACTTCTTTTGCAGCCTTTTTATTCTTAGTATAACTGCTTCATGGCTTGGTCAGAAACTCCGCCACAACTATTTATTAGAGGCATCTTCTTTCAAGAGAATTGCAGTTCCTTCAGTTGAGTGGGCCTCCTGTTTTGTGTGCACTTGGACAGTACACCTTCCTCAGAGTGGAGATACTCAAGGCAAGACCAGCTCTGTGGACAGATAACATTTGGCTGGCTCATCCTAAAAGGAAGAGACTAAAGTTTATAAACTTGTAGGAAAAGTTACTTTCAAGGTGAGGTGGTAGGAAGGTCCAAGAAACCCTGTATTTCCATAGCTCATCTTACGTATTTATTAGTTGACTTCTTGTAAAGAGACTAAATGGAAGGAGACTTCCCAGGTGAGATCTTCCTCAGATTCTAGTAGCCTTGGAGGAGGTTAAGGGTAAGTATAAAAGCTTTAGTCCCTCTCCTGAAAGTCCTTCAAAGTAAGGCGTGTGGTTCCAATTTTCATCACATAAATTTTGCCGCCTCCTTGTTCAGCAAAAGAAATTTCAGATGTTATCAGCTTATATCTGAAACTTGAGATTGAAAGGCTTTTCCCCTGTAATTAATAAAAAGATAACAATTAAATTGCCTGAATGGAAAGTTTTCACAATTCCAGTTCGAATGTGAGTTGCTGTAAACTTTTCTCATACAAGTCACTGTAATTCAGTTGGAAATTTTTAAATATAAAGTTTGCCCAGAAGGAGACATGCTGTTAAACAGAGGAAGTCAACAAATATGAAAGTACAAAGCTTGGTTCTGCAGGGTCAGAGTGGGCGTAACCCAAAGTAGCATTGAGGTCCGCGCAGGGATTTATTTCCATGTGTAAAGTTTTAGTGTATATGTAAGAAATTTTACTGTTGTAGACTTAGTAGGTAAAACGAGTAGTATTTAGACAATTAGTTTCCATCAGGTTTCATGACAGTGCCAATGTCAAATTATGCGCTTAGGACTTATAAGTATGAATCCTGAATTCAGTAGGCTCCTTAAATGTTTGTTTTCAAAGAATCTATTATTTTAGTTGTCATAGTACAAAGACGTTATAGTCATTGCATGCAGACTCATTAACAGTGGGATGCTTATATTTAGCCGCCCCGCACTTCTCATCCTGTGGTGAAATTCTCCTGCACTGACTGTGAACCGATGGTCATTGACAAACTGCCTTTTGACAAATATGAGTTGGAGCCTTCACCACTGACCCAGTTTATCCTGGAAAGAAAATCCCCTCAGACCTGCTGGCAGGCAAGTAGAATACACACTTAATTGAAGTCTCTATAAAGCTATTTGTCGTGTAATTTATTCTAGAATCAAATTAGGGTATAAAACTTTAAATTCACAAAGTATGTAAAAATGTGCTTAACTTGTGATGTGTTTTATTGCAGGTGTATGTGAGCAATAGTGCAAAATACAGTGAACTTGGTCATCCTTTTGGTTACTTGAAAGCTAGCACAGCCCTGAATTGTGTGAATTTATTTGTGATGCCTTATAATTATCCAGTTCTTCTTCCACTGCTAGGTAAATACCAGTCCATATAATCTTTGAATAGTAAGCAACTGAAAAATTGATCTGATCTAAAGAGTTTTGTCTAAGTGATGACAGTATTAGTCACACCTACAGAAAGCTAGAATGTTAAGCAATTATAGCAATGACAATGCTTATTTCCCTTGTAAACAATTGTGTGATGGTTCATGACTTGTGCCCAAAGTGCAAGAATAATTTATGTAATCATTATTCTTTTGGATGTGATGTAATCTCACTTCTTTTATTTCAGTAGCCATTATTCTCAGTTTGTCATCTCATTTATCAAATTGATAATTGATCAGGTTCCATCTTTTGGCTGCAACTTTAATCTTTTGTGTATTAATCTTTTGTGTATGTTTAGTTCAGTTGTATATATGTTGAAATAATATATTTAAGCATTAAGGAATTAGTATTTTCTTAGCATTTCTCCTATTAGAAAAAAACCATAGACATGTCTTTCATTGTGTCTCTGTTTTTCATAACATCAGATGACTTGTTTAAAGTACACAAGGCAAAGCCAACGTTAAAATGGCTGCAGTCATTTGAAAGCTATTTGAAGACAATGCCTCCTTACTATCTTGGGGTAAGATGACTTGGTTTTCAAGTTTCTATTTTATTAAATAGCTATAGTTACCTTTCCAGTATGGGTGCTTTTTTTTTTTACCTATTTCAAGTAACATATATATTTTTAAGAGAATAACTGAACTTCTATGTACAGTGATACTCTTTTCACTGTAGTCCTGTGAGAAGACTTGAAATTTGAATATAGCAACAAAATTCAACAGCTGTAACTGATAAATGATTTCTGTTCATGACTGATTCAGTATGAATGGAATTATACTTAAAAACAGCAACAAAAAAACCTGCCCTGAAAAATCTGTCTTTTGTCTTTAAGGACTTCAGGTCCTATTTGAAATGGGTACAGTTTCTTAAAGTATGTATATAACACTTGTCAAGTTAAACATGACTGTGCAATATATTCCATGTTTCAGCCTTTGAAGAAAGCTGTGAGAATGATGGGAGCACCAAACCTTATAGCTGACAATGTGGAATATGGACTTAGTTACAGTGTCATTTCATATCTCAAAAAGTTGAGTCAGCAGGTAATGTTGAAGCACAAGAGCAGTAAAAACTTGTAATATCAGGATAATATCTTAAAATACTCAAGTTCAAGGGTTTTCAAGGAAAAAGAGCAGGAAGATCAAGTTAATGCCTTCCCATAAGCAATTAATAACGAAGTATTTTGGTTCTGTGAATTGAAAGAAAACATTTAAGCATAAACTTTAGAGTGGACTGTATAGGTAGATATGGAGGTACATATTAAGATCTCTTGTATTTAAGGAACATTTTTACATGTACAGTTAGTAGCATATTTTTGTCCAAAAGAAAACATGTTATTTTGCCTTAAGTCATAAAGCTGTTGCAGCATTTTTTTTTTCAGAAAATAGGGATTTGTACTTAGATGCATCTGAATCAGAAAGTGACTTTTGAAATGGAAAGTGTTTGGTAAATAAAAACCGAACTGACATATTTGAGATTCTGGATTAAGTATACAGACAAAAGTTGCAAGTGACCTTTTGTAAAATTATGAAGTTGGTCATGCTGTTCAGAATAGTGCATGCATCTTTGACTAGTCCCCTGCACCAGCTAAGGCATTTCTGCCCTGCTGCCATCGCTTTTGTTTTGTTGAGCTGTGCATGTTAAGCTTTCTTGTTCAAGATAATGAAAGAATGCAATAGGCTTGAAACTTCTCACGTAGCTAACAAGTTCCTATAGAACAGCTTTCATTTAAAAAAAAAAAAAGGATATAAGCCATTATTTGACAGGGGAGCAAACTTGAATTCTAGAGTATATCTTAGCAAATCATGGTCACGTTGCTCAGTGTTCGACTAAATGAACTAATCTCTCAATCTAGCCTTTGTAGACTGCTAAGATGCAATGACATACTCTGCAAATTGTACATAAACCTTTTCTCACTTCTGAAAGATTCTGCCAGTAGAGCACAGTATTCTTAAGTACAAATTCAGATTTTGAGTAGTCTGTAAATTTATATAAAACTGCAAAACAAACATTGGCAAATTGTCTTTGCAAATTACTTCTAGCTCTTTGTCCAACTATATTCTGCCCAAAAGTTGGCATTTATGAACATGTTTAATTTTGGTACAAATCTAACAGTGCTGGGGGTGAGGTCTGTCTGGTCAAATAGGATTGGATATTTTCATGTATTTCCTGTTTTTTATTTAATGTTATGACTGTCTGTATTCAGCTTTTAGAAAGCTGATACCATTGTATGACTGATCACAACTATAGTTGTAGGAGAATCAGTCTTGAAAGCTAGCGCTTAGCTCTTGCAGCAGCAAACAGTTTGAGTACAGATAGACTTGCAGAGAATTGCCAGTCAAATTATGACTTATGAAAATAAAAGCATTGCATGCATATTGGTGCTTAGTAATGGGCAGCAGAGGGAGAAATATGCGGAAGACCTAGGCACAAACTGTTCACTATATTTGAAATTGTAGTAAACATTAAGTGGTTATGTACTAAGCACTCCTTAAGCACTCATCCTGGTTATGGTCGTCATAGTGTATTAGCACATTGTTGAATCTTCTAGGTAGGAATTTAAAATGAATAAGTGACTAATTCTTTTAAGAGCGTATTGTCAATTTTATTTATTTATTTATTTTAAATTAAGGCCAAAATAGAGTCCGATAGAGTCATTGGCTCTGTAGGCAAAAAGGTAGCGCAAGAGACTGGAATTAAGGTCAGAAGCAGATCACACAACCTGTCTATGGCACATAGGAACGATTTTCAACATCTGCTACAGGGGATTACTGGGGAAATTCCTCATAGACCTCTAGACTTCAATATGAAGGAGTATGCTGGGTTCCAAATAGCTTTGCTGAATAAGGTAAGCACCACTGTGTGTAATGTTGTTATTTTCAATATACTACCATTGAAATGCTAGATATTGTTTCATACGTTGTGTTAATTGAAACTTTAATTACTGAAACCATAGGATTTGAAACCTCAAACTTTTAGAAATGCTTATGATATACCTAGAAGAAATCTTTTGGATCAATTAACACGAATGAGATCTAATTTACTGAAGAGTACTCGGAAGTTCCTCAAAGGACAAGATGAAGGTTAGTTTTTTTTTTGCCTTTACATGATATCGCTTTTATTAAATTTTGAAGACTCGACAAATATTTATTCATAAAAGCTTAGCAGCCATCTGCCATTAAACTTGACTTTTTTCCTTAGCTAATTGGAAGAAAAACAGTTGGGGACAGAGAGGATACAGATTCACTGCTCTGTCCTTTAGTCTGAGGAGACTTAGCCTTTTACTTACGGATTCTTTGTTCGCTTATTTTTTTCACCAACTTTCATGATGTATGTATGAAAACTTGAGGGGATTTTTGAACATTAAGATCTTTTTCCGTGTAAGAAGTGTTTTGTGAACAGTGGAAAAATGAGCTAGCTTACTAGGTGCTGTCTGTGTGATTCTTTTGCCCATTGGGTCAACAGTAGTTGTATAATTGTTTTGTTTTCCCTTTCATTTGTGTCTTCTGGCACTGTTAGGGCATCTAACAAATAGAAGATGATGAAAAAAGTGGAGAAAATGGGTAATGCAAGTGAAAGTATATGTTGCATTATCATTTGGTCACAGATGTTAATCTGATTTAAGTAGTGACAGAACATAATTTAAAATACAAAGGAGTTGCTGTTTGACGAAGGGGTTAAAACACATCAAAACTACAATTACTTTCCCTGCTGTTTTTGGTAGTGTATATTCTGCTTGATAAAAGGCTTAGCAACTTTAAATTCATAAGTTTTCAGGTCCTGTAGATTTCAAGACTTTGATTCCAGTGGCAAAAAATCACTGTTGCTTCAAGAACATGCTAGTCTCAACAATTACATTTGATGTACCCAAAATTGGATAGGTGTCTATCAAAGCAATATGCAGCATTACTGTAGGTAAATGATTATAGATCAACGGATCAATCTTGGAAGTGACATTCACTTCTGTCATGGTCCCTCAGATTTGGTCTTTTCCTGATATTTCTTTTAGAAATAATGCAAAAGTATTTGCATTACTGTAGGTTTTGTTTGTAGTAATGTTTTAGATAAAATTTATTGCAAGTCTTGTTTTTTTTTCCACCCATCTACCTGTTGAAAAGCTATGGGACACTCTGGAAAACTAAAATCCATGCATGACAGCTATTGCATTTTCCATGTCATGATGGAATACACGACAGATTCATTTAAGCAAGCTTTCTGCACTCAAAACATGATGTTATAAATACCAATTAGGTGAGAATAATGGTGAGTTTTGCACATCTACTCTGTTAATGCATTTGATAAGACTGAAAATTTGAGATGTTAAGTGGATATAGACTGAATTCCCATGACATGAGCAGTATAATATATTAATAAACCATCCTTTTACAACAGATCAAGTTCACAGCATACCTATAGCACAAATGGGAAACTACCAGGAATATCTAAAACAAATACCTTCTCCGCTCCGAGAGCTTGATCCTGATCAACCTCGAAGGCTCCATACATTTGGCAATCCATTCAAGTTGGACAAAAAGGTGACTTTTCTGTACAGCTTTTTTAAACACGTGCTGTTGTGTCTGCTGCTGGTTAGACTATTCAAAGAGCAATGTATAGGAGAAGTATTTCCAAGTATTTGGGAAGGCATCTTGTACAAGAAAGTTCCTCAGATGTTTTTCATCAGTGTTATCATATGAAGGACAGGCTTCATTAGAAACCAGTGTTATGCCTTCAAAGTGCTGTATAAATGAAATGCTTTTCACTGTAGTATTGCTAATTCCTAATCATATTTCCTTTGCCATTTGAGAAGCTGATACATAGTGGCATATTGTACATTATTGCCTTATAAACATCACCGTATCAGAGTACTGACAATATTTTATATTACGTGTTTCTGGATTGAAGTTTTAAGCATTCTACCCATTACATACAGGGAATGATGATAGATGAAGCAGATGAGTTTGTATCAGGACCTCAAAATAAACATAAAAGACCTGGAGAACCAAGTATGCAAGGGATTCCAAAAAGGCGCCGGTGTATGTCTCCCCTGCTCAGAGGTCGACCACAGACTCCTCCAGTTGTGAATAACCACATTGGAGGGAAAGGACCACCAATACCAATCACACAAGCACAGCTTGACCTTGTTAAACCTATTCCTCTTCACAAAAGTAAGTGAATTTTTGTATGTAGAGTAACTTGGTTTCTATTTAGGCAAAAAGCTTGTTTATATAGAAATATCATTGGCTGATTTCCCAAATAGGGCAATTTTTGGAAATGAAGTATTTAAGTGTGCAGTGGGGGCTTATCACAGGGAGCTAACATAGCCCTTCAGACAGAAGTCTCTCTCATGTGAACTTTCCAGTAAAAACAATGTATTTCCTGTATTAAATGAGGAGACAGTGTAAACAGGAGGGCGTTCTTTTTCCTGGAAATTTACAAGCTCCAGGAGTTATCACAATGTGAGGTTATTTTGACTTTTGCTGTACTGCAGTGAGTTTATTTTCCTTAGTATTGAGCTGAGGTGCTGTGTAACAGTCTTGCTCTCGCTGTTCAGTGAGCAATGGTTGCTCAATAAGTTTGTCAGTTCACTTTAATAAGGAAGGAGAAGTATGTCATAAAAGCACATTTTAAAGGTAGTTCTTTGCTGTTGATAATACACATATCAATTTTCCCTTTCATGTGAAGAATACAGCTGTGATTTTATTAAGCCATTAATTGACAGGAAATAAACTAATGTGCTCATTGTTACAACCCAGAAACAACAACCAACAATGCCTTGTGCCTGGCATGTATAATAGGTAGACAAGCAGGAGCATAGTTTTAGAAGTACTGATGCTTGCTGTAGTTCAGTGACCTCCATCAGATCATAAAGAAGGTAGAACTTGTAAATGTAATCTGTGTTTTATTGTATTGTTTTCACTTGTTTTTAGCGTCAGAAGCTAATAATGAGATTGCAATGGATGATGTGGTAGAGAATCATGTTGCAGACCCACTTTCATCAGATGATTTCCCAGATGCTGTGGATTCTGAGTTTTCAATGTCCCCTTCTCCATTCAATTCATTGGATCGATCAGCAACTCATATAGAGGGTGCAGGCCATGAGCATCTAGGGAATAACTTGAATGTTGATGGATTTTTGGAGAATCATGATGAATCGAGTAGTAAAGAACAAAATACTGAAGATAGTTTGCCGATATCTTCAACCAGCAAAGGGAAAAAAACAGTGCCCTGCAGAAGTTCCAGAGAGATTAATATAGAGCTGAGAGCACAGATTATGAAAGAGATCCGAAAACCAGGAAGAAGTGAGTATTCCAAATCTCTTCATTAAATGACTGGCATGAGAGCTACGCAAGGAATTAATATTTTGCTTTTTCAGAAATATACTAAGCTGTGAGAGTGAAACAAAACTGAAAGCTAGATAGATTTGTTTTAAAGCGTCTAATAAAACTTGGTGGATGAATGATTGAAGTATCGCTGCATCTGTCAATATTCATGAAAGCAGTGGTCTTCATTATTGATATTAGGATTATAGGTATCCCACTAATATCCTAAACTCCACCATCTTCTTATGCTTTTTAATGTTAATGTTGATAAAACTGTATGTCGTCATTATTTTTTAGATGGTTTTTAGATGATCTATCTTAAAATCTCACAGAAGCTGAATCAATTCTCTTGCGTTTATTCACGTGAAGCAAAATGTTATAACAGACATCTCTTTAACTGTTTTTGCTCTTATTTCTTCAAGAATATGAAAGAATCTTCTTTTTACTGAAGCATGTACAAGGAAGCTTGCAAACCAGACTGATATTTTTGCAAAATGTTATTAAAGAAGCTTCGAGGTAGGTCACTGAATTGTATTAATCTTATAAAACTGCACCATCTACTGCTACTCGTAAGTGCTTGAGATCCGTGCAGTCCTTTGTCTTAAACTTCCCACACGATGCTTTGTATTATGAGTAAATTATTTCATAGAAAAAAAACACTAGAAATACATAAGCTTCCTGATGCTTTTTGCTTCATACTGAGCCTTAATGTTAGTAGCTGTAACTGCTAAATCGTCATAAAAGTAGGTGAACAGTGGTGTAGGAAGAAAAGGTAATTAGAAAATCATTTAACTTTTGGGGTTCAAATGAGAGTGTATTCCTCATTTGAAAACCTGAAGGCGCTGCGCTTTACTATGAATAAAGCTTTCATAAACAGTTTTGATGCAGAATAATGCATTTACTCAAAATCCTGTCCAGTTCTGAGATCCAGATGTGCTCCATGAAGATGTCTCTGCTCTTCAGATTTTCTTTAGAAATAGAGTAGTTCTACTTCCACAACCTCAGGAGGTAATTTGTCATAGGGAAAGAGTTTGGAGTTTAACAACATGGGTTTTAAAACCAGATAGACAGTTGTCCTTAAGGCGTCCTTAGCCTGTACTTGCCTATCCTGCTATGTGGCCATTCAGAGAAAGGAAAAACATGAAATTATGACTGGAATCGAGAGTGTTGGGTTTTAAAGGAATTAATGATTTCAACATTATTTGGGGCTGTGTAACTTTGAGGCTTGCTTGAGTGAATAGTTTTTTTCTCCTGTGTTTTCATAGAAATCAGTTTTCTTTTCCTGTGGCATTGTTGCTCAAATCTTGATTAAATAAAAATCAGTGATTCTTTTGTAAAAACCGTGCTTGGGAGTTCAACGTACACTGAATATTGGACATTCATAGAGCTCCTCTAGCCTTCTACTGCCAGTAGGGTAGCACAGTGGGTCTTATAGATTTAGATCATGTTTTTCCTTTAGCAGTAATTCTTTATCATGCTTTTGCTTGATCTTTCATGTTTTATCACCTGTCAAAGTTGTTCCATAGCCTGTAGATTATATGTGCTTCCTCGCTGTCTCAGTGCACCAATGCAGTACTGTTTCTCCTGTAGTCTTTGGCAGCCCATAGTGAGGTTGGAATATTTGTGCCTCTAAAATTTGACTCTTTGAAGCCTCTGTAATTCTTGTTTCTGTTGAACAGCTTGTCTATTCCAGTATCTCATGTTGACTTTTTTCCTACAAAACTTGGCAGCAGTTGAGTCTTGCTGTCAGATGCATCAGATCTAAATCCTGTCTCTCACCATAGCCAACAGGTTTTTTTATCTACTGGTAGAAAAACTTGGCAATTCGATTTCTTTTGACTGTTGTTAATATTATTGGTTTGTATGTAAGAGCAGCTTAATTCTTCCCTCCTTTTTTTCTCCTAGGTTAGGTGATTATAATGCAGTTGTTATCCACCTGGATAACACTACCTACAATCTCTGTGCAGTTCTGTCTCCCTGTGCTTCTGCCCTTATCCAGGCAAACTATCACTCTTAACCAGAGTTCCCTGCTCCCTGCAGGAAGCATCTCTAAGTTCTTTGCAGTTAAGATGGTTAAGTTTTGTTAATTGATAGCTGACTTCTGTAATGACACAGAATGCTGTTCAAATTTGGAGTGCTCGGTCTCTTTCCCTGCTCCAAGGAGCTCTGTTAACAGAGACTTAGGAGAGTTCTTGAACAGTGCAGCAAAAATGCATGTGTTTAAAAACAGTTCCCATTCAGTTCTGGAGCTTAATCCAAAAGAATGTTATGAGAGATGTCTAAAATAATCTAGGGTTTTCTTCTTCCTTTGGGAATGGTTTGCCATGTAGTTCTTGCACACTCAGTGAAAGTCAGGGGTGCATCTTGCAGAAGATGCTGCAGAGATTGGGAACAAAAAAAGCTATCATTTTTAAAAGGCAAAAACTAAGGTGATGGATTTTTTTTTTTTCCCAGTTGATTGTGAAATACTGAGGAGATTCCACATCTCAATTTCAAATTTCGATTCTGATAATGACATCTTTATAGTTGGTGGTAAACTTCTGGCTCAGCCCAGGGTGGGTATGAGTAGCAGTTATAAGGACTCCTTGTTGAATACAAGGAATATAAATTCCCAATAGATGGCTTTACAACTTTGCACAGAAAAAGTGATTTAGGAAAGGAATAGGAGGAATTAGACCGTGAAGGTGGGAGGTCTTTGATGTTTTCTGGAGCTGGCGTAGCAATCCATTTTTGGTCTCAGCACTAAGTGTTCTGTACTCTCTGCTTAATAGAACTATGGAATCATAAAATACCCTAGGTTGGAAGTGACCTGGAAAGATAATCGGTTCCAAACTTTTGTGAGAAAAGGGAGTCTAGACGAGATTATCCAGCACCCTGTCCATTAGTCTAGAGCAAAAACTGACAAAACATGGATCAAAATTCTCCAAATGGACAACTTCTCAGTATTCTTTTGTTTTCCAAACAGAGAATGTTAAGCTATTAATATACATAACAAAACGTAATGTGTGTACCTAAAGAAAATGCTAAACAATATCCATTTGTAGTGTAAGTGCTGGAAAGAATTAATAGAACTTCAAAATAATAATGAACATTAGTTCTTAGTAGATGCAGTTACCTAAGAAGTTTATACCTAGAAAAATCAAAATTGACAGATAAGTTAGTAAGAGTTGGTGCTCAATCATGTTAATTCCAGTATCAGATGCTATGGTGAAATGTTTCTGTTGTCCTGAGAAAACAGCTTGCTATAGTGTTTAGCATTTGGAAAAGAAGCCTGGGACATGCACTGTAGGGCTGCACTGTTGGCACAAGGATTCGCACTAATGTGGTAAGTTAGTAATCTGTTTTTCCCGCCTTTCACCAGGCTTAATTTCTAGGAAGTATCTCCTGTTAGCTTGTACAGCTGCTTCTAATGGACTTGAACATTGTTACTTCTCAGAATACTGACACTTAAACAGAATATAAGCAAGTTAAATTTTTATTAGGATATATTATATAATAAAGTACTTTGTTATTAGCTTAAATTATTTGGCCTTTATTTGGGCAAATGAGGAGTTAGTTCCATGTTTCCCAGGTTGATACTTTGCAACAAATAAGAATCAGCTAGGAAAGCAACGATGAATGGAAGTGAAGCAGTGGAGGGTGGGGCTGTTTGGAGTTACTGGGAACCATGACAAGGAGGATGGGAAAGTACCTATAGCATGGAGGTTCAAGAGATAGTGATTGGGAATGGGAGTTCTGTTTTCCCCGTAGTCCAACTGGGATTGTGGGGAAGTCTGCCCTTTGGGAATTAGGGCAGATGCATGTTTGTGAGGAATGGGCATGGGCTGGGAGGCCTGCTTGGGAACAGATGCTTTTGCCAGGGTTTAATAAGGTCATAGTACTGAACTCAGAGTACAGTTCAGAGCAGTGCTGAGTTGAGAAAGTGTGTGATCTTTTCATTGCTGCTTTGAGTACGTGTTAGCTGCCAAAGAGTTGGTCAGAAGTTGCTTCTTGGATGCAGAAATGTCGCAAGGGGTTGGGTTAGCTGGAAACAACAAGGAACAGCATGCTGCAAGACAGCGGTTTGAGCAAAGGAGACAATGTTCTCATGCTCAAGTTTATGTAGTCTGTAGGGAATAGAAGTACAGAGACTCCAAGTATGGTTTACATCTGTATTTTGTTCATTTTCTCTCAAACTTCTTATTTGTATTTTCTCATCATCTTGAAACATGCTCTGTGCCATGTGATAGCTATTTTGCCATCAGAACCAAATTCTCTTCTGTGGTTGTGCCATGAAGGCATGCAAATAATCCCTAAAAGCTGCTGCTACCTTTAGGATTATAGTTCTTTCATATGTTTTCTATACTTCAGAACTTCTGGAAATAGAAAACAATATTTTTTTCTGGCATTCTGAAGGCTGAGTGATGTTTAACCACATACTAGGACAGACTGTAGCAACCCTGCTTTGTGTTCTCTCACTAGATGGAGAAGCAAGTCAGTAGTTTCCTAAAGTTCTGGTAAGCAGCAGTACGTGCAACGCCATCATGCGGTGTACCTAAAACAACAGTTCAGTAAAAGCTCTGCTAATGATACTTGATGTATTATGTGCATTCATTAATGCCTTGTTTTAAATCCAGGTTTAAAAAACGAATGCTGATAGAACAGCTCGAGAGTTTTCTGGAAGAAATCCATCGCAGATCCAATCAGGTCAACCATATCAACAGCAGCTAAGGAACTGCACACCAGAGCCACAGCAGGGCACTGCTGTTCTTACTTGCATTCATTTTTGACATGCACTCTTATCTCAAGTTCTGTATATGAAAGAATGAGAAGCTGCTCTATGAAAAGATGAGAAAAGTATCCATCATCTTTTTTCTTCCTTTCTGTTATTTTGTAATGTGAAAAATATCACTAAAACATTTTTATTTAACTAAATGGAGAACTCCTTGTCTGTCCATGGACTTAAGTGTCACTTTCCCTCAGGTTCTATTTTCTTATTCTGACCTTCAAAACTATCACCTCTTAAGGTTGAACTTTGCCAAAAAGTTGATTTGTAATTTTCAGAAAAAAAAAAAAGCACATACATAAAACAAGGTAATGTTTTGTATATACAGTTATTTTGGATATATTATTGTAAGTTGTATAAATGTATTTTGAAAAATATTTAAGAAAAGCACTTTTGTTATTCCATCAATAAAAGCTCTATTTTAATGTTTGTGTGGGATTGAGTTCAGTTTGTACTGGAATGGCTCATTTTGCCTTCCTTTTACAGAACTTCCATTTTTCAGTGTTAGCCTGATACTGAATGATGAGCAGGTTCGTGTCACTGAATATTCTGTTCTTCATTAAAAACTACTGAAGCAAAAGCAGAATTGTGACTACGGTAGGATGAGCAGTCCAGCCATCTTGGACATACAGTATCACCTTATTGGCTCTATCTCTCATCTTTGCTAGATGTTCCTAACATCTTTCCTGTGGAACATTCCATGTTAGATCATTTGTGTTCTGAATGGGCCCAGCTGATTAGCCCAGCACCTGCCAGCAAGATGATGTCAAGCAGAAGCTGTGGCCCAAGTTCTTAAATATTTCAGTGGCAAAATCTGTTCAGTTTTTCCTCTCAAGATGTATGTTTAGTCTTTGCTGTAGTTGTGGTGCTAATTATTTCCAGACAGGTCTAAGTTTGCTTCCAGTACTTGAAGGGAACATATAAAGAGGAGGGGGAACGACTGTTTACATGGGTGGATAGTGACTGGACAAAGGGGGATGGTTTTGAACTGAGAGAGGGGAGGTTTAGGTTAGATATTAGGAGGAAGTTTTTCACTCAGAGGGCGGTGACGCACTGGAACAGGTTGCCCAAGGAGGTTGTGGATGCACCATCCCTGGAGGCATTCAAGGCCAGGCTGGATGTGGCTCTGGGAAGTCTGGTCTAGTGGTTGGTGACCCTGCACATAGCAAGGGGGTTGAAACCAGATGATCATTGTGGTCCTTTTCAACCCAGGCCATTCTGTGATTACTGTAGTATGTACAAAGTAATAACATAGCAGACGACTTAATATTTTTGCAAGAAGCAAGAATGTTTTAATAAATACATATATAAAGTAGCCTTTAATTTCACCATAGCAGGAGCAGAAGATGGTATTTGACTAGCATTTATTATGAAGGATTTGTAACTCTTCCTATGAAGAGTACTGAACCTGTAAAAGAAAACAGTGTTAAAGCTGGGACCAAGTTTTCAAAGTGTAGTGCAGCTTAAATACTTGAATTAAAGCATGGAAGTAGCAGATTTGAAATTCTTCATTATATGGAAAAATTGATTGTGCAATTACATGTTTGCCTTAGAACAATTTGAGCGTTACTGTATTGAAAATAGAAAAGTGTTTCCAAATAGTAACCCAACCAGAGAGTTGCCCAGGACACATCCTAAAGAATCTCTTCTGAACAGAGTAATACAACTCTGCCATTTTCCCAACAAAGAACTTCATTTACTGTGTCTGAACAAATACAGCGACTATGTTTTTGGGTTTCCTTTTTATTGGAAATATTAAGTGTACTTCTGAGTTTTGAGTTGCAGCATAGTAATACATACGCTTCAATCACGTAAGAATCCCACTGTACAACTGCATTTCCTTTTCATGCAATTTATCATATACTGTAAACTGAGCAAATTTATTCCCTGAAATTACTGTTTGGTCTTAACCCTAAAGAGTCCTTAATTGTGGGCCAGATTTACTGCAGTGCCTTTTTTTCCCAATTTTTGCCCTTAATTAATACATATGCTTTGATTCACCAGAATTTGTAAAGCTGAGTGTTAATTATGCAGGTGTTAACAGGCAATGAATGTAATTATCTGCTACAAGCAATTAAGGAAAATAACTTCCTCATGTCCTTTTAAGCAGTCCCCAAACAGTGTTCTACTGAACCCCGAAAATGATTGCAAAAGTGAATGCACAAGTTCTAGGCTTTCTGCAGAGCTATGGTCTCAGACTGTTAGTGACATCCAGTGAACATCCATGGCCTTTGAGAACATGAATGTTTCATGAGAATGTGAAGTAGGGAAGAGTCTCCTCAAAAGTGTTGATATTTGATACAAGGGGAGAGAAACTTATGTATATTTGGAACTGTAGCTGGGTAGAAGGCTGTTAGTTTGCTGAACTGCTGAGCTGTGCCCCTTCAAACTGCTGAGGTAGTGCTAGAACAGAATTTCAGGCCCTGGAGTCCTGCTGCCTGCACTCGGAAATCTATTTGCTGCATGCTACCTATGCGGGCATGAGTAAGTTCCTTTGTAGAGAAAAAAATGTATTTTAACTTCAGCTACCTCTGCTGCCCATTTGGGATTTCGACTGCCCTGCGGAGGTCTGTCTCCTGTGCTGGGGCATTTAAGGTCTTCAGTAAGTACTTCTGGTGCTTACCATAGCAGAAATTATAGAATCATAGAACCATAGAGTAGCTTGGGTTGGAAGGGACCTCAAGGATCATCAAGCTCCAACCCCCCTGCCACATGCAGGATTGCCAGCTGCTAGATCAGTACTAGATCAGGCTGCCCAGGGCCCCATCCAACCTGGCCTTGAACTCCTCCAGGGATGGGGCATCCACAGCCTCTCTGGGCAGCCTGTTCCAGCACCTCACCGCTCTCTTGGTAAAGAACTTCCCCCTGACTTCTAAATCTCCCTTCCTTCAGTTTAAAACCATCCCCCCTTGTCTTATCTTCTATATACAGAGACAGAAGTTAATTTGCCTTTCCTGACTTGACTATTCTTCTTTTATTATTATTATTATGTACTTTAAAGGAAATTAAACTATTCCTTATGTGTGCTTTATAATCTACAAACCCACTGTTCCTGGCTGTTGAAATGTCCTGGACTGAAGAAGACGCACAACAAGCTTCTTACCAATTTTGGTGCTACTTGTAAATGATTCTGCTGCTGAATCAGAAAGCGTGCATATGTACCTGTGTTGGCTTGTCTCAGGAAAAAAGTGAAAGGTCTGTCTGCTTTGAAAATAGGTGTTCGAGATCTTTTCAGTAGTACCATTGCTGTAATGCAATTAAGAGTATATTAGTAAAATGCATCAATTTTCATTCCATCTTCCGTGCTGTGCCCTCAGAACTCACAGTAGCAAGCCCCAGAGCCTGAGCTGCTACTCTAAGAATAAACCAGTGATTTTGTCCTGTAGAGAAATCAGTGGGGATGAATGAACAAGTCGTGTCATGGGACTGTGAGCAGATGGAACGTGTGCTTAATGCTGAGGTGAGTCAGTCTGGTTTGGATCGCAAAGGTAACAATTGTTGTTGCCACAGTGCTAGCTCTGCCTGAGTCATGCTGTGCTGTTACCCTTAAGCTGGTTCCTACCCTTGCTGCTCCAGTCAAAAGATGAGCAAGGCAAAAATATAATCCTCTCTTCTAAGTGGGAAACAGCAAATAAATACTTATATCTTCCTGAAATTAGTCAGAGCTCACAGCAAAGACTGAGTATCTTCAAAGTGCTGCATGGGGTGGTTAAATGGTCTCTAAAATTATGATGGCTTAGGAGCAATTATAAGCCTTGTTCAAATCAATTCTGCCTTACAGCTATGTAGTATTGACTATATTGACAAAACCGAAAACTTGGATAATTGTAATGAGCAGTTAAAACAACAGAATTCAATTGAAAATTTGAGTAAGACTCAATAAAATGAATTTGAGTGGCACTATTTCAGTGCTTCTAAAAAAAAGCCAAAACAACTTCAACTTCAAAGCCACTGTGTGTCTGGATGCAGAGCTTTTAATGTACAGCAATAAACATAATCAGACTTCTTGTAAACCAGCTTCTTAGCTTCGTCTGATGGGAATTCATGGAAGTTCTGGCATTGGTTTCAGTGGAATAAGGGTGTGATAAGGTGTGATGCTGTCTGACTGCTATTAACCTTAGAACCACAGAATGGCTTGGGTTAGAAGGGACTTCAAAGATCATCCAGTTCCAACCCCTGCCATGGGCAGGGCTGCCACCCACCAGCTCAGGCACTAGATCAGGTTGCCCTTACTCTTTGGTATGTAATGGAAGTCTAGAAGTTAGGAGTTCCCTGGAAAAAAAAATGATGTCTAGGTCCAGAAGGACCTGGACAGGCTGGAGGAGTGGGCCCTTGAAAACCTAATGAGGTTCAATAAGGCCAAGTGCAGGGTGCTGCTCTTGGGTCGGGGCAATGCCAGGTATTTATACAAACTGGGGGAAGATCTCCTTGAGAGCAGCCCTGCAGAGAAGGAGTTGGGGGTCCTGGTGGACGAGAAGCTGGACATGAGCCAGCAGTGTGCACTTGCAGCCTGGAAGGCCAACTGTGTTCTGGGCTGCATTAAAAATGCAGCTGGGTGGCCAGCAGGGAGAGGGAGGTGATTGTCCCCCTCTACTCAGCTCTTGTGAGGCCCCATCTGGAGTACTGCGTCCAGGCCTGGGGCCCCCAGTACAGGAAGGACTTGGAGCTCTTGCAGCGGGTCCAGAGGAGGGCCACTAAGATGATCAGAGGGCTGGAGCACCTCTCCTATGAGGAAAGGTTGAGGGAACTGGGCTTGTTTAGCTTGGAGAAGAGAAGGCTCCGGGGAGACCTCATTGTGGCCTTCCAGTACTTGAAGGAAGTGTATAAACAGGAGGGGGAATGGCTGTTTATGAGGGTGGATAGTGATAGGACAAGGGGGAATGGTTTTAAACTGAGACAGGGGAGGTGTAGGTTAGATATTAGAAGGAAGTTTTTCACACAGAGGGTGGTGACACACTGGAACAGGTTGCCCAAGGAGGCTGTGGATGCCCCATCCCTGGAGGCATTCAATGCCAGGCTGGATGTGGCTCTGGGCAGCCTGGTCTAGTGATTGGTGACCCTGCACATAGCAAGGGGGTTGAAACCAGATGATCATTGTGGTCCTTTTCAACCCAGGCCACTCTATGATTCTATGATTCTATGAAAATATTAACACTGAAAATATTGATGCCCTTGCAAAGATGAAGATTAAAGGGACTTCAACAAAGCTCGTGTGACTTTTTAATGTTTTTCTTTAAAGGAAATGGGGATTGCATAGCTCAGTTTCCCTGTTGTATGTTTATGTTGTGATGGAAGATTTCTAAGGAAATGTCATTCAGCTTACAGAGGTGAGTTATTAACTCTGCAGTCCTGAGCTGCGATTTTACTTGGAATGTCCCTGCTGAACTGGCCCCGACTGCTCTTGTGGAAATTGTCTATTATGAGAAACAAATGTCTATGCACAAATATCACTGTTCTGATGTTAGAAACAAGCCTAGAATACCTTCAAGAGGACAAAACTTTCACATCACGAATTTCCAAGGTACCAATGGGACTGTCTTCAGAAACAAACCCTGTCACAGTTTAGGAGCTATAGATGAACAGATAGTAACCTTTTTAAGTCTTTGGTTTTTGAGATCTGAACAAAGAGATTGGTTTTGGGTGGTGTGTGGAGCCAGGAGTTGGACTCAGTGAACCTTTTGGGTCCTATACAGCTCAGGATTTTCTATGATTCTATTTAACCAACAGAAAAAGTGCTTTATTTTGTTAAACTGGATTTTTCCTGAGCTGATAAATTTGGATTTCACCTGAGCTTTCGTGTGTTAGTCTAACATCAAACACAGAATGGGAAGAGGTTTAAGAGTTCCTATGAGCAATTACAAAGGTGAAATGGAAATATTAAATGTTTGTATTTGGAGTGGGTGTGCTTCTAAATGCTGACATGCTTTTGTGAAGCAGTTTTGTGACAAGAAGTTGTTGCTGTAATGACAAGCTCCAGGATTGAAAAGTAACACTTGTATGTATGATTTACCTGTAGCTCCTGACGCCTTTGTGCCATCCTCTGTTACTTCAATCTGTGCTTTGTGAATAGCTTCTGAAATATAAAGGCCAGCTTGCTCTGCAAAACAAACCAACCCAACAGGTGAATATTCATAGTGTTCTCATGCATTTTATTGCGTTTTATTGTGAACACCATTTTTATTTTATTAATTTATAATGCTTTTACCTTTTTTTTTCTTTTTTTTTTTNGTATGGTGCTTGAGTTTCGTAACAGCAGGAAAGAGAAATGGCTGACAATACAAACCGGGATATTTTACACATTTCTGATATCTTTCAGTAAGTCTTGATCTTTTTTTTTTTCCTCTCCTGCAGATTCTAAGGATCTTAGGCTGAACCTAAACTGTGCTGAAGGTGAGGTGGGCCAGAGGATTTTTCATGCATGTGTCTGAGCCAGGTCTGTGTCTAGGACATCTTAGCTCAGTCCATAGCTGAAATAGTAGTTTTTGGATCAGCATTCTCCAAGCGCAGGCAAATTGGAGAGTAAGTTAAAACCCTTGTGTTTGTCTTATATCCTCCTGCCTGGAAACGTCCTCTGTTACACGTTCAGGCTGCAGAAGAACATCACTTGACACAATATAGAAACATCTTTAGTGAGACAACACATGAGGAAGGCAACATCAGGTTACTTTAGTCTAGTGCAGACAGCAGATCTCTATTGCTGATGGAGAGAGACAAGGACTTTCAGATCATGAGTAGGAACACACAAATCTGTGTGCCTCTTTGATTAGGGAGACTTTCAGGGAACCTTAAGTCACTGTTGTGAATACTCTTCTCTCTCATTTTTACCTTCATTTGTCTGTTCTTTAGTCTATATAAATAATTTCCCAGCATTTGGACAATGGTATATTGAATGCATGTGCCTTAATATCTCTTCCAGGAGAATCTACTCCATGATCTTCCCAGGCACAGAGGTGAGGCTCGCTGGCCTCTAGTTCCCTGGGTCCTTCTTCCTTCCTTTCTTAAAAATGATAGTAATGTTTCCCTTTTTCCAGTCACTGGGGACTTTGCCTGACAGCCAGGACTTTTCAAACATGATGGAGAACATCTTGGCAACCACGTCAGTCAGCTCCCTTAGGGCCCTGGGTTGCATGTCATCCAGCCCCATGAGCTTGTACACATGCAGCATCATGAGGCAGACTTGGTCTTGCTCTGCTCTTACAATGGGAGGGATTTTGCCTCCCCACCCACTCCCCACCACGCACACACATGTAGAAGTTCAGATGTGAGAAGCCTCACTGGCCATGAGGACTGAGGCAAATAATTCATTGAGTACCTCAGCCTCTTCTACCCATTGTATCTAAAGAATCCCTTGTGTTTCTTCATGCCCCTCCCAACATTCAATACCATCTGTGCCTTAGCTTTCTTAGTCCTATCCCTGCACATCTGGACGGTGTCCCTGTATTCTTCCCAGGCCACCCACACCAATAGCGTTGTGAGTAATAAAGTAGATCGTTTGAATGAATCATTTTTGGAGTTCACAGAGAAAAAAGTACAATCAATACAGAATGCCTGAGTCTACGGAATCTTTTCAATATTATCTAAGAATCTATACACGTTGGGTCAATGATCACTTTGTATTCAGTCAAGCCTCTTACCTGAAATGCCTTTAAAATTAGCAGTGATGGGATCAAATGCATCTCTGATTCCCAAGGCAGAAAAAACTGTCTTTAGATCAAAAAGGCTTTGAATACTAAACCTAAAATTAAGATGAGAGATGTAATTTAAATGCAGGATTCATAGTTTCATAGAGCTAAAAGGTGGAACATGCAATTTATTTCAAGCCTTCGCACTTCATCTATTTCAGTGTGAGCCCAAAGCTTTCTACTTGATTAAGCGCACTTTCCAGACAAGCAACTGCTCTTCACTTGAAGACGTTAGCAGCAAGAATCCCTCACCTCTCTCTATTGCAATCATACTGCCTCTCAGTCTTCTTGACATGTGAACTTTGCGTATTCCTGAACGTGCTCTCTTTAACATTCTATTTGGCTGTAGCAAAAGGGCTCTTTGAATTGTTTCCAAAAATTATCTTGGAGGAGATGAGTATTAATGTACAAATTGTTTTTCACATGGAGAATGTATTGTGAGAGATGTTTCAAAGTACCTAATTTGATTCTGTCCTGCAGGTGGTGCGTGTCATTGCTATCACACGTAATTCTGGCAACAGAAGTAGCGAAGTCATCTCAGAGGAACAGAATTGCTTACCTAGGTAGAAAAATGTCCATCTTCGTCCTCTTTAAGCTGCTGGACCAGAGTGCTATGGTTTTGGCAGAAAGATGAGACTCAATCTGGGACAAAGGCGTTCTTTTGTGGCTGGGAAGCACTATGAACATGCTGAGTTTCTCCCCTAGGTAGGGTAACTCAACAACACTGAAAGCATCCTGAGTTGTTGTCTGGAACTGACCTGTATTTAAGTGAATATAGATCTTATGTCATCACTAAAGTAAAAAAGAAAACAACAGTCACACCTCAAAAAAACAAGTCTGGGGAAGCAGATGGTTCAGAACAGCAGTGATGGAGTGCAAGTTGTCTCTGATGCATGGGCTCAGCTCAGGTCGCCTATAGCTCACCACACTGGATCATGTGAGCAGAGCTGATTGGCGTTCTATCAGTCAGTACACATGTATGTGACAGCAGTAATACCTGATGCAGTGTTGCAGCAGAGCGTGAATATTTTGTTACTTTCTCAAGTGGTATCTGTCCTCCTCATTCACAGTTTAGAATATGAGGGCTGCTCCAAAAGTAATGCCTCCTATTTTATGGTATTGGCCCACAATATCAGAGGCAGATGTTGGTCGTGTGGCAGTAGAGGCTGAACCTTTCCACCAATATCTTGTGTGGTGACTATGCTGAAAAATAGTGTTTCGTAGCTGAGAATCTGCTCTATCAAATAGTGTTATTGTGCTATTTTTTATCTGTTGTAATTTCCATGGAAATAATTAGGAGGCATTACTTTTGGAGTATCCTATGTTTATTAGCAAGGCAATGACAATAACTTAATGATGACAGTTCCTGCAGTGCCTGATCTTTGAATAAGCTTTCTGTTTTCCCTATGAATTCCCTCTAATATTTTTCACTAAAAATTAATTGCTGAAAGAAACGATGAAAAAAAAAATGAGTATACTATTTAATTAACTGAAACCTTCTTTTCCTTGTGTTTCCTTCTTTACTACCATTAAGAATTAGTTTTAATCTTATTTCAGGAGACCAACAGCTACATTAAATGGTAATGTAGTTGGGCATATACTTATAGAGGCACCCAATGTGTTCATTTTGAAACTGAGAAACCTACCAAAATCAGATGAAGGTTTTAAAAAGCAGTCTCAAAGGTAAAAGCTGTTTGGCTTCCAACCCTGTAATTATTTAGACATGTTGTAACAACAACTTTAATTCCATATTTCAATGAACAGATAATGGAAGCATTCCTAGTGGACTGTTCCACAGTAGAATAGATCCAATTATGATTTTCCGTTCTTATTTTGTCACCTGTAAATCCAATGAATAGCATTTCAGGAACACACAGAATTAATTGTCAGAGAAAGAGTTAAATTCAAGTTACGAGCAAATGACTTATTATTACCACTGCTGCAGGCCACTCCCTTCTCACCCAGCTGTAGTGGTTGTGTCTTATAGGGTAGACACTCATGTTTTTTGAGTCAGTGTTTATAAGTAGTGGAATATAGTTAGCTATTGTTCATCATACCTAAATATCTGCTCATAAACTCAGAGATATAGAATGTCTTAAATGTTTTGTGTAAAACGTTTGCTAGTTTTGCAAATCTGGGTTAGGTAGCATTCATTGCATGCCAGTAGTCCTGCTAGAACCTAGAAATGTTAGTTTCTTAGATCAGCCCTCACACCATGCAGTCCTGAGAGGGAACTGCACTGGTAAAACCATCTCCCAGCACATGGGTTGTTTTGCTGGAAAAACCCTCTTCTGGTTTGTGAGCAGAGAGGATTTGTTTGTTCTGCACAGGATGGGAGTGGTTTAATTCATGGAGATGCTGATATTTTGAAGTCTGTTATGTCTACAGAGGTTATACAGACCTTATTTGTTAATTAAAAAGAAAACTAAAGACTCAGTATGATTGAGTTGGGATGTTTCGCCTTCCTTGCTTGAACTGATTTTGAGCATCCCATAAGGATTGTACACAGCTAAATTAGTATTCAAATATAGTTAACAAATTGCTTGGAAAAAAAGAACATGTAATATAGCTGCAGTATCTAACAGGCTTGAGCAAATAGTAATCTTGGCATTTTCTTAGCAGCGTTGATAGTTCCCAGGCTGATTTGTTCTGCATGGCCACATAAAAAGGATAAAAAATATTGTAAATGCTAGATCAATATCGTCCACAGCTAAACTTTCTTGATCTTTGTTTTGGATCCTGGTGGTGGACAGCTGCAATCATTTGATAATCAAGGAAAGTTATCTCAGGTCTCTGTTTTGTTGTAGTAAGCCTGTCTTGAGGCCCTGGAGCATGACCAGGGAAGGACAACAAAGCTGTGAAGGGTCTGGAACACAAGCCTTATGGGGAGCAGCTGCGGGAATTGGGATTGTTCAGTCTGGAGAAAAGGAGGCTCAGGGGAGTCCTTATCACTATAACTGCTTGAAAGGAGGTTGTGGTGAGGTGGGGGCACCAGGAGAAATTTAGGTTGGATATTAGGAGAAATTTATTCTCGGAAAGTGTGGTATTGGAACAGTCTGCTCAGGGAGGTGGTGGAGTCACTGTCCCTGGTGGTTTTCAAGAAAAGAGTGGATATAGCACTGAATGACATGGTTAGTGGGCATGGTGGGGATGGGTTCATGATTGGATGAGATGATTCTATGAATTTATGAATTTTAAACTAATTACTCAGAAATATCTGTAGCATTTCTTGTGACAAAGAATTTGGCTCAGACATTTTAGACTTCTCATTTGTCTCACCCCACTAAAAGTTCAGAGAAAAGGCTTGCTCCTGAGCTGATAGGTATGTGTTAGTCCCAAGAAACCCATTTTGTCTAACTGGATAGCTAACAAAGGAGCAAAGAGTGATGTAGTTTTAGACTACATGAGCAGCCATGTACACTGCAGTGAGCTGGGGATACAAAATCACCCAGGTCTGAATGACCATGAGCTGATGTAGTAGTTTACACTGCTCAGTGATGAGGATGAGGAGGCACTGGGTTTTGGAAAAGGAAATTCTGCACTCCAAATTGAAGTTAATTCCCTTCTAAAGGAGTTGAATGCACCAGAGAAATGGGAGCTCTCCAAGCCAGAGGTGTGAGTGTGTTCAGGAACGGGTGATCCTATCAGAAGGAAGAAGTGTGTTGGACACACCACAGGTTTTCTTGAAGAGGAAATACGACAGGCAAAGCCACAGCAATACAGGCAAACTTGCAAAGTGGAAAAAAAAATGATTCCTCAGACAGGTGGGTTCCGAGATAAAGAGCTGTAGCAATAATGAATGGTCAACTGCCTGCTTGATGTGACCAGAAAAGGAAACTGCTTTAGCTGTGGAAACAAGAGAAAAAGGAAGAAAGAATGGTGCAGCTGAACACTGAATTCTTTTTTCTTTTAAATTTATCTCCAGTTATTTGCTGAAAATAATGGGAAAGGATTAGCTTGATGATAAATTATTGAATAACACTGAGGTACCTAATGGGAATGAGGAAAGAACAAGAGGACTTGCAATGCCAGAGATGCAAATGAAGTTTGACCTACTTCAGAGAAACAAATCTGGGTCTCGGGTAGTTACCACTTTAGAATTCAAAGAGAATGAATGTGCAAATTGAAAGTGTGTTAGCAAAGATTTTCCAGAAACGTGTGATGTCAGAGTCTGCATCTCTAGATGAGAGTCTGGAAAACAGAAGTGTATTTATAAAGAAAAATAAAGTAGTCTGGGAAATTTTAGGTCTTCATTTGAAAAAGTTTAGAATATGCCCTGGAGAAACAAATGGACAAGTCAAAGAGGGACACAGAAAGTGAGATAAACTGCAACATCAGGCAGGTCCTAGTATCTTTTCGGTTGGGTAGTTGACTTGGTAAAAAGGCACAGATCCAGCCATCTGATTTTAAGGTAAAACACTAGACACAGATTCACTATGGCACTATTAACAGGTAACAGGTACAAGTGATGTAGCTAGAGCCAGAAATGAAAGATAGAATGCACCTGCTTGAAGAGGAAATTAAAATGAGTCAAGATGAAAGTGGGGTTCCCATATTGAAAAGAGTTCAAAGCACTGACAATACTGAAGACTTTCAACAAAGATGGACAGTGAGGTTACCTTGATGACAGGGATGGTGGAAATCCTATAGTGTCCAAGAAGCCAACACTAAAAGGCATGCATTTATTAAGATTTCCTTGCCCTTAATTTACCTGTGACTCGTCAGCTGAAAGAAAAATGGAACGTTGGGAGAACAGAACAGGTAGGGTACAGCCTGAGTAACCACTCAATGCGCTAAACAGTGCATTTTAGCAAAGACATAGAAATTCTAAGAGCAAAATATCAAGTGTGTATATGACCCATTACAATTATGACATAAATTTCTTATCCCTTACTTTCAAGGAAGATTAACTTAAATTGGAAAACTACAGAAAAGGACTCATAGAGAACTGGAGTATCTATTTAATGAGAAGACTAGATGAGCCTGGCATCTTCATTTTAGCCAATTTCATTATTTACTCATAAATATGTTTAGGAGTAAATATCAAAGCTGAAATAAACCATTTAAGTTGAAAGACATGTCTTGCACGGTACTAAGATATAAATTGGTCTTGAAGAAATTTAGACTTTGAATTAGGAAGATTTTTATCTAAGTGAAGCTCGCAAATTTAGGGCAGAAGGGAAAGGAGCTTTTTGTATTAAAATGGGTTGTAGATTTCCTGGTGGTTGAAAATTAAGCCTACTGTATGAGTCGTTGTGTCACAGCCCATATACTTCGAACCTTTGAAAGGAGAATACTATCTATATGAATCTGGAACAAGAGCAGTTAGTTACCATAGTTAACTTCAGCTGTTTGATGCATTGTGGGCACTTTCAGGGTTGAGCTCTCTGTCGTGGTAAAAGGCAAGATCTGGGTATCTGTAAAGGAAAACTTCTTCAGCCACGTGCTCTTAAAGTACATGGTGCTCACCACAGCGACCCGGTTGAGTGGTGACACAGCTTCCTCGGAAGGCACACCATGCACGTTCCCATCTGCAAGGGAGAGAGATGGAGAGAGAGACATGGGCTGTCCTACTCACACATGGCAGGTCTGTGTGAAGAAATAAAGCAAACCAGGCCTGCCCATCAGCCCAGACAGCAAGAAACACAGTAAGGTTCGGTAGGCGGAACTCCTCAGGGTTGCCTGTTGGTCCATATGGGAGCTCAAATTTATCAGTGCTGAAAGCCAACGCCATGCCAAGACTGTGCTTCTCCCTGCATGGTGTGAATTGATTGAAGGCAGACCAATGTCCTGGTCCTAACTGATTTTCTCACATAAACATGCCAGTGCTGTCTTTTATCTTTAGATCCAGAAATTCCTAATGTAATCAACCCACGATTACAGATTGCCTGATGAAGTAACTAAGTCACCTGTATCTCATGTCCTAATTCTACCCCTCTCTAATTTAATTAGCAGTTCACTTCAATCTGCTTTGGGCATGTCAAAGAGTCTTAAAGGTGTGATTCACTTTTAATTTATTACATACAACTCTCTGAAAGGAGGTTGTAGCAAGGTGAGGGTCAGCCTCCTCTCCCAGGTAATACTGATAGGACAAGAGAGAATGGCCTTAAGTTGTACCAAGGAAGGTTTAGATCGGATATTATGAAAAATTTCTTCTCAGAAAGAGTGATGAGGCACTGGCACAGGCTGCCCAGGGAGGTGGGGGACTCAACATCCCTGGAGGTGTTCAAGGAAAGAGTGAATATGGCAATGAGGGACATGGTTAGAGGGCATGATGGGGACGGGATGATGGTTGGATGATATTGTTTTAGTGGTCTTTTCCAACTTTAATAGTTCTATGATTCTATGATACTCGTGTGAGTACCACAGCACGGACTCCCATTTTAGCGTCTACTTCTAGAGCAACAGTTTCTTATTGTGAAGTTGGATTAATTATTACAGCTCATTTAAGCAGGATAGATTTTTTTTTTTTTTGGAGTAGCAGCTTTAATGTGTATGTTTAACATCACATTATGTATTAATGCCCAAATTAACACTCATGTAATTTAAGTTGATGGGGCAGATCAGGGATTTATTTGGTCTACTGCTTTTAAGGACTTGCTTTTTTAATTTTTTTTTTTCCCCCATTTACACACATTTAATTTCACTACCTTTCTTACTTGTGTGGAGCTCTTTTGTAAGGTTAACAAGATTGTAAGTTAACAAGATGCAGGGTTAACAGGTATACAGAGAAGTTAGGCAGGTAAGAATAGTTAAATATATAGGAAAAGGTGCTCACCAGTGTTGTAGGCTTACAAGAGACTCCACAAGGAGCAATCTCCAGGAAGAAATCCTTCCTCAGTGGAAGTCAGCCCTTAAATGGGGTCTAGGAGAGGTGGAGCCTGGCTCCACCCCTTCTGGGCACACAGGTGAATTGCCTTCACCTGTGCTCCCATGGCTGACTCAGCGCTTGCCTCAGGTGGTTAATCAGAGGTTCAGGCTGTGATTCAACAGTTCCCATACACCTTTTCATTTCCTATTTTGACTTTTTAACTTCAGAGTCTGGCTGTGGAGCTTACAGCCCTCCATGCTCCCCACCACATCATGAAATTGTTCTGTGCAGCAAGCTTATTCCCAGGGGAGTTTGGCTGCTCCTCGTTAAAACTGAGAGCACTGAAAAGGATTCCCGTTTTAAAAATTAGAGGAATAAAGCCAAGGAGTTTATGGCTTACAGTCAGAGATTCAGACTTATTCTGGCTCCTTCCTCCCATTAGAAATGAGCAGCAGCACAAGAGTGAGATTTCCTGGCTGTTGATCTTAGAATCATAGAATGGCCTGGGTTGAAAAGGACCACAGTGATCATCTAGTTTCAACCCCCTTGCTATGTGCAGGGCTGCCAACCACTAGACCAGGCTGCCCAGAGCCACATCCAGCCTGGCATTGAATGCCTCCAGGGATGGGGCATCCACAACCTCCTTGGGCAACCTGTTCCATTGCGTCACCACCCTCTGTGTGAAAAACTTCCTCCTAATATCTAACCTAAACCTCCCCTCTCTCAGTTTAAAACCATTCCCCCTTGTCCTATCACTGTCAACCCATGTAAATAGTCATTCCCCCTCCCTTCAAGTAGTGGAAGGCCACAATGAGGTCTCCCCGGAGCCTTCTATTCTCCAAGCTAAGAGTCTTGGTTTGGGCAAGGTGGAGTGCGGCAAAAAGCTTTATTCTTTGTTAAATGCATCTTCTCTCATTATTCTTATTTTACATTTTATTCATGTGCAATCATTCTCATGGGTTGCTATACTACCTGCGAGGTTACCGGTGATCCACCCCCGTATTTGGGCTGCAGTTTGGTTGGGGTCGGTGAAGTCGGCTTGCTGCAGGCTGCTGTTGGCCCAGTGCGTGACACATGCAGCAAAGCGGGGTGAGAGCTGCACGCCAGTGTGCATGAAGAGGGAGCATGCCAACTGCACTGCGGCACTCTGGCTAGAGTCAGCTGCTCCTTCGTACACCTTGTGCAACATATCCTGCACACTTTGTTCTGCCAGGGGAGAGAGAAGGAATAGCTACAATTATTATGTTGAAGCATCAGATCTCAGGGACTCTCAGCTCTATTGCTGGCACCACTGTCCTCTGAACGTTAAAGCACTTTCATAACTGGAGCAACCTTGACATGGTGGAGTATTCCTGTAGAGTACAGTGACACATTGGGCATAGAAAAGCCTTCTTTGTGCTGCTGTAGGAGTCACGCTAGTGCAGATATGTCAAGTGGCTGATGCAATGTCATGATCACACATTTATGTATATGAATATAGCTCTTATGGTTCTTAAGGAATGTTATTTATTTGGGGCACTCTCTGAGTTCTCATTTGTGAGACTGTGCACCTCCAGCAGTGACTGGCTGAGCTGCTGTTGGTACAGTATAGACATACATCTCTTTCTCATGTCATCTGTGGTGCCACCCGTCCCAGGAATAGTATCTCCCTGACTGCTCCAGCTCTGTCTGCTACTCTTGACCCTTTAATTTTGAAGGACACTGCCTCAAACCGATCCTGTATTGTATATAAGGCCTGACAATGCTAAATAGAGTTGATGTGTTTCTTGACATCTGTTACTAGTAACTCTTCTTATACAAATGACCATAATTTCTGTTCTTTCTGAAGTGCAAATATATTTTCATTCAATATTTTTCTTTTAGTTTTAATTTTTATCAGCCATCCAATCCTTTTATAAAAAACTGCTCATTAGCTCATAGTTTCTTGACTTGAACAGCTGATTGCTCCTTCTAAATGCAGAATTTGAATTATCCTTACTGAATTATGTCCTATTTACTTCACACATTTCTCTGATTTGCTAAGATCCTTTTAAACTTTAACCTGGCCTTCAAAAATGCTTGTAGAAACTACAAATATTCAAAGATTCAATAATGTAGTCTCTAGTGGATTGACCAAACTACTAATGAAAACAGCAGAACAGTGCCCCAGTGTCCAGTTCCTGGGGAACTCATGGTGGGTCAGTGGTGGGGGTTGCTGTGATGGATACAAGGTTGTGTTGTAGGCCCAGCAAGGATGTGAGTCTTCCAAACTTGTGAGGATCTTTTGTTCCTAAAATCACAAAGTTTCTAACAGGCTTCCCCAAGGAGTGATTTAACAGTTGTTTTTCTTGTCATTAATTTGCTCACTCTAATAGTTTGTGATGAGACAATTCATGCCAAAGTGACTGCCTAAGGCTCAGCACTTGCACCCAGTTCGAGCAATGTTGATGGTTGCCATGTCACCTCAGACTTCCCAAGTGTGTGGGTCATCCCCTTTCCTATAACCCTTGGAGAAGACTTACCTACATCCACCCAATAACATCCTTTAGACTTTTTCACTTCCCTGTAGGAAGCTTCCTTCAGGTTGTTCTTCCTATAAATAAGCCTGCCTCGAGGAGTAGAGCACTGCTGTCCTTCAGCAAGACACCACTGCCTCTTGGCTCTGTGGGATAGGCAGGGTCTTCCTGATTTCCCTAGGTGGAAAATCATCATGTCTTAATCTCTGAGTGAAAGCTCAGCATTTCACTGTCACGTACAAATTACTGACCACCATCTTCAGGGAGATAAGTACTGTGCCCCATGCTTCTTCAGAGTGCTGCAATCAGCTCTGGTGCTCCTTTGCCTTGGCCAAACACCCAGGGAACTCTGGGCATGGCTGGGCTCACTGTTACGGTCCTGGTTAGAAATGTTGTTTTTGACCCCAGGGAGACCATTGTGAAAGGAAGGAAGTCCTCAGTTTCCCATAGGCAGCACTGAGGGAAGGCAGATTTGGACATGAGTGATGTGGGGCAGGTAATCCAGAGAGGATTTTGATGGGCTGGATACATCCTACCTTTACTGACCTGCCCCAGGCTGAGCATCAAGCCAAAGGTAAGGTCACTGTGACACTCCAGCTCCCAGCCAGGTCCCTCACCTCATCAGGAGGCTTCTACTGCATCAGTACAGATTTTTGCTGAGCTAAAGGGAAAGTTTCATGTCTTCATGTCTTCCTATTTCTACCACCCAAGAATCCAGTGTGTGGGTTTTCTAGCCTAGCAGTGCTCCTCTAATAACCTGCAGGGAGACTGATCACCTCTATGAAGATTTGTATTAAAGCTTAAATCTATTACTCTTGAAGGGATAAAATATTGAACTCCTTGAACAGATGTCAAGAAAACTCACACAGTCTGAGGTGTAAAGTGCTTTTCTTGTGTGTTTTGCATTAGTGCGGGAGCATTTGGCAAGCTCTCTGGAGGGCGAAAGAAATCAAAGATGGTAAATTGGAAGCAGATGTTAATGTGAGGTGTGGTATCCTGAGCTTGGAATTTCAGTCATATCAAAGCACTTAGCTAACCAACGTCCTGAATTCTTACTCAGAGAGCAGTTCAAAATTGCTTTAAAATACTCTACGATGGATCAAATAAAACAGCAAGGAGAAAACGATTTTAAGTGTATTATTTTGCCTGCTCTTTTTTCAAGACATCCCTTTAAACACTGCTTTTCTTAGTATTAGAATAAAGGTGAACCAATCTTCCAAACGTTAAAAGAAGATTACGGGTGCACGTAAGAGCCGATTCTCTGTGAATAGTGAATGAACCATCAATGTTTTCATTGTTTTTAGTCTGCCAAGATTTTAACCACATCCTTCATTACTGTGAAAGAAGGACCAACTAAAACATGAATGCACATATCTAGTGGAAAAACAGAATATCATAGAATCATAGAATCATAGCATCATAGAATCAGAGAATCATAGAACGGCCTGGGTTGAAAAGGACCACAATGACCATCTAGTTTCAACCCCCCTGCCATGTGCAGGGTCGCCAACCACTAGACCAGGCTGCCCAGAGCCACATCCATCCTGGAGCCACATCCAGCCTGGCCTTGAATGCCTCCAGGGATGGGACATCCACAACCTCCTTGGGCAACCTGTTCCAGTGCGTCACCACCCCCTGTATATATATAAATATATGAGCAATTTGCTTTTACTCATCTGAAATCTGGGCTAAGTACTTATTTATTAGATGTAAACCGCTGGAGGACATGATTTCTTTCTCGAATTATCGAGAAATAACAATAGATCCCATTCTACTTTTTTCTCACATTCATACATTAATATTGCTAAAAGCCTCGATGCACATGGCTAATGCCATAAACCAAAGTAGAGAGAAATTAAAGTAGAGATAAAATGTCTGGTTGATATTCTGTGACATATGAGAAGAAGGAGGACAGTGCAAAAGAGCCACCAGGTCATTAATAGCATCTATACTTCTCCTAGTTATATCTTGTGTGGAGATTTGTGCCTAAATTTCAATGTGCAATATTCTCTCTAACTTAATATTCTCTCCTTAATAATTGAATCCTTATGCAACAAAAAGCATGGCAACTGCTGAGGTGAAATCCCTGTCTGAACTAATGATTTTTAAAATCACCCTCCTGAATTTACAGAAAGTATATCTGCCAGAATTAGTTTGTACTGCTATATTGGCTTTGAATATCAATGATACAGAGAATGGCATTGATGACTAAGGTAGGTTACAGCACAGGACAGTGAAATTACTGTAGGTTTTATCTTTAGTTTTCATATGCCAAAAGTAAATTTTATGCTGAGAAATAATAGTGTTATCTCTTGTATATAAGCTGCAAATTTTGAAGATGAGGCAGCCATCTACTTCTTACAAACATTGTGCCCATAGTGTCAAACAGTTTTGGACATGTGGTGTGAGATGGTAGGATAATCCACAATTAAAATGAAAACAGCACCCTTAAATTCAGCTGATTCATGCTGGATTCTAAGTTATCTGCCTTTTCCATATCTCTTCCCAGAGAGCCTTTTATTTTAGCCTGCTTTCATGGGAAGATGTAATTGGCCATCCACCTGTCCATACAACTCATTTCCTGCCAATCACCTTCTGCTAAATTTTCTTCTAATTTTTTTTTTGCTAAAAGATGAAAATTTTCATCTTTTCAGCCAGTTATAATAACACTAGGATAAGGGCATAAGTCCTAAAGATAATTCAGTTTCTCAATTTGAGATTAGGGTAGGAGACAAAATGACTGTTTTCTCCTTGGCATCTTCTTGCAGAGGACACAGTGGAGGACCGGTCACAACGGGCACCATGAAGCCCTGGAAAAGCAAGATCACTTCTGCTGTTCATGGAAGTACCTTCTCTAGGAGCAGTTGTACTTCAGTAAAAGAGTAAGCAATACTTGGAAAGAAGGAGTAATAATGTGTGTACCTTCTACTGAGTGTCCTTTGTCCAGCTGACACCTGCCTATCAAATCCGGAGAAAACACTTCCAAATTTTTGCAGTGAGGCAGAAAAAAATAGTTCATTAGACATGTACAATTGTCATCTCCTTAGTAAGGCTTTCCTGCAAAACATAGGGAAATAAGTATTATTTTAATGCAGTACTTTACCATGAATGTTGTATCCTAGGGCATTCTGCAGCTCCACGAAGGTATTTCCTTGAGCTCCAAACTGCAGCAGCTCCAAAGAAATGGCCACGCTTGCAGGGGAAATGACGAGGTTGGTTCTGTTCTCTGCTTCAGAGGCATGGCGGTAGAGATTGATTGCAAATTCAATCTTCAGGTCCTTCAGCTCATCATAGGAGATGCAGTTGCCCTTGGCTAAGCACCAAGTAAGGATGAGTGCAAAGAAGACAACGGGCAACATGAAGGCGAGCTGGGAATGCGCTCCACCAGATAATCATACCTGCAATTAATAATAGAGGTACTTAGACAATTAATGATAACTGGTAAAGCATCTGCCAATATCTAGTCAGCAGCTGTTTCCATTAAAAGATAAGGTGCTGGGACACAATGACTATTGTTGGCTAACAAGAATCAAGCTTTTCCAGTATGCTATACCCACATAGGATGGTTGGTCAGTGCAGCACATGGAGACACAATGCTCCTCTATTAATAAAACAGTGACCTGCACTGTGAAGGGACACCTCAGTGAAAGCTCTGTGTTCTCCACACTGCCCAGCACCCCCAGCTCCTTTCCATCCCCAGCAGAAAGGAGTCACTTCCAGCACTCCCCGAAGGAAGCCCACCCCTCAACAGGTGCAGGTGTTCAGCTGCAGGCTCCAGCCTGGAAGTTCCATCCATGTTTGCAAAAGGCTGCCTTCAAATTTCCCACCCGGATATTCCTCCTATGCACTTCATACTATGGAGTAAAAGGTTGCATTTGCAAAAGGCTTTTGCAGAATCACTGCTTTGGAATTTTATGGGAAATGAAGAATTTGTCCACATTATATTAAGAGACACTTAGATTTGTATTTAAAGGAAAAATGCTAAAACGACAAAATAGCTTCTTCCTTTTTGCAGAATTTCATCTTTTGAACAACGTATGCAAATACATTTAAGAAAATACTGCACTTTCTTTCACTTGAGGATTTCCTACAAATCTTTCTCCGTGCCCTTTGCTCTAGAGAGCACCTCTAATTCTTTGCATTTACTCACAGTTAGCTCTGTTAAATTGTCTTGCCTTTCTGAGTCCTTCTGGGTGTCTGAATTGAAGCTGTCTATGTACGCCTTGTCTCCTTCTTTAATAGGTAGTGGAGTAAAGACTAAGTCATGAGACTGCATTTAAAGGGATAGTCAGTGATCAGAGTCTCTGTCGGCGATGTCTGTACCACTCTGTCCAAATTCCTGTAGGCTACAAGCTCTATAGAGAGCCAGGCAAAGCAGCATGCCACTGACCAGCAAATCCAAGGCAAGGAACAAAAAGGTACACATGGAGATAGAGCCAGCAACTGCCTTCCAAGCACTGCCCCAGCCTCATGAGGCTTGTGACCTGCTGGTACTGAGCAAGGCATCTCCTATCTCTCTTCCCACCCCCTCCCGCTTTTATATGAATTCCATTGATTCCTCTGCCACAAAGGGGAAGAGAAAGGGCTCACTGTGTACCAGGCACGTAGCTACTTTTTCCCCCTATTTTGAAATCTTATTCAGAAATCCCATGCAATTAAAATGTCTTTATTTACCCTTTTTTTCTTTCTTTTTTTTTTAATGCCATCCCGAATAGGAAGATTTTCATTCACTCTTTAGTTTCCAGGGGGAAAGAAACGACAAAGTGGTGCCTTAAAGGAGAGGAAATGAGGATGGGGTCACTCTGAAATGAACCAGGAGCAGAACAGCCATGGTGGAGACTGCTCTAAAGATCACTTTAAACACATTTTCAGTGGTTCATGGCTTTCTTCATGTGACAGAATCAAACCCTGCTCGTCATCCACAGGTTCAGCCTCACAGCCTCCTCACAGCCACACAAGGTTGCAGCCTGAAGTGTTCATAAAGCTTGATGAACGTCATGGTGTTTGGCATTATATAGGTACTTGGTTATCTTAACCCGTACAGCTCTGTTACATCTGGGAAAGAAAACACAAGAATAAAGGGCACTGCAACCAAAAAATAGCATTTAGGCGCTGCTCTTCCACTTTTAATCACAGAATCATAGAATGGCCTGGGTTGAAAAGGACCACAATGATCATCTAGTTTCAACCCCCTTGCTATGTGCAGGGTCGCCAACCACCAGGCTGCCCAGAGCCACATCCAGTCTGGCCTTGAATGTCTCCAGGGATGGGACATCCACAACCTCCTTGGGCAACCTGTTCCATTGTGTCACCACCCTCTGTGTGAAGAACTTCCTCCTAATATCTAACCTAAACCTTCCCTGTCTCAGTTCAAAACCTTCCCCATTCCTCCTTTAGCAGTGGAGGAGCAGTGACTCAATTGAATTAGGGCCCAAATGAGAACAACAGCAATGATCCTCCTTTTCTGCTCTTGTGTTGATCCTCTCTTGCTGCTTTTAGAAAATGACAGAATAGGTCCTGGTACAGAGGGCTGCCTCAGGATCCAGGGGTTTGCACCACATTCCTGTTAGGACAGGTAGAGAGCATGAGTTTGGCCAGTCCCAAGCTAGGACCACAGTCATGGTTGTAGGTTCTGCCACTGATTTCAATGGCAGTATTCTCATACTGAAAAGTGCACTTGGTCTTACAAGTTTTGCTGGAAGAGGACCTCCCTGCTGAAGTTGCTAATGGTGCCACTGGGCTGGAGATGTACTCAAAGGGAATTAAGCTGAGAATACCCAATGGCTTCTTGAAGGGCTTGGTACCATCTTTGTTTAAGGTGTTTCTGGTCACTGGTGAGGACTGGTTGGATTGGGCCCTGGGCAGCCTGGTCTAGTATCAAACGTGAAGGTTGGTGATGCTGCATGCAGCAGTGGGGTTGGAGCTTGATGATCCTTGAGGTCCCTTCCAACCCAAGCTGTTCTATGAATCTATGATTCTATGACTGTACAGCTGGCTTGGTGCGGTGTTCCCAGAGGCACCAGAACATGAGGCATTTCCTCTATGCCTTCCTGATATTCTCCTGTGGAATAATTAAGATTTGGAAGGATAGTGAGCCCCTGATGGCTTTAGACATTGTTATCAAAAATCAGAAACTGGGGTGTGTGTGTTTCAAACTTTTCCTCCCTTCACCTAATTTAGGAAAGGAAATCCATGGAGGAACCTGGTCAGCAAAAGCAATGTTTATAAACAAGGAGAGAGGACTTAAGAAAACTAAAAATAAATCTATGTTGTTCAAAGAAAGTGTGGGGAATAACAAATGTTCTTTAACTATAATTAATGAAAGTGAGGGGATGATATGAACATTTATTGTGATTGAGGATAGATCCAAAGATCTTACGCCCCTTCAATTTAGCAGCCTAAGATTTTGAGTTTCTCTTTCCCAAACAGGGACCAAAATCCTGGAACTGGGTGTCCAAGGAGAAGATGGAGCCCCACGGGGTTGGTCAGAAAACTGTGCTTGTAAACCTGGAAGCCAGACCCCGAGCTGCTTATGTGAGGGTGGTTAAGAGGGCACAACTCAGGGGCTGCAAACCAACCAGGCCAATTACAGAAATTTCATGTCAAAAAGTAAGGTGTCCTGGATCTGCAGAGGTGGTAGGGTTAGGCCACTGTGGAGAAAGGGCTTCTGGTTGGTTGCTATTTTTAACAACTTTTTAGAGAATTTTAACTTACTTGTGTCCTAGCTTAGGCATCATATCCTTCTCTGAGTCTTCATCTGGATAAGTATCACGAGGTCCTGAGGAAACTAAATTTTGTCTTTGAAAAAATGGAAAAGCTTATTTTTAAGTAAGTAATTGATTTGTCCCCACTCTTCAGGGACGGAAAGAGGGAAAAAAAAGCTGTCTTTTAAGAGATGCTTCTTGACAGTGAGATGACTTAGGCTGCCTCTGAGGGCAGTGAGGAAAGGCACAGACTGGAGTTGTTTGAAGAAGACACGGCACAGTGGTGCTCGGGTGGCAATCTGGAACATGTATGCTGTGGGTAAGGGAGATGCCTTTGGAATCTCTTTCCCCTGTTGCTTCTCCTACAAAACTGGAGTTTTCTCTGGTGTGATATTTTGCTCTAGCAAAACTGATTCTTGCTGTGGTGAGACTTAGAAGAGAGGGGCAGCAGTTCTGCTTTTAGGCTCTGGTCAACTTGGGCTCCTGCTGCACTGGCTTTACATAGCAATTCAGGGCAGAATATAGCCCACAGGCAGACTGCATGAAGCAGATGTTCCTCTTCAGAACCCTCTCATTTGCTTTCCTGCATTGGGTGAGTCTCCAGCAATCTTCCTTTCAATCCAATACAACTCTGGTATCAGCAGAATTACTGTACTTTACCCACTTTGTAAATGAGAATAGGATTTAGCCTTTTATCAGTGCCATTTTTTTGTGCTTGCACTCTTTAAAATATATAACCCTTGGGAAATTAAACTGAATCCAAACCAGCTTGCCTTTTGCTTACATCTCTGATGAACTAGAGAGCTCTCATTGCAAGATACACACACATTTGCTCAATTAGAAAGGAGGTTGTGCTGAATTTCAGGATAAGAACAATTTGCATCATCATTTCAGAATACAGAGCTTATTCTGTGGGGAGGTGGTTAGCTGCAGAGCCTCAAAACACCTACCTGAGCAAGTTCAGATAAATTTGCTTACTGCTATCCGCATGCCACGTAAAAACAACCACTGCCTCTGCCTCCTGCACTGCTCCCCGGTTGGGGCATGAAGACAAAACCTGGCTTTTCAAAGGATGACCACTGCAGAGGTTCTCTTTCAGAGAAGCCCAGCAGAACAAAGTGTGTTTTCATTTTCCTGTATCTCTACTGCTGTGAATAGAACAGCAGAGCAGTGATTTTATAGCACAATGTTGAGGTTTCGAGCTTTCTTCCCTGTGAGAAGCCCAAGAGTTCATGGGTGCCCCGTGGGGTGTGAGGGCTGATGGACTAGCTTTGGAAGACTGGTGCTAGAAGCTCTGTTTGTGAAAAGCAATGCATGAGCTTCAAAGAGATGATCTCAGCAGTTCAGCATCCTGCTTTATATACATTTTCTGCAGTGCTATATGAAGGCCTTGGCAGTAGAGCCTGTTCCATGTGGACTCTAAATACAGTACCATAGAATCACACAGCCAAAGAATAACTTGGGTTGGAAGACTTGAGACCATCCAGTTCCAACCCCCTGCCCTGGGTAGTGCCATCCAGCAGCTCAGGAAGCCCAGGGCCCCATCCAACCTGGCCTTGAGTGCCTCGAGGAAAGGGGCATCCACAGCTTCTCTGGGCAGCTGTGCCAGGGCCTCACCAGTCTCTGAGTAAATAATTTCCTCTTAACATCTAACCTAGATCTCTCCTGTTTTGGTCTAAAATAATTCCCCCTTGTCCAATCACTACCTACCCATGTAAAAAGCCATTCTCTCTACTGTTTATAAGCTCCTTTTAAGTACTAGAAGGCCACAATGAGATCTCCCCAGTCTTCACTTCTCTAGGCTGACAAGCCCAACTTCCTCAGCCTTTCTTCATAGATGAGGTGCTCCAGCCCTCTGATCTATCTGGTGGCCCTCCTCTGGACCTGATCTAACATCTTTTTCTTGCACTGGGGCCTCAAGACTGGTTGCAGTACTCCAGATGGGGCCTCAAGAGAGCAGAGCAGAGGGGGACAATCCCCTCCCTCTCCCTGCTGTCACCCCTCTTCTGATGCATCCCAGGATACTGTTGGCCTTCTGGGCTGCAAGTGCACACTGCTGGCTCACATCCAGCTTTTCATCCACCAGGACATACAAGTGCTTCTCAGCAGGGCTACTGTCAGTGAGTTCTTCTCACAGTCCATGTATGTATCTGGGATTGCCCTGACTCGAGTGCAACACCTTGCACTTGGCCTTGCTGTCTCTCATTAAGTTAGTGTGCACCCACTTTTTGAGAGTGTCCAGTTCCCTTTTTTTATGGCATCCCTTCCTTCTACTGTGTCAACTGCACCACTCAGCTTGGTGTCATCCACAAACTTGCTGAGGGTACGCTTGATCCCATTGCCTATGACACTGACAAAGACACTGAAGAAAACCAGTCCCAAGATGGACCCCTGGAGGACACAACTCATGACTGACGTCCTACCTGGACATAGAGACATCGTCCACAACACTCTGGCTGTGACCATATAAGAGTCTTATGACCCTTCCTCTGTGGCCAGCTGACCCCTGATGGTTGTGGTCAGAGATCAACCCCTTTGCTGTTGTCAGGAGCTCAGAGGTGCTGCATCAGCATGTTCAGACTTTACTTGCCAGCCTGTGAAATGTCACCTCTGCCCTGAACTATTGCCCTTTTGGTATCTGTGCACTTAGAGCGCATGTGGGAAGGAGATAGTCCCAGCACCAGGGGCTGGTAGAAATTCACACTCAGACAAGACAAGCCAGTGAGCCATAAGCAGGGTTGGGGAGCAACATGGTGGCACATTTTTCTCCCAGCTGGCTATTTGAGCTGACAACTTAAATATATTTGCTGTTGACAGGGAATATAAAGTGTGGTAACAGCTGATTTTAATTCAGATACCCCCAAAATGCTTATCTAACTGACTATTACAGTTTCCTACAATTCCAAATAAACAATGCCAAGGAAATGACACTGGAAGTGGTCTTCATATGAGCATGTTGCCAATGCAGTTTCTGCCACTGATCTTGCTGGGATGACAGGGAACAAAACAGAAGATGATAGCACGAAGATGTTTATCAAATTGCAGAGCTGACTTCTCATAAGAAGCCCAGAAAAAGGGATTTGACTGAGTGGGCAAGAGACAGATAATATCAAATGGAAATCTCCACAGTGGATGAAGTGGAAAAATACTACTTTCAGGACAGTTCTGCACCGACCAATTCATCATCTGTGGTTTTGCCTCTCATGTGGCCTGAACCATCCAGGTGTATCCAGGATGAATGATGCATTGCCAAACTGAGCCAGAGCAGACATATCCTGTTCCTGGTGTTCAGTGTTTCTTCACCAGAGAATGCCCCACACTTCTAATCCAGTTCACAGATGATGACCCTGTACAACCAGTATTTCTCCAGACCCTCTTGGCCCCCTCTCTTTTCTAAGTAGACATCTGTATTCCTGCCATTCTGATGTGGTCACAGCAGCACTGAAGAGCAGCAGTGTGGGTGCATACCCCAAACATCGAGGTCCCAGTCCAGCCCTGCTCCACTGGCAGAACCTTTCTGGGTTTTTGTGGCAGCAGCAAAGGGTCCTTTCAATACCAGCCAGCTCCACCTAGGAAAACTGTGATGGTCCTGCTCAGCCATGACAGGTGGAGGAGGAAGGGTGGGCAGTGGGTGCTTCCCTTTTGCAGGGCAAAACAAAACCTTTATTCTTTGGGAGCTGATCTGCTCTTGCAGCTTACACCTGACCTAGCTCGTAATCCCTTTTGGTGACATCATAGGCATTGCCCCAGTGGCCAAGGTGATGTCACAGACAGAAGCTTATGACTATAAACGGGGAATAAGTAACAAGAACAGATGACCTCAAAAGGAGCTAATGTCCTGTTATTATATAAATGTCCCTTATATAAATGTTTTAGTAGCAAAAAAGAAAAAAAAGGAAGAAATGGCCAACAATCTACCAATGTATATGAAGCAATAAATTTGCCATTTTCCCATAGGCCTTTATAGATCCTTTATTAGTATGTCCTACTTCTAAAAACCATTCTACTACTACTTTCATTCAACTAGCTGCTCAGTTCTCTTAACCAGATCTAAGATCCTTTCTCAGTTAAAATTTCTGCTACACTAAAAAAGAGGAAATCACAAAGGATCTCCATATTTTGATATGCCATTAAAGAATTACATGCTTAGAAATAGCTAAACATTGAAACAAATTGGAATCTATATTTCTTTGTCAGGAATCCATTAAATAATTTTAGCAAGGAAATGTGTCTGTTCTGGGAGTATCATAAACTGGGTGTAAATGCAAAGCTATCTAATTATTAGCTGTTGTATTTTTATGATAAATAGGAATAAATAAAATGGAAAACTAGGTACAGTTGTATCTCAGAAAAGCCTTATTGCAGTTACACAAGTTATACTTCATAAGCTGAAGATGAAAGGAATGTTCAGAGTCTTTAAGGTGTTTTTTTTCTGTAGATGCCTCCTTTGTGTTTCTGGTTCATTATTCTGTGACCAAACATCTGCTACATTTCCTTCGAGAAATTTTAAACTGGATTTTCTGGCTTTGACAGAATGCATGCTTAAATGCTTCTTGGGGTAAATAATTTTGCATCCACAGTTCCAAGCACAAAGTCTGGATCTTCACTTGGTTTTCACATTATGCAAGTAGACATTTAAGGCACTTAATACTTTCTAACCTCTAGTGCCCTTTTTGCACAGAGACAGGCAGTCAGCAGGGATTAACCTGATCCTAATTAACCACTAACTCTTCTGATATTTGGTCACTGCACAGTAGCGTGCTGCCAGGTACACAGAGGTAAATTGATCTGGATTATCTGCCGGTGCATGTGCTTCTCAGGGGGAGGTCTAGCACCGGCCCTGGGAGTGAGTTACAGGCAGATACGGCTTTAAGCACAGAGCCTAGAGGCTGCTGCATGAAGCTGGAGGGGCAGTGAGAGGGGAAAGCATGAACTGGAGCGTCTCTTCAGAATGGCTTTCTACCTAGGTTTCTATTTTATACACAGCCCTTGTCACTCTGGCATTGCTACAAGCCAGCTTCAAGCAAGCATAGAAATCCAAAAAGAAGAATAGTTTCTTCTTTTTCATCAGTAAAGGAATATGATTATGGATGTAAGACCTCTCCCTTTTTCTTTCCCATGTGCAAGCACCATTTCTGATGGAGGCCTGGGAAGGCAGGAGCAAGTATTTGTCTCCCATTGCATGCTGCCTACTGTGACTTCGGTATTTCCTTGCAACCTGAGCAGCTGAATGCCACCTTCCTCATGGAGAGCACAGCACAGCACTGATGGCCTTCCCCAGCAGTCTGTAAAGCAAAGGCAGCATGCTGCACAGTGAGCAAGGCAGGGAAGAGAAGACACCTGCACTAGCATCTGCAAAAACCTTGAGTCGCTGTAGCAAGAGTGCCCTGAGGAGGATGAGGAAGTTTCTGCTCGAGGTATGTGAGGAGATGCAAAAGAACATTCTCAGAAGCACCAGAACCACAGCAAAACACTCAGGCTGATACCTTCCTGGTGTCCTGGTGCAATCTGAAAGCCTGTAACAGCCTGCCTGGTGCCAGATCCTGCCCTCCCCTTGGGATCAGCCCAAGGTGTCCTGCAGCACTATGAGCTGATGGTAGGCAAAGCTTTTGGCTTGCTGCCCCCATAAACTTGCAATATTCAGCTTTTCTGAGCCTGTCCTTGAGACAGCTGAATAGCTGAAGGGACATCCCTGAACAGGGATGAGCAGTCGTGCTGGAGAAGAAGCAAGGTCAGCTTAGGGGATAAGGACAAGGGTAAAGCAGGAGAGTCAGAAGTGGATCAGTAAGTACACTCATGATGGCATTGGCACCCTCTATCAAATGAAAATATCTCTTTGGTAGCTGAAGACAATCAAAGTCAGTGCAGAAAAGGGCAGTGAAGTGTTGATTTACAGCAAGGTGGGTGGGTTGCTCTTCCTCTTGGTGTCCAGTTTAATGTGATGTGGCTGATTTGGCTGAGAAATGGACCACTGCTTTCTGCAAGAACAAATTCTCCCTGGTTATACAACATTGTTTCCCTGCTGACAGTTTTCTACAAAGAATGCATGCATTTATAGCATGCATTTTTATATATTATTTTTTCCAGCAAGGAAACTGCCCTAGCACATATCCTTCATAGGCCTGAGCAGGTTTGTGCCAACAGAAACCTGGGCCTGGCATTCAGTTCCTTAGTACAGTACAGTACAGTACAGCTGTTGAGACCACTTTGTCTGTTCTTTCCCAGTTGAGCATCTGAAGGTACCATTTGTTCCTTGGAAGGACAGCTCCCATACCCCTCTGCTGCGTTTGGGAGAGAGTTAGCTGTTAAGAAGAAGCTCTGGGTTTTTCTCACTAGTAGACACAGTAAATTTCTTTAGTCCTCAGGAAAAAGCTGAAGAAATTATCCACCTCAGTCTGCTGCCAGCAGCTGGCCCTAGGCCATCGGTTTCTCCCCCCTGCCTTTCTGCAGAGGCTGTGATGGCCCAGCTTTGTTGGTGGTTGTCCAGCCTTCCTCCCTCCTAACCTATCACAGGTTGGGGCTTTGGGCTGTATTTGATCTCTGGCACCAGGATCTTACCCATAGGAGCAGCATTTCTCACCACAGAGTTAGGGCTGGAGCTGCTACATGGATCTCAGTCCCAGGGGAACAAGCATTGATTTGCACAGCATCATCCTACCCACCAGCATAGGAAAGCAATGCTGCACATCTCTGCCAAGGTTTGCCCACTATCTGCTGAGACAACAGAGAAAGCTGAGTACACAAGCAGCAGAAAAAGCTTGTTATAGAGCCAAAATATGCCTTGCACGATTTTAATGATGAATGTTAATGCTTGCAAGAGGCAAAGCGGCTTGTCTGCAGGCTATTCACAAATTCTCAGTCCCCCTGGACTGTTGCCTTTGTAATAGTGCCTCATTTGTGATAGGACTTCTGGGTCACACCAAGGCAGGATGATAGGATCACCTCTAGGCTCTGGGAAATGACTTTGAAACTGGATTGTTTTCTGTATTGCTGCAGATGTTCCTGCAGAGGGAAAAAGGGAAGAGGCAGCAGAGTAAAAGTCAGGGGAAAAGAATCTCCCAGAAAAGGGATCTTGAAAAGAACTTTGCTGATCCTGAAGCAACTAACAATTAAGCAAACTCACCAAGGAGCTTGGTGGACTTTCTTCAGTAGTAACTATGGTGCCTCCGACTCATTGCCTGGGGTTCACCTTTGTTCAGATGGCTCCAAATAGGGGATCTGAAAACCAGCTCAAGCTGGAGAAGAGGGTGAGCATGTACCCATATGAACAAGTGCTAGGTTCCAGCATAAAGTTTCTTGTCTTCTTTTCTTTCTTTTTTAAATATTTCCCCTAACCCTGAAGCATTCTTCCCTGAGCCACAGCAGTTCTTGGAGGTCAGGAGACTCAAAATAATACCAAGTTTGGCAATAATTTTGGAAAGCTGCCCTCTCTTGCGCCAAGGTGCAGCCTGCTTTTTATCTAGCCGTAGGCTCATGGTGACGCAACTGGAGTCTTGCAGAGTAGAGAGTTGGTTTCAAGCTGAGATGACAAGGCTCTGTAATGCAGGCCTAGTTCTTAGAGAAAAATACGTATCTTCCCCTCCTTTAAACCAAAGTCTGATGGGATTTGCACCTACTAAGACACTACTGTTTTGTTTAGGTTTCTCTGTTGTATACAGCTTGACATTTGGCCTAGACTCAGTGTTGTTGCTCCTGGTTTTTCTCTGGGGAAACTAAGGCACCACGTGGTAGAAAGACCTGTGTGAAGCCATGCAAATGGTACGTGCCATTAACTACAGGATGTCTGCTGGCATTATATATAGCTAAATCTCCACATCTGGAAATGTTCTCTATCCACTTTTGCCCTGAGATGCCTTCGACAATAGAACCCTTAGCACTGTTATATTCCCAGCCCCTGGCAGACGTGTTTTCTGGAAGAAGATGACATACAACCACTAAACTACCTTGCTTCACCAGAAACTTTATTAGTAATAGAAAATGAAAAGTGCTAGAAAGCTAATTGCTCTTTTTGAAGGTCACTTCTTCAAGGATACAGTGATGTGCTGATTTTGCTTGAGATGTGGCATGGCACATATGCTCACCGCACGACTGTTGTAATTAAATATCAAACATTTATTTCTCAACTGATTTTTTTTCTTCTTGCTTAATTTGTCTCTCTTGCTGCTTTTTCTGTTAACAACTCTATTAATTAAGAGAAAGTGTCAAAGGACCAGCTGATGAATGAATCATGAAATTAAGAAATGGCTGTTTTTCAGTGTTTTTTTTTCTTCTTTTAGAGATACAACTGTTATATCTGTCTGGAAGCGTACTTGTCAAATACAGGGGCATTTAAAATTGCACTTCCTTGTAAAATAAGATTCTTCTTTACTTTGGTGTTTCAAGAAAGGAAAAAATAATCAAAGTGTAGGGGAAAAACAGAGCAAGCAGTTGTCACAGTGTCAAAATTAATTATTTTGGATTGATCCATTTACCTTGATCTTTATGACCCTCAAGAATTCTAAATACCTATCAGTCAATCATTTAAATTCCTCAGCTAAACCCCGTTCCTCATTAAATAAAGAAATAAGGAAGGTATTGATATGCTTTTCCTTGGGCCTGTCACTCCACAATCTGAAAATACAGATTATGGCGTCTAAAACTATTCTCAAGAGTTTCCTTTTTAAATAGCAAAGGAGCCTTTTGTCCCCCTAAGAATTCCATCACAATCCCATTGGTGTCGGTTTCATAGAATCATAGAATCATAGAATGGCCTGGGTTGAAAATGGCCTGGGTTTCTTGCTGATCCCCCCTGGGACTAACTTCAACTTCTAGCTTCAGCAGCAGGGATGGAAGGAGACTGGTGCAGCATGGGAGATTATATTCACTGGTGACTGTGCAGATGCCAACAAGCAACAAAAGATTGCTGGGTGTTGCGATGGTGTAATGGAAGGGAAGGTTGGACCAGGCTCTGAGCCATGTGATCTAGCTGTAGGTGTCCTGCAGGAGCTCCTCCTTCCCTCCCTCCCGCCCTCCCCTGGGCTGCTCAAGCAGGATGCTCTGGAGTCCTCCTACTGAAACTTTCCACTTTGTGTTAGATCCATAAAGCCTGCAGGGAGGCAGGATATCTATCAATGATTGGAACTGAGAGGAGCTGCTGGGTGCACAAGCCCTTTCCAGACTGCTGTGGCTGTACTACTGAACCAACCACTTCGGAAATTTGTAACTGCTGCTTAGGGAGCTGGATCTGGGAACTCCTCACATGAGTGCCTGCCTATGCATCATGTTGCAGATGGATCATTAGCGTTCTCTGCAGCTCAAGGAATGTCTGTTACCAGCAGAGAAGGAACAGCTACTTCTGCCTGGTGCTCCCTTCCCAGGAGGATGCCAAACATGCCAAGAAGGGGGTCCAGTAGCAGCATTTCCATTCAATTACAAAGCCATTGACAGTTTGATGGCAGAAGATCATTACTAACTCCCACATACCTTTGCTGAACTAAACAAAACCATATTTACAGGGTTTTCAAAGCACCACAAATGCCCCCTCAAGAGAGAAGTAGGATCTTTTAATTCATTCTGGAATCCCCTGCATTGATCATCTTTGCATTTCTTTGGACCTAGACCACTGCATTTTGGTGAGCCACAGTCATATGCATTCTAGGATGGGAGAAAAGCATCATCTTTCTCTTCCCAAACCATGCCATCTTCACAGCCAAAGTTCTGCTGATGTGTCAGAACCAATATTCAAACAGTGCCAGAAGATTCATTTCACACACATCATACATTTCATTTCATCATACATTTCTACTGAGGCATGAAAACCAGCTTTTGCTCTGATCTGTTTTCTTACGATAGATCATTACTTCCCTGAGCATTCAGCTTCTTTAGGATGGCACAGTCAGTTTGTTCTCTACTTTCAGCTTTTCACTTCTCTTCCTCTTTCTCTCTTCTGTATTTGGGCCTGGACTGCTGCCAAATGAGAAGCTGAAATCAGAGGCAAATCAGAGCCATTTATAAATCAAACTTGAACAGACTTTGCTGTGATTTATTTTTTGTACTACAGTATTGTGTGCTGTGATAACTTGATGGGGAAAGGCATCAGACTTTCAGGGTGCTAGCATTTAAGCTTAGAAGACAGAGCCCAGCCTCCTCAAGTTTCTTCTTCCCCTAGCAGATAAGACCTCATGCAGTGTGGTGGCCCTAGTCTGGGTGCGATGAGGTGCCCCTGCAAATAGCTCTCCGACACTCATCACCCTCCTCTTCATCGTTCTGCTTACCTTCTCACCTGCTAATCAGACCCAGGTGCATGACACTCAAAGCTCAGTGTAGACTGAGCTGATTGGGCACATCAACACCCTTTGCTTGGCTTCTCTCTGGTGCCCATGGTCACTAGATTTTTGGACTTTTGATATACCTTGTGAGTCAGAAAGCTCCCATGGCTGGATTTGGCACGCAGGTGACTTTGTATCATGCACCTTCAGCTGTCAGGCTCTGTACTCACAGAGACATCCCTGCTACATACACATAAAGAGTGTATGGAGATGCGCTACACCAAAGTCACAACACACGCACTTCAGTTTTCTTGTCATCCTTGCCTCTCAGGGGCAATGCCAGCACCTCCCAAGCTCTGGGATAGGCAGCGTCCCCTTGGTGAACACTGAGGGCCAAACCTGTCACTGTCACATGAAGTACTAAACTCAGTGGACACAGTGTGACTCCCTTCAGCTGGGAGTCTCTCTCTTCTACTTGTGTGTTTGCCCGGCATGAAATTCAGATTGCATGTGGCATCTTCAGTGAAGCCTCTGAGGAAAATGATGGTTGTCTCACAGAAAAGCCGGTGCTCAATCCCCAAGACTGCAATTCCCTGAAGAGTTCTGGAAGCCAGAAATAAGAAGTAGGGCTGACTGTTATTTCTATCACTTTTGGAGAATTATTTTATATAACAACTTCTAATTTTCTTTGCTTTACATGCTGATTTTTCTATAGCATTCTTCTCAGAATCTTACCCAGAATCTTAGCTCCTGTATTGCAGATTCCAGTCCCCTGTCTGTACTTTCCATCCATCCCTATCTCAAGCCTTCTTTTTATTCATTCAAGTCCTTACATCATCGCATATCATTTTCAGAAGATTTCACACTTTTGAAAGTCCATATGGTTGTCAGATTCTTTTCTGATGCCACTTGTTTATGGCTTCAAAATAATCAACATGAATTCACACATCTCTTTTTCCTTTTTTTTTCTTTTTTTCCCCAGTCTCTTTTGTACACAACTCCAATAAGATTAATTCACTTCTCCGAACAATGCTGCCAAACTTAACACATCAGCAGAGGAAGCCTGGGGCAAAAAATCTGTTCAATCTTGCTATTCATTCATGTCAGGCTGCAAGCTAGCTGTCACTTCTGAGTGCAGCCAGGTTTTCTTTGGACCATCTATCAGCATCCAGAAAAGATGTGTCACTGTGGCCACTGTGTCTATCAGGCAACAAGCAGCCATGTGCAGAGGAGTGGGACTTGCACCTCACGAGCACTGCACCACAGGTTCAGCCCCAAACTGGGTTCTGTCTGAAGAGATGAGAGTAACTGCTGCTGGAAGGAAGCAGCCCAGTGCCCGGGAGAGATGCAGAGGGCAGAGGCTGCTTTGCTGTGGATTTATGTTGCACAGCAAGGGAACGCTGGCAACCAGTCAAAATCTATAAGCAGAGTAATAAGTTAAAGCTTTGCTTTCTCATAGCCAAAATAACAACAACAGACTAGGGGGGCAGAACTGGGAAAATCATAGCTCTTTCATGAGAAACCATTAAAAAGATCATAATTACAATTCTGTTCAAAAGATATCTATGCAATAGCACGTATGAGCTACAAAAGCACAGCTGTTAATTCACCAAAGTAGGAGGAATTATGGAACTGGTGCTATGCATTGCATTCTTAACGCACACGGGTTCCTGGAGGCCCTGTCAAGGAGTGCATTGCCCGGAGGAGCCGGCCAGCACTGGTGGCACCGCTGGGCCTGACAGGCAGCATTGTCTTGGCAGGACTTGGGTCATACTTAGCAGATTATCCCCGTACCAGGAGGGTTGAAATTTCCATCCAAGTAATAGAGGAATTTGTGACAGGCAGCCGGCTTACTGCCCCGCACTCCGGGGCTGGCTCACAGCAGATGCTTGGCTTGGTCCCAGCCCAGCTCCAACCTCAGCAAAGCCAAAAGCTGTGGCAGAGCCATTCAGGTCACCAAGCAATTTGGTGATTAGGCTCACCAGCTCTGGGAGTGAAGGGAGGGCAATGAAACAAGCTGATTGGGTAGGAGCCTAGCACAAAACCAAAATGCATTGCTGAGTTGGGTAGCAGTTGGCTGGAGCAAAGCTTGAAGTCTACTGCCCTCTGAAACGTGTCACCACTCACACAATGTGCTCCCCAGGGACTTTTGGTACAAAGCACCCAATGCATCTTGTGGGAGGGGACATGGCATTGCTTCTTTCTGCTGGGGGCACCATGCTGGGTCACCCAGTCCCCTGATGTGGGCCTTGGGGTTACCACCTGCTGGGGATGGCAGCTCCCTGCTCCATCACTTGTGTTCAGGAGAGCCACGAGATGGCACTAGCAACTCTTGCAGGCTGGTGGCTTTAAAAAAAAAAAAAAAAAAAGTTAAAAAAAAGGTTAGAAAATAGCATGCTGCATTGCTGTGATCCCCTTAGAAAATGTGCAGGCAACCCGTAGTCACCCCCCCTCAGTCTTACAGCTGGTTGGGTATTTCTCTTACTGACCAGTCAGCTTTGGCTAAAACCATCTCATTCACCATTTTACTATGTCAGAAGTTATTATTTATGCTGGGCAAGTTAAATTAACAGCCTCCATCTACCAAGCTAGTTTGCATATTATGCCTCATATATTCAGGAGGAAAGTAATTAAAAAGAACAAGTGATTCCAAAGTGAGCCATGTTTAATTCAAAAGGCTGAGTCAAAGCAGAGGCTGAGTGCATACGCTCAGTTATGCATCTCTCTCTAAGACTTCATTCAGATGCTCTTTCTGCAGCCAAAAACAACACATTCTATCTGTAAGTGTAAGTAGACTGAATATTGACCTCCAGCTCCAAGGCCAGCCCAGCACTGCTGTGACCCACTGGTCACAGACATACTAGTCAGCACCTGGCCTGGGTTCTCTCCTGGGCTGCTGCACGATATTTATGGCTTTAGGACACCATTATTCCATTTTACAGAAGAGGCTGCTGTCTGTGATAATGCAAGAAGTGTTTTACAGCATGATCCTGATGATCTGTTTCATGCCCTGTGGTATGCTCAAGAGCAAGTGGGAAGACAGGAGGGTGTAAAGTCTGATCACAGAATCGCAGAATGGCTCAAGCAGGAAGGGACATCTGCTCCAACCCCTGCTCTATAAGGGACACACAAAGCAGGGTGTTCAGGACCACGTCCAGGCAGCTTTCGAAGATCTTCAAGAAGGAGACCTTACAGCCTTTTTTGATGTTCTGTGCTGGTACTCTATCACTCACTGATGGGACAACGCTGGAAAGAGGCATCCAGCCTTGATGTAGCCTCTTAGTGGGAACTTAGTGGGAATCCATGGTATGAAAGGCATCAGGTAATATCTTAGGGAAAGCTACTTGAGGAGGCTCAAAAGACAGCCAAAAATCAAGAAATGATAATGAACCCAGTGTCTGAACTTTCGCCCTGACCCACTTCCATTTACCACTGCAAACATTTCCCACCACTGGATTTACAGTGCCTTGACAAGAGGTTTCCACACCTAGCAACTGGATACCTCCCTCATGTGTACATGTGCAGGTGTTTCCTTCCAGTTATCTGAGCAACCTGATTTAGCTGTGCATGTCCCTGTTCATTGTAGGGGAGTTGGACTAGATGACCTTTAAAGGTCCCTTCCAACTCCAAGGATTCTATGATTCTATGATCTCTCATCCTGTTCATTTCTGGATTCAAGGCAGCAAGATCCTTCCCAGCTACTGAAATAACATTACCCAACACTCTGCACTGAGCTCACCTGACACTGGAAGCATTCAATAAAAGACCTCAGTGAAAGCTGCAAATAAACATGAATATCTTTTCACGTAGTGTATGAATTCAGTGCTGTTTGTTGCCATAAGCTGTTGTGGAAATTGGAGGAATGACAAGAGATTCAGTAGGGAATTTGACAAGTTCATGGAGGATAAATCCTTTGGTATCACAATATAGCAGTTGGTCACACAGTGATCTGAACATGGGGTTGGCTCAGGAAGTATGGATTCCGTGTAAATTCCTCAGTGTACACTGTGCTGAGTCCTGGAAGCTGGAAAGGGATGCTCTATACTCAAAGGACACAGACACTGTTGAGAAAATTCGTTATCAGAACAGAAACCATGTTGAGTCAGTCTGGGGAGGAGTTTTATATGGTTTTACATGGGGAAATCACACCTCATAAACCTATTAGATACTTCAGAAGGCATCAGCAACAATGTGTACAGCTAAGAACAGCTTTCCAATGCCTTTTCTCATAATCTCTTGAAGAAACCATGCTGCGATAGTTTAAGAGGTAAGGCTATGTGAATAAAGAACTGATTAGAAACAGAAAACAGAAATTAGAAATAAATAGTTGTGACAGTGGAACGAGGTGGGCAGCGGAGTCATGCTTGTGCTTGTACTGTTTTGCATGACTTAAAGCTGGAAAAAGGGTGGGTTCGTGGAAAAGGAGTGTCTTGAGGATATTAAGTATTCAAGATAGTAAGGATGATGGACAACTGGGGAAGCTGCACAAGAGTCTTACAATACACAGCAACTGGGCAATAAAATGGTAGACGAAATTGTAAATGAAAGTGCAGCCAATTCTAAAATAAATTGTGTTGAAAAATAACTCTATTTTTACATACACTATACCTGGCTCTTAGCTGACTTTTACTACTTGCAAATTGGACCTTGGGACTACATAAAGTTTTATGAACAGTAGCTCAGTGCTCAGCTGCTGTCAATGAAACAAATCACATTTTACAAATTACTAGGAAAGTAACGGGAAACAAAATGAAAACAACTTCAAGCCCCTCCGTAAATCCACAAAGCACACATCTTCATATCTATGTGTGAGTATATAGAATCATAGAATCATAGAATCACAAGGTTGGAAATGACCTGCAAGATCATCTAGTCCAACCATCCTCCCATTACCATTGCTACCACAAGCACTAAACCAGATCTTGTAGCTCCTCATCCAGATGCACATAGCAGAATAGAAAAAAGTACAGAGGGGTAAGAAGGATAAACAAAGCATGGAATGGTTTCCCAGTGGGACGATATTATAGAAATCTATAAAAACATGATTAATCTGGAAATGGTGAACAAGAGAAGGTTATTGAGTATCTCTCCCTGCAGCAAATCTTGGGTTTATCAAGAAGTGTTAACAGTGGGCAGGCTTAGGAGATGACCCTTTCTGTAAATGTAGCTAGGCAGTGGAACTTCCTTTCACAGGATGCTGCCAATAATAAATTAGAAAGCAATTGAACACAAAGGAGGAAGAACATTTACAGAAGTGCCATTGATGGCACCACAGGGTTTCCTGAGACAGACAGGAGGAATCAGAGTCACAGAACCATAGAACTGTCTGGCGTGGAAGGGACCTTGAAGACCATCTAGTTCCAATCCCTATGCTTTGGGCAGGGACACCTTCCTCTAGAAGCCCAAAGCCCCATCCGACCTGGCCTTGAACACCTCCAGGGATGAAGTATCCACAGTTTCTCTGTGAATACTGAATACTGAAGAATACTACAAGTATTCTTGCTTGTAGTTTCTCTGGGCAAGCTGTTCCAGTATTTAACCACCCTAATCATTCCTATAGCCTTTTGGTACGTTCTTATGAGGGTAGCTCAGGTGTACAGGCTTGCCCACTGCAGCGCTTACTACCTAGGCATGAAACTGCAGGCCTTAAAAAAGGATCACGAGAATCACGAGAGCTTATCTCCTTGCTGATACCAGCCATGGAAAACACCAACGTGGTGTTTTCAGTATTCTGATTTTTTTTTTCCATCATTTAGACATCCATGATTTTTCTCTGCCTCCAAAACTCTTTGCTGAGACAGGATTGGACCAGCAGATACAGACAAAGACCAGGACAGCTCCATGTTGCTGGGCAGATGGGATGGCCAGTGTCAAATTCTAAGGCTGATGAACCTGGAAATAACTTCTAAAAAAAATCTCAGCACTTTCAGGAAGCAAAAACATGATTAGATATGTGATGGGACAGTTGCCATGGAGCTGCCTTGGCTGGATATAGGTTCTTTAGGAAAGACTGGCAGATAGTGCTGGAGTTTGTGCTATAGGCAGCTGAGCAACACAAACATATGCATATTTGCCAGGGAACAGACGATGAGACAGCTGAGAGCTCATAAGTCAGGAGAAGCTAACAAAAGACATATTGTTGTGGGCATGTCCTACAACTCACTCAACCAAGAAGAAAAGATGGACAAAACCTTTGAACAACTGGAAACAGGCTCAGAACGGACTATAGCAGTTCCAGTTTTCCGTAACTGAAAAAAACCTGTCAATTGGATAATCCTCAGTCCTCACACACAAGCTTTTTGGTCACAAGATCTGCTGTCAGGTCTTCCAGACATCTGTGGCTAGTAGCAAAGTTTGAAGGAGAAAGGTACTAATCACTCTAGGGAACAACTGCATCACATATTCAATGAGCTGGACATATACAAGCCCTTGGGGCTGGATGGGCTACTTCTGATAGTGCTGAAGGATCATTGTGATATTCCTCTTTGTCAGTTTTGAAAGACTGTAGTGATTGGTGAAGTCTCAGATGGCTACAAGAAAGAAAATGTCCTAACTTTTAAGAAGGGCAATGAGAATCTGAGGAACTACAGGCTGATCAATCTATCATCAGTCTCCTGGAAGATAATCATGATATCTTCCTCAGAGTTGTTTCCAGGCACAAGATGAACAAGAAGGTGACTGAGAACAGCCACAGAGAACATGGGATATTCTGAGTGCAGATTAGGAAATTATTCTTCACCATGAGCGTGATCAAACACTGGCATAGATTGCCTAGAGATGCTGCTAAATTGCCATCTTTGCAGGTTTTCAAATGTGACTGGATGAGGTCCTGACCAACCTGATCTGACTTTGAACCTAAAGATTTGAGCCTTCTTCCAACTCAGTATATTCTATGATTCTATGACGACAGCTTTGAGCAGATGCTTTGGACTAAACAAGGCCCAGAGGCCTCTCCCCACTCCTGATGTTTCTGTGATTCTGTAACTGTCATACATGTTAGACTGATACCACAGTGTCAAACCAGAAAACCAGAAAAACTAAAGAAAACCAAACCTACATAGCTTTGCATGTACTATGTAAAGTTGACATGCAGACAAATCTCGCAAGAGGAATAAAAGAATATATACTAGATATCACCACATAGATGAAAATAAAAAGGAAACACTTATGAAGATCAATGTAGATGAAATAAACCAAGATGGGGTTTAAGCACACAAGACAGCAATGTTTGTCACAGTTCCTATTTCATCTTCCATCTTTACTGGAGCAAATGATTTACAATAATACAATGAGAAATAAAAGATCCGGTCTGCAGAGGCAAAGATGAGTCTAACATAAAAATATTTTTGCTATGTTTTTGTTGCAATTATCCCACTGACAGGCACTGGGGAGCCTGTGTTACTGCGTTCATTTTGAAGCCTAGTTAATACAGTCAGTGAGTCTGCAGCACTTCATAAATGAGCATACAGAAGGACAAGCACAGATGACTTTTTGTCTCTATTTTATTTAACAGAAACAACACATTTTAGGGTGAGGAGAGAAAGTGCAGGGAAAACCTGCAGTTCTCAATGACATTATTCATAATTTAACTTAAACAAAACTATACATAGGTAAATACCATAAAACATGTGCATATTTAGCTTTCTGATGAGATCAGTGCCTTCTTAAATAATGGAAAGAGAATGAATACTAGTTTCAGCGAAACACTCTTCAACTTCTGGCTTTCTCCATTACAGACAAAATGTTTTATGTACACTACCTTTGCTGTTTTTTTCCCGACAGTAAAACACTCAGTTATTTCAGAATTTGTTTACAAGCACCATGAATGTAGACAATGAAACTTTCCTCTCTAGTTAAGTATCAGTAAACAGAACAGAAATACTTGGAGACCGAATCAGTGGAAACACCATAAATTTAGTCTGTGGAAGTTCATTTGGCTTTCTTCCTGTTAAGATTAATGGGATAAAATCTGTAGGTCAGATGACTGGGGAGCTCCAGGTTAATAGCACACATAAGCATCACAGTTGTCACTTGAGCTCTCCTATTCTTGCTTGTAGACTTCCAATACCAGTGTTTCTTGCGGTGTCAGGAGATGGCCCCAGATACGCTTAACACCTTCCTGCAGAGCTGAAGGGCATTTCAAAGCCTACTCTTCATTAGACAACCCAATCAGCTTTTGTCAAGAGCTTGGATGCTGGCCTGATTCCAGGATCCAACAAACACATCAGCTGAAATCAATTCTCTGAATACTTTGATTTCATGTCCAGATCAAATGTTATTTGTGTTATTAAAATATTTTGAAATTATCTTTTTTTCCCCCTCTTCCAAATAAGAAGTACTAAAATTTTAACAGACTTGAACCAATTTTATGCTGTATCTGGAAGTGGCTAGTGTTGATAAAATGGCAGTCCAACAAATACAGAACTCCAGTCCATCATGTTTCTTTGTACTATCACAGATATGACAGAAAATCAGAATTTCAAACCTGTGGAGCCTGTCTGTCCTGGGCATTGCTGCTTGCAGAGTGATTTCCAAGCTACTTGAAAACCTCATAGTGTTTAACACATATTCTGTATGTGTTAAACTCACATGTCTGTAGAGTAGGGAAACACATGCATATCGTGACAAATCCTTCATTGGCGCTACTTCTGGTCCCAGACATTTCTTAAGAGAATGGTTTACCAAAAATTGCAGCAAACCTAAACAGCTGTGATGACAAGAGAAGGCTGACAACCGCCTATGCTCCTTCAGCCTCAAGAGAATTTCCTATTTATACATCATATTTAGCACAGAAGACCAGCCTACCTCTGACACACACTACGATTGCATCTCATGAAGAGGAGACTTGCACTTAAGCCTGATGCCTTTCTCTATGTGGAGTAAGTAACAGCAAAAAGAAAAAGTCTTGGGGAGTGATATCCTGGCTTTGACAATGCCTCTGGCCTCATCTGGATTTGAGGTACAAGTTTAATGGAATTCCCCCTCTTCCCCTATAAACAAGTATTCAGTTTCCCTCAGACTTTCTTCCAGAACTGTGTGCACAAACTGCATTTACTGAAATAATTACAATGGGCCAGGAGATCTGTTCCAAATTTCACAACTATTATTTAGATTGTGTGTGTGATAATTTGTATTTGTTTGTTTGTTTGTTTAAAGCAGCAATTCTTCACAGTGAGATTCCCTAGCAATATAAACATTTTTATTCACAAATGCATTTTTATTTAGTGCCATCATGGTAAGCCTTCAGCATCTGCACCTGTGTATAGATTTCATGCAGTATTGAACATACACCTTTTAACACAGCCATTTTCTTACTGGCTAGACCAAAGCTGCAGTCAGTGTCACTCCCCTCTGGCACAAAAGTAAGTTTTCAGAATCTGCATGACACAATCTATAAATGTGACTTAGAATGAATCACAGAATGAATCACAGAATGGCTTGGGTTGGAAGGGACCTCAAGGATTATCAAGTTCCAATCCCCCTGCCGCAGTCAGGGCCACCAACTTCCCCATTTAATACTAGACCAGGCTGCCCAGGGCCCCATCCAACCTGGCCTTGAACACCCCCAGGGACGGGGCATCCACAACCTCTCTGGGCAGCCTGTTCCAGCATCTCACCACTCTCTCTGTAAAGGACTTCCCCCTGATACCCTATCTACACCTTCCCTCCTTGAGCTTAAAGTTGCACTGACGTTACTTAGCTGCCATATAAATAGCTTTTTACTTACAATTTATTCTTTTTTTAATATCAATTTAATTGTAGCAAAACAGGTTATCAAGAATGTGTATTTTAAAAACACAACTTGAAAAGCCAGTAAATTTTGACTTGTTTTCCCTTTGAACAGGCTTATTTGATAAGAACAAATAAGCTTGCTCTGGAAATATGAAGAATACATCTTTGCATCAATTATTTTTACAGAAAAATAACAGCCCTTAAAAGTTGTTAAATATTTGGATTGGTGGTGTAGCAAGGTATAAAAATGCTGGGTTATTTTTCTTGCTTTGTATTCCAAAAAGGTAAACTCTGAATTGTCTGAGTTAGAGGTAGTAAATATGTTTACTGGAATTACCACTGGGTTACGTAAAGCGGTTCAGACTACAGTCCCAGATGGAAAGAATGGGCTTCATGTGCATATGAGTAGAAAAAGTTACACAAAATTTCCAGTTTGGCACTTTCCATACTCTGTACAGTCAAAATAAAGATATCCAGTGGAGCTTCCTCTTCCCTGTGGAAGGAATGGAGCTTCCTTCTTCCCAGCAGTGTAAACTCTCAGCTATTAGACAGAATGACGGGCAACCTCACAGGAAACTTCTCTGAGCCTACTGGAGACATGCTACTGGGACCCGCTGCCCTTATAGCTACCTTTGGAACTTGCAAGCGGGAAAGAAGATCTCTTTGTACTCCCATCTTTCTGAGTTAAGGGAATTTCTCTGAAAATTTAAAGCAGTTTGGTGTCACAAATTACTCTTCAGTTTGTCAATGAGAATTGGAATATTATGCACCTTTTCTGGAATTTTATTCACCAATAGTCTAAGGGTCAGTCGTAGAAACCCTCTGCCTTGCACTGGCATGGACAAGCCTTTGTGCAGATGATCTCCCCCAGTGCAGAGGTACTGGGCACCAGCTCAGACTGCTTTTTGTTACATACTTAGGGGACATTCATCTCTTGAGGGATCCAGGAGCTTTCTTCAAACATCTAGCATACTCCTCTGCATCACCTTCTCTTCCACGAGGAAACTTCTGTAAGCTTAAGGAGGGCCCAGTCATCACAAGAAGAAATTTGCCCCGGAAAGCGCAAGACAGAGAAACCTCAGATGTAAAATTCTTCGTCATTAGTTGGTGAAGCTGGGAAAATGTTACCATAATCATCAAGGGAACAAGGGGCTGTTCTCGAAGACTGTTTGGGCTGCTTGGAGAGAGATGCTGACATGAATGAGCTGGAAGACCATTCAGAGAGAGACGGCAGCGAACCTTCCATAGGATCAAAGGTACTGTACACGGCAGATACAGGCCTTCCACTGGTAGAAGTCTTTGTACTCGTACTGCAGGTTTGCTTCTGTGGCGGAAGAGAGGCTTCCATGTCATTGCAAAATCTGTTAAGGGCAGAGTATGCAGAGACCACAGACAGGTCTGAGAAGGACAGCTTCCTCCCTGTGTCCACATCAGTCTCCTGTGCATCCTCCAAGTCATCAATGTTAAGCCTAGGGCTGCATCTCCATGTTTTTAACCTGGTTGCAGGTGACTCATTATTTAAAAACTGAAACGCTTCACTGAAATGAGCAGTCTCTGAGGCTGAGGAGGAACTCACTGTAGGTAAGCAGAACAGAGACTTGCTTCGTTGAAATGACCACAAAATGCTGGAGGCACTGCTGGATCTGCGTGTGAAGTCTTCTTGATCGCTGTGTCTGAGGTCCTGCTGGGAGAAACCAAGATAATGACCAAGGCCATTTGCATGATGCACCTTGTTTTGACTCATTTCTTTTGGCTGTTCAGGGACAGATTGGTGGTTCTGAGGATGAAAGCCTGGCAAAGTGGTGAAGTGGGAATCCGTTGACACAGATGGGTATGGTTGCTTGTTCTGCTTTGCAGACTTCCTACACCAACTGCGTGCTTGCTGCAGCAGGAGAGGGAGAAAAGAAGATCATATTAATACAGAATTGGCAGTCTTACAACCGTAAGTCTCCATTGCTGAGTTGTTACTGCAAATAATTATGACGCACACTTCATTCAGTATGCTCACAGCAAATGTTTCCCTTCAATAACAAAGAGAAATCACCCTGCCAAAATCCCAAATATTTACATAAGGAGCCTTGAAGGAAACAAGAATAAATGGAAGAGGATCCCTGCCTTGCAGGCTGAATTACACTAGCTTGAAAACCTCATTTGACTCGTTCAGATTCATTTATATTCTGCTTTCCAGCATTACTACCCTAGTGACAGCTAAAGAACAAAAATAAAGACATGGGAGATGTATGGTACTACCACTATTCCTCATTTCTTCATTAGTGTGGTGCAAATGTTTTTATTTTTCCTCTGAGACATCAAAAAGCCTTTAGCAAGTAACTTAATTCTCTGACATCTCAATGGGAATATACCACTTCTTTCAACAGGGACATTATCTCTTTCATCCAGTTTGCTGAGCAGAATACTCCAGTATCCACTTGCTCAGTAAGCTAGCTCCTAAGGACTTTAAGGACAGCTTTAGACATCTAGCTTGCTTGTAGACACCTAGGACGAAAAGAGCTGATGGTGATGATCTGAATCTGGTTCCAAATCTCACCCCTTCAGCGGGATTCAGTTGCCTACCTGCCAGATTCTTGAACAGTTGTTACATGTGGGCAGCCAATGTCCTCAAGGAGTAGCTGGAGGCCAGGTGACTCTCATATGGGATTAGACATTGGTAAGTAAACTAAGCCCGTAGTGTCTCAGCAATTATAAACTCTTGTCATCTTCCCACTCATCTCAGCAAGGCTTTTAGAAGTTTGCATTTTAAAAAGTTTGGTTGAGATTCTTCTTACTGGAATTTTTCATGTAATACAAAATGCTCAATTTCAGTCCCAAAAGGGAGGGACAAACTGCAAAAACCCTTGAAAATAAACAATTATCTCAGCTATGGGACTTGTCAGTCAGAAATAACAGAGGAGGAGGAATTAGAGATCTTGGTCACCACACGCTATTAAAGTGACAAGGCTGCGAGAAACATGATTCTGGACAGTTTCAAGTTAGGTAAAAAAGTATTAATGCAGTGCATACAACACTAGTAAGGCCTCATCCAGAATGCTGCACATGACTTAAATCACCCCTATGTGAATAAGAATAAATTCAAACTGAAAAAGATGCAGGCAAAATAAAAAGAAAGATAAGATGAACTATCCATTAAGAAACGTGTATGACAAACTACTAAAGGGTTTCTAATCACAACAGAAGAAGAGTCTTCTGGGGCAAGTAATGGTAAAGATGGAGCTTGATCTTTTTACAAAAGAGATTATATGACATGACAGAAATGGATGAGGTCCAGCAGCCAAGGAGGTCATTTTGTTATCCCCTTTCTCTAAAAGAACTCCATACATTGCTGCTTCAAACATCTTGCTAGTGCACATCATATTATCTTAGTGACCCAGATCTGTCACAGCAATCTTCTCTTTCTCATTGCAGTGATTTTACAGGAGGAAAATACAAGATAAAAAGAAAAAGAATTTTCATGTCTATAAAATTTTTTTGCTTGTTTCTGATTGCCTGTCTGGAGGTGATTTACAGGACAGCCAATCCTTAGAAATTCACTTAGACATTGTAGGTGAATGTATATATATATTCCAGTGTATCTATAATGAAGTATGCTAATCCATAACCTATTTCTGTTTAACAAAATAAGATGTTTTCTTTAATGCCATAAAGAATTAAATGTATTCAAGAGTAAATTAACCACAGTTTCATAAACCGATAGGGATTCATGGGTGCAAAAGAATCAAATAAAATGAGTTAAACTGTCAACAAGGTATGACTGGGAGTCACTTTAGATGTCTTTATGCAACATCAGTTTATTTACGCAGTTGATGAGTTAATTTGCCTAAGAAATTACTCAACAAGATAAAAGATTTGTGTCCGTGAAGAAAATACCAGCAGTTTCTCAACTGACGACACTTCTGGGTAATCCAGAAATGATCACATGGCATCCTGAAAGTATAATGCAGGTCACCCCATTCTTTTGATGGGCTTGTACAAGACAGCACTCTTTATTATATTGCTGGTTGGACTAATCAAGGGTACTCCTTTTTTCTATGCAGTAACTCTGACATCAGATACACTACATGGAATCAGTTACAACTCCTGATGAATTGGCAGGAGTTCATGCTTCTCTTTCTTTGCAGAGAGAAGACTGTGGATTTCCTGACCACAGCTTGCTCCCATGCAATGTCTTTGTGTTTCAGCAGACTTGTTGATAACAGAGAAGATTAGGCATCTAAGGAAACCAAGGATGCAAGCAAATGCAGTCTTCTTGTTTGAGAAAGGGAACAAACACTGGGAACACTCAGAACAAAACTGATGTGGAAACACAAGGCTTTTGGGGACAGATCTGATACTTTCACAGGGGCGAATTCTGTGGGCACTATGAAAGTCTTGCCTTTAGTAGATGATCTACAGGAAAAAAGGGGACAGGCTCTTAAGCAGGGTCTGATGTGACAGAACAAGGGGAAATGGTTTTAAGCTTAAAGAAGGCAGATTTTGTCTAGATATAAAGAAAAAGTCTTTTACAGTGGGGGTGGTGAGGCACTGGAACAGGTTGCCCAGAGTTCTGGTTGATGCCCCGTCCCTGGAGACTTTCAAGGCAAGGCTGGATCAAGCCATGGGCAACCTGATCTAGCTGTGCATGTCCCTGTTCATTGCAGAGGAGTTGGACTAGATGGCCTTTAAAGGTACCTTCCAACTCTAAGAATTCTATGATTTTATGATCTTTAAGGTCCTTTCCAACCCAAGCCATTCTATGACTCTATGTCACGCACATTCAGCTACTCTTCAGCTTTCTTTCTGCTTCTCAGCTCTTCTCTTGGCCTTTCAATTCCATGGGTTGAATTTCTTTCTGACTTATTTCCTTTATTTAATTCCCTATCTTCAGCCTTCTCACCATTTGATTTCACCATTGCTTGCTGTCTTGCCACAGCCCGACCCAACTGCTGGCATCAGGAGCAAGCTTGGTGGAGATGCTGGCAAGAAGGATCAGCCACCTGAGACAACAAAACTTGATTTAAACGAGTGTGCGCAGCTTCCACCACACCAAGAAAGTAGGTTTTGATAGGAACTCCAAATTCAGGGAGAGAGATCTGCCAGACCCTGTCACAAACACACACATCAAAACTGGCTGTAGATTGAATTGATTAGCTCTCTGACAGAATAGGCTTTCTCATCTAATGCTAATCTGCTACTCATTTATAATCTCTGCACAAATCTTTGCGAAGCAGGGAGGGATTTAGAGTCTTTATGCATTACAATAGGTTGTAGAAGAATTTCATGACAAATATCCAGGAATGCAACAAACTTGGGGTGAACCTCACAGAGAAGTACTTTCAGCTTCACATGGGCTGCCCATACTGTACAAGCACTCCACACGTGTTCCTGTAGCCCACTTCAAGTGACCTGCTTTCTAAGAAAAGAGATCATAACCAGTCAAATGGGCTGTACTGCAGTTATGTCACTATTGCAAACACAGGTTTTCCTGGCATTACTCAATAGGAGCATGATGGTGTTTGTTTAATTGGATTTAAACCAGTGGGACTGATTCAGAATAAAATGTCTAAAAAAAATCAACTTGAGAAAAAGTGGCAAAGGTTAGTCTTTAACATCACCTTAGTAAGTTTTACTTGTAAGGTAAAATGTATTCAGAAGGGCAGAATATAAAAAGACAAAGTCCACAAATGCAATTTAAATCTGAATTGATCATATTTGACAAGCGGTATGTAGTGTGTTTACAAAACTAGAATGGCTAAGTGTAATACTTTATATATATCTTGTCAAGAGATTTTGCTGGATGTGAAGAGTTATCAGAGATCTTACCATGCCGTGAAATATAACTGCGTCAATGGAGAAGACAGAGATAAAAAAACCTGAGAATCACCTCCCGTTAGAGTTATAGACTGACTCAGCTGTGTCCCCACCAAAACTAGTCATTAGTACTAAGAACTCTACTGCCATAGCGAGACTGTGCTTCTTTCCTCTATTTTTCTACCCTATCTAAAGACATTCTCCTAATTTAAAGAGTCTACCATCTGTGCACTTACTTCTCTCTGCTCACTAGCCCTAGCTTGCCAGCCACACATGACTAAGCCAGCCCATTGCTTATTAACCTCTCCTGCTTCCCACACTGCATTGTCAGGCATGCACATTTATTGGCTCTTCAGATGCCCCTGTGAGGGTTAAGCCCAGAGGCAGCCAGGAATTTGGATAAGACCTATGAAACTAGCAGTATATTCTGTGTACCAGTATCTGGTATAATCTTAGCCACAATATTTACATATTTTTCCCACAGCTCCTGCTTCTGGACTCAGCAGTAGTGAAGCAGAGTGGGTGTCTTCCCACCCATAAGTGTTGCTCTTAAGTCTTGCTTACCCCTTTGCATTGGTTGGTATTCAGGTACACCATTGGAGCTAACTTGCCAACATGCAAAAGTTACTGTGACAAAACAATTTTAATTGGCTTCCAATCAAATGAAGGAATGAAGTCTATGATACTAAACAGAGCTATCCTGCCCATAAATAACCTTATTTTCTCCTGCACTGATTCTTTTTAAGCCCTTGGATAATTCCATTTGCAAAATGCAGTTTTGAAGATTATGAATCAATTTGGCTGGCAAGTATCTGAGTCCCTGCGAGTGCACAAAGAAAAACAGAGGTCACATCTCGTTAGTCTAATCATGGAATTATACTCCAATTTCAAACATTAATCACTGCCTGTTATTGACAGGGTCATATATCTACAATTCTAAGTATAACAGTTAATTGTACTCTGTAGAAAAGTACAAATATCAATAGCCAGTAAATAAAAACATTCCATTCATCACTAGGCACCAACTTATGTGCAGGCTGAAAAATGTGGTGCAGTCATTCTTTGGACTTGCAGAATTATGAAGAGGTGAAAGTTATTACTAATGGTGTGGTATTGATAGTACTGTTAATAACACCACTCTGCAAGGAGTTGAAAGGTAGTCCTATATCTTACTTTAAAAGGTAGACACTATAATTTGCTTTTAACTTAGAAAGAGTTCAAAGAGTATAAAGAAGTCCACAGATCTCCAAATCAAATGCTTCCTATAACCCATGCCCCATCATATAATTCCTTTTCCTTAAATGACCACCCTGTCTTGAATTAAGGTGTTAACCTGTTTGCACTTGCTGGGTGGCTGTTATGAAGTTGGCCATCAGTATGAACAATGGCTGACTTAAATCTGCTTTTCGACAGGTTTTTGCTCCCATGCCAGAAGAGTAATTTAGGTGAAACCACCTTTTCCCATTCCTGCTATTAACCTTCTGATGTATTTTCAGAGCACAGTCCCCACAGATTGACCTTGGATTGACTCCCATGGCCTTACTCCATCAGTTTCTATTTCTAAGCGTCTCTCCTCTGCACACACTGGGAGCTGTTCCCTGCATGTGCACCTCTTTGAAGTTGCTTTTCTGGAGGCCAAGCACATGTGAGACCTGCAGTACCACGTGCAGTGGCACAAGCACTGTCCACATGCCTTAGGGGATGCAAGCTCTCATGCATACTGGAAACTACATTCCCCTTTTCACGGGGAGGCTGCAAGATGACTGAGTAGAAACGGGACATTTTCCTGATTCCTCTTCTGATAGTACAAAATTCTTAAACTTGTATAGCGGGACTTTGACTTCACAACTTTACAGCCTCTGCTCTCCCCCTGTTTTGCTCTTATTAAACTTCTTTTGCTTCATCCCATTCCCAGAAAGCCTTTTCCAGCCCAGATGATTCTATGATTCTATGTGATAATTTCCATTTCTTTAACTTCATTCTCATTTGCTTTTTTGCACTCCAGCTTCACAACATCACCCTCACTGAAAACAGAAAGAAACATCTTGCATTTGGAGGCTTTCATTCTTCTCTTTTGATGCCTATAATTAAAATCCTGTTTTAATTTTTTTGTAAGGCTTATCTTAGTCTGCAGTTTGGCAAGTCTCGCTTTGCCTCCATATTGTGTGGTGCCTTTTATTTCTGAAAATTTACTGTTTTGAAATTAAAAGCCTTATTTACAAGGCCTGTAGTGTGTTTTCCATTTTTTTTTGTTTGTTTATTTATGTTCCTTCTGCTCCATTTACTTGAAAGCAGTGCAAGGTGCCATAAACCAGTTATATCACATAGAAAACACTTGGCAAACACCAAAACCAAAACAAAACCAAAAAAACAACAAAGGAAAAGGAGATATAGGTGAAAGTGGCTGTTGTCTAAAGGTATAGTGGTGGCTCAGGTTAACAGGCTGTCTCAACTAAACACAGATATGCTTACAGAGCAATGAGTAATCCTGACAAACTGGTCCTTACTTCGGCAGAAGGGTGAGGAAGCTGAGTTCACAAATGAAACACACTCCAAAACAAACACTGTTCCTCAAAAACTGAACAACTGTCTTTCCAAGGTCTATGCTCCTTGTTTCATATGCTAAGCAGCAATAAATTCCTTCACCTCTGCAGAGAAGGAATGCACATGAACCTCGCTCAGGACTGCCACACAAACCCTTTGCAGAGCAGGTGGCTATTAAAAACTTCCTGCTTGTTTTCTTGCTTAACTCCCTCAGATGTGATGCATGCTGATACACTGCCCAGAAACCATGGCTACAGATGTCTTAATGAACGAATTATCTTCTAGGACTTGATTATGAGCACCTGAGATTACTCTGGAAGGAGAATCTGTGTGAATCTGTCTCCTAGGCTGCTCTCCAGGTTGCATTTCTTTTCCTTTACCCCCTTTCCCCCCATCCTGATAATCACTGGGCAAAATACAGGTGCTGTCACCTTGTTTTTTTCAAATTGATGCTAGAAAATAACTTAAACTATCAGGAATTCTTCTTGTCTCCCATAAAAATCTCATATCTGAGAGCTACTTTATAGAACTATCAGTCCTGTGTGTATACTGTTTATAAAACTTTACCCATCAGCCATCATTTCTCTACTTGGACTCATAATTCTCTCTCTCCTCATTCTTTAAAACAGCTACCTCATCTCACATCATTCTTTGTACAAACTGAGGTTGACTGATATCTGGGTAGTGTCACCAACTGCCTTCCTGAGACGTTACACACAGCAAGGGCTTTTGAGTTCTTTAGCAGTAATGTCCTGGCTCTTCCACCTAGCACAGAGCAATAGAAAAGCCTCCGCTTCTGGTTGCTGAAGTAGGCTAAGGTTTTCTGCACAAAGTCAATAACTGTGCTTCTGTTTCACTGTGTACTGGGCTCACCTGCAAGAGGATCCTATTTCCATCATGATCTTCAGTCTGCCACCTGCCTTCACTGATTGGGCTGCAAGGGTTGGGCAGGAGAGGAACAAGCTGTCCAACATCTTTCACTCTGAACTCCAGCACTGCTGACTCAGTTGGCACTGGCACGTGGCCCTTTGGAAGTTTTTTTAAAGAAAACTGGATGTCTATTTCCATGTTGGAATAGACAGGAAAAACACAAAAGTCTGTTTTTTTCTGACATACTGGTCTTTTCAGTATTAACTCATAAAACTTCAAAATATCAACAAAGTTTTCATTTCTGCAGTATATTGTGAAGCGGATAATTTCTTTCCCATAATGCACTGGACGAATAGCCCACAGAGGAGTCTCTGGAGCCAAAGTGTAAAAGTCCTGGCTGCATGGCATGTAAGGGAGGAACTTCCCATGCACTCGCTCTGTATGGTGGTAATGCCAAGGCGGCCGCTGAAAGGTTTCATGGAGTTGCAAGATGGGTTCTTCTCCATATTCCTCCTGCAGGAACAGAATGATGGCGAGGGCTGGCTGGGAAACACCAGCTTTATCTGGCTTCCTGTGCTTCTTGGACACACGTCTTTCTGAGACTCGAAACAGCTGGAGTTCTGGATGGATCCAGGCCAGAAGCTTATCGATCGCTTGCTGAAGAGTCTTGGATTCACCAGGGTCTGTGATAATATGTACACTGACAAGGAATGGGTCCTGTATGTCTTCCACAGAAAGCTCACCTGTGAGTATAAAAAGAAAAAAATGTCCTTGAAGGTGTCAAACAGACTAATTTCCTTGATTGTTGTCAACACTGAGGTGATCCTTCACAGAGAAGCAGTCTATTCAGTCCCACCGGGCTTTTTTCTAACCTCTCTCAAGCTCACTTAGAATAAACTAATGTGCAGACATATATCAGTTGATAAAATAACCAGAAGACAGAGAAGTTTCATTAAGCATACCGTAACAGTTGCTGTTTCTACTGAGGAAGCATACAAAACACATTACCCAAAGTGCATTTCAGTGTTAGAAAAGAGCTGCCCCTTACAGCTAAGATGTAGGAAAGACAAAAATACTGATGTAGCATGGGGGTGAAAGGACCACTAACAATGTGCAGAACAACTGGGGTGGATAGTGTTCACCCCACCTTGTTTTAATTTGTACCACTTGGCTCAGGGCATGGAAATTACACCGCTGAACTCCGCTCTATCACCTTGACACTGGAGTTTTCCACCAAGTTAAAAGTGTTCTGTGTCCTGAAGGCAATGGTTTTAATAAGTAAGGCAAAGTTTGTAGGCAGAAGCAATATATTTTATTAGACCAACTGATACATTTGGGGAAAAAAAAAATCAGACAAGCCTTCAGGCACACAAGCCCTTCTTCAGGAAAAGATATTACTCCTCCCTATAAATCCCGCACCGTTTAGATCTTTAGACCATCATAACTACAATACTACCGCTTCAAGGTTTTTATAAGATTAGGGAAGAGTGGTAAAAGCAGGAAGCACAAAAAGTTACCCTTACTCAAGGGAAAAAAGAAATCCCTACTTAGCCTTGGGAGTGTTCAAAGGGGCTGTGTGTGCTGCTGTCCCCGAGACCTCTCTGACAGCTCAGCAGCAATGGCTGGATGGAGGGCAGGGATGGAATTACCACTTCTGTTCTGCTGGAGTTGCATGCCAGGAGAGATGCATGCAAACAAAGATCCAAGACAGTTCAATAAATCATCCAGGTAATCTGGATATTTTTGCTGAAACAGTTCCCTCTATGTGGTATTCAGAAACTACCTACATGTCTGAGACCTCAAGCCTGGGCACAAAGCCTAAGTGTGTGAGGGCTTAGAAAGGCTTCCCAAGCTTTTCATTGTGCAGACCACGTTTAATAGAGGGATTGTCTCACAGGCTGCCTCCCCTCCTATTGGCAATTCTACGAAGCTCTCCCTCCTCCCTCCTGGCATCAGAACAACATTCCTGTGATACTTTAGCAATTGCTTTAATGGAAAACTAGCACTATACATGTAGCATATTTTAGTTGTCTTTTAATACAGGCAAACACAGAAAGCTTTCCAGAAATGACCAGTAAATATAGCATCAATCTAGAAGATGCAGAAATATACAGCATGCAGAGCAAACAACAAGCATGCATTTTGCCCAGGGCAGACAGAGAAAACCCAAGGGAATTATAAAAAATACAATTACAGCAGAGTTCCTGTATCTCTGCAATAAACGGTGATGCAGAGTGACTTTGTCAGATGGTTAATGTAAGAAAAAAAATGAGGCAAAATTAATCTGTGTCAGTACATGGCAAGAGGCTTTGCTGTGACAGTTGTTACCAGTAGGCATTGTGAAAGATATCCCACGTCCGTGTGGGAGAAAGACAAAGGGGATGGAGGAGGAGGTCCTCTCATGGCCCTCTACATGGGACAACAGGACAGGAAGGAAAACTAATTGTGGAGGACACTGACCTAATAAAACCAGAAAGAAAATAATCACCATAACTACACAGCCTTTCATTTCCTAAGACTGGAATAGAAGATGTTCAGCTCTTTTCTCCCTTCATTTCCTTTGTCACACAAATGCTATGAAAGCATGCAACAAGCGACAGGCTTGATATTTATGCATATAAATGACTGCAGCTTCAAAAGGAGCCTGGGCACAACAATGCAAAACAAAGAGCCATCGCTGTTGCAGGCTTCTTGCTCTGAATTGGAAAAAAAAAATCCCTGAGCATGGCATCTCTGCCATCCTGTTGCTCAGCATGGTGTAAGGACGCTGAATGGTCTAAAGCATTTTTCAGCAGAGGAGCCATTGGAGGAGCCAGCAGCAGCATTAGTATTCTGCAGCGACTGCTGCCTGTGTCCATCAGCACCAGATGCTCAGAGGCAGCCTCAGAAGGCCACCAAAGCACTGCTCAAAACCATCATTAGAAGCTAGGTTTATATACATAGCATAGAAAACCATATTTTTTCTCTTTTTTTAAGCTAGAAGCAGCTAACTATGCTGAAGGGAGAAAAGTGTAGCAAATCAGTAGAGAGGCTCTTCAGTGTCGATTTCATGTTAGTAAAGATGCTTTGACTGCAGTATGGGTGCCACTTTCACACCTTTCATTATGTAGCTTCTGTGCTTATAAAACAGCAAGCCTCCCTTTCTGATTTGGTAAAAGAAACAGAAATTTGAGGAAAGTAAAAATGAGAAGCAAGGAGCTAAGAGAAACTTCCCGGAGCTGATGATAAGCTGCAAAGTGTTTCTATGTTACTAACAAAGCTTTTTGCTTCACCTCACAGGGAAAGAGGGGAAATGGCACCATTCCCCATGACATAGCTCAATGTGCCCCCTGGCAAATTGTCACAGAAGCAAATGAAAGCTCTGCATATGCATTAGCCTTTCTGCATTACTGGTTAATCCCACAGAAAATATCAAAACGCTGAGGCATCTATTTGGAAATAAGCTCCGTGGTTCTCACAGCCATGACATTTTTTCCCCTATGACAGAAGGGGATTAGTTCTTTTTGACTTAGCAAAGCAGCAACATTGCTTAGAGGTAATCACTACCAAAAAATGAAAGAAAGAGCATTTCACAATCCTAGACTTTTTGCTTTTCTGCCAGGTAGCACTGTCAGCCTGGAGAGGTGACAGTTAAGGTTTGGGGGACAGCCGCTGCCCCCGGGAGATGCCAGGCATTCAGAGCCTGGTATCCTGGTAACACAGTTCTTGCTGAGGCTGGCCAGGAATGCAGGGCACACCATGCCACAGCTGCCTGAGTGCCTTCGGGTCAGTGACTCCAGCAGCTCAGCCCAGCTGGGAATGCACACAAATGGAGCTGCAGCTCCTTCCCCCTGGAACATGCATGCATTTCACATTAAAACACATGAGATGCATCACATCACTGGAAGCTGTAAGAGGAGGTTTACAGCTGAATAACCCTAGGTTAGAGAAGTTTCCCTCCTGCTTTTGCTTTTTGGCCCCCAGGACACTCTTGTACACCCAGCTCTGGCAGAATGGTTCCTCATTATCAAGCCACAGCCTGGCAGCTGGTCCCTCTTTTACAGATCCACTTCCCGCTGAAGCTGTTCTGCATGCAGGTCTCTTCATTTTCAGGGGAGGGCTCCAAACACTTCTTTATTTCAGAAGTCACCATCAACAGCCTAGGTTGACACCTGGTTTTCCTGGCTTTTCCAGTGGACTTGTCAGGTATTGCCAAATTCAGCTCATAGCTGATCTTAGGAAAGAGATAAGCACCTGCATTCCCAAAATACAAAATCATAGAATCAAAGAACCATACAATGTCTTGGGTTGCAAGGACTTCAAAGATAATCTTGTCCCATTGCTGCATGCAGAGTTGTCATCCACTATACCAGGCACTGCATCAGGGCCCCATCCAGCCTGGCCTTGAACACCTCCAGGGATGGGGCATCTGCAACTTCTCTGGGCAGCCTGTGCCAGCCTGTTCCATCTCTCCTAAGCCTGAGTTGGTGAATGAAGATAAGGACCTACAGACTTCTGAGACTCATCACGTGATACTTCATGAAGAGTTATCTACAGGATTAGGCAAACTTGGTAATATGGGAAGCAGGATGGAGTCTAGAACAAAGTGAGATTTTAAGCAGACTGGATCCCAACCCCAATTTCTGCATGGGAAAGTACATTTACAGAGGCAGATATTTTCAATCTTCTACGTGTCTACGTTTTCATTTTTATATCAAAGAAGTTGAGAGGAAGTACTCAATCTATAAATATTTGACATAATATTTTGAGTTGAGCAGCAACTTTGCATTTTGAATCTCAGCACTGCAACGTGGCCTTTCATTTCCCTGCTGTAGCACACTGCTTCACGGGAACAAAGTCTGAGCCTTTTATACCTTACAGAGTAGATTCCTACTCAGGCAGTAAGATTTCAGATTGAATTCTGACCAAACTGCCTGATGTGCTACAGGAGATGTAGATCAGGCATCGAGAGAGGATCAGAATGAATGTGTCAAGCTCCACAACTGCAGCTCCCATCAAGGAGTACTTCATTATCAAGAAATAATTGCTAGCAGAAGATAATGAAATAACTCAATACTGAACGTTACAGATCAGCAAATTTTCTTCGTTGACAATACATCAAAATATTTCAACTGTGGGAATGTAGAAGAATAAAACAAAAAACCAAATCAATGAAGTCCATTGTATAAATAACATTGGTAAAAAAAAAAGAATGACACACTAGTACTTCCTAATTGAGATCTCCTGAGATTTTTGTTGCACAGATCATTTCTTTTTTTCCCTAATTCATTTCTGTTCCAAAATGCAATGCTGAAATGGTAACATTTCTCACTGAACAGGACTTTAGCATTTCATTTGACTCTAACACAAGACTGACCCTTTTAGGTGTGTTAATTGAAAGGCTCTAGGGCAGACACAAAGGCAGAGGCTATTTTCAGAAACAAGGACCATCATTCTCTGGGCAGCTGCAACTGAGGCGGTCAGTGGCCACCTCTAACAGCAGAATCCACTGCTAGGTCACACTTTGATGAATTATACAGCATTAATAACCTTTTGAACAAGAAGGATTTGACAGATTCACCAGCTCCTCCATTGTCTTTCCCCACCGTTTAATAGCATCTGACAAATGCAGGACTGCAGGATAATGTGTTTCTCAGCATGCTCTGCTTAGCACACCACCTCAAGCTCATGAAGGATGCTCAGAAGCAATAAGAAGGGGGATGATCTGCATGCCACAGTTACAAGAAGAGAAACACCTTCCACACTACTGTCAGATCAGAATTTTCCTGTGGAGCTGCAGCTGAATGTTCTCTAATTGAGGTAATGGTGCCAGGATGCTCACTCCTCCATTCCTGCTGAAGAAGTTTAGAAAATGAATCACAGGTAGATCAGCATACTGATGAGCATGGCAAAACTGTCAATCTGCTCCTTCAGATGGGCAAATAATATTAGGCTCTTTGTGCTGTTATCTAGTTGCTCCAGGGCCCAAAAAAGTTACTGAGTAAAACCAAAGCTGGAAAATTAAGACCATGGAGATAAAAAGCTTTTTGATACATTAATATGATCGGTCTTCTGAGGAGATGTCACTGTCCTCAGTGTTCAGCAAGCAGCCAATCCTGCAGGAATGAATCTTATCAAAAAGTGATACTTAATGCCCACAGAGGCACTGCATGATCAAACAAAGGCAATGGCAGGTCTCTCCATGTGGAACCATAGCTGTTAGATGGTGAAGCAATTGCTGAAACTCCCCGCTATGCTACAGACCCAGTGAACTCACATCCCCCCCCACCAGCCCCACTGCCCTGACCTCCCTAGGGCAATGCTTCATGATCAGCTCAAGCTGCTGCTGAAAGGGGCCATCTCAATCCCATTCATCTCTCCATGCACTCTTGCACACTCTGTTTTGCTGGCCTGGTACTTGTGGGCCTAAACATCTTAAGCTAAGCACCCTGACTTGCTCTCCTGCCTGCAGCTGTTGGGTCCATGGGGCCACGACTGCCATCTCAGCTGGTCTTCAGAACCACACAACTCCCTTCTTCCCCCCTTCTTCTTTGGATCACAACCACTGCAAACCACGGTCATTCTGTGGAAGGTTAGGTGCCTAACAAATGTCCCTCCAGAAGAAGTGGGCTATCCTGGGTTCCTTTTGTAGTCAAAGTTGAGAGACAGAATCAAACCCGAGATGACACCCCCCCACTCTCCACTGTCTACAGCTGTGGTGGGAGATGAGTAACTGCACTTCCATCTTAACCCCTCAGCTGTGCAACTCAATTCAGAGGAAGAGTCTGTGAGCCTATATCCTTGACCTTGAAGATCATTGCTCTAGTAACCTTTCTTGCTGTACCATTTTGTCAACTAATGAGATGTGATGATCATTATGGGATGAATACTCTTGAACTATGTGTTTACATTCTCTGAAATCAACTACTCAGATTCATTCAGTCAAACTGCTGATGATCACACCAAGGTGAACACTCAAAGGCTCCTTAGTTGACGGATTTCCCTATTTGCCTCCTCATGCACAGTGTTTCAGCTTTCTCACCCATCTCCTAACAACCTGGCAGTCAAGAAACAGTTCATACTTGGTATAAAGATATACCTGTGTTGACTATGGGCTGACCCTCTGGTTGGAGGTTACATACACCTTGAACTCAAATTGCAGCCTTTTTAATCCCTGGAGGCAAAAGTTTGTCCCTCTGCCATTCATTCAGTTCTGAGGAAATCTGTGGAATGTTAACATAATCTTTATTTCTCCATTGAAATTCCCTGAACATGGGTAAGGGGCTAAAAAGGAAGGGTCTGGAATGGCACATTGTTCTTCTAGCTGTGTAATCTGGTGTCCAGAACTCTACAGCTAAACAGTAGGAACCCGTGTTAAGTGCTTTCAGACAGTAGTTATAATCAAGAAAACCGCTTGGCAATTTCTCACCAATATCCCCCAAATAAGGATTTTCCCACCAGTGCTGTGGTCTCCTTCATCAACTCCTTACTCTTCATGCTGCTTGTCATCCTTGCAATCTGTTCTCCTCCCCTGTTGACACCATACTTTACACTGGTAACAGCTACATTAGAAATAGAGTTTCGATATTAAAAAAGTAAAAATCCTTTTCATCTACTTACTCTCTAGAGAGACTTGCAGTCTTACTTCAGTGCTCGCCTCAACCACAGATTTAGCTACAAACTTGCTGAAAAGCAAGAATGCCAAAATGCTGATGTACTCACACATTTCTGGGGCAGGCACAAATAAAGCAAGACTAGCAGTAAAAGGGCAGAAATTGACAACACTGTTAAGCCAGCCCAGCTTGGTTACACTTGCATCAATAATGATGGTGCCAGGACCTTCTAACCAATTTTTCTAGGAGTATTTCTTGGCAGCCCAACTCATGGGCCTCAACCCGTACTTACCTACCGCTGATACCTGAAGCAAAACAGCTTTTTGTACTTTTGGATATGTCCATGAACACTCTGTAGTGAACCCAAACCTGGCACAAAACCCTCATTCTGGTCAGAAATGCCAGCTTCTCACCCTCAATGGCATCAAATCCATGCTCACCCCTTCTCAGTACGGCTCACATCCTCACCTTGCAATGTGTACTCAGAATGAATAAAAATCATTTTAGAGTTTGCAGACAAACCCACTGCTTCAGGAAAAATCACCCTGAAGGGAGATGTTTGAGGTGCTGACTTTCTGCAGTTATCTGTAGTTTAGTGCGTGCAAAGCACACAAAACAGTCTACGGCAACTGCTCACTGAAAATCAGTATAAGCCAGGATGGGAAGATTAGCATAAAGTATTATTATAGGAATTCAGGGGTATTCTCCTGGAAGCCAATTATTTTTGTTTCCCCTCTTCCCTCCCATACTGTTCAGCACAATTCAAAAGCTATCTTGAGAGTCTCAAGATTTGTACTGCATGTGTGTTCAAACCACAAAATGGATTCTTGTGATTTGGCATCTTCATTACCTGTCTTCACTCAGTAGCCACAGTCTCCCTCCATTTCTCCATCTAGGGGCTCAAACAGCTCCACCTCATAGAGATTAATTCTTACGTGAGACCTGATACCCATAGAAGAAATGGTAAGTAAATTCTTTTTTGAGTACTGACAAAATATTACCGATCTGTGGAAAACAGCTGGCATTTGTCATTCTGCATCTCCCAGAAACAACAATCAGAAAACCCTCTGTGAGGAACTCAACTGCAGCAGTGAGCTGCTGCTCACAAGATTTGCCCAAGTGAGTTTAGTGATGCTGCTGGCATGAGCCTGCCTCATTAGGATAAAGCATGGAGCTTTATGTAGCAGCCTGTATTACATTCAGTCCAGTGGAGAACTACAGGAAAAGTGCATTAACTATTAATGTTCAACCATTACATGAATTTGTTTTACCATTATTTTATATCACATATAGAACTGAAAAAGAGTTGCCCCACTTCTTGAAGGGGCCAGAGGAGGGAAGAAGGTCTGAAACTGAAATGGAGATTGAAAGTAATATTCCAGATGACTCCAGATTTCCAACTTAGACACTTCAAGATGCAAGTCCTTTCTGATGATAAAATTTTCCCAACTAAAGATATGGATTATTGCACTGGGCAAGAACCCAGATGCTGATCTTTGCTGTCCATTTCAGATCTGTGGACAGAGTTGTAAGGTGCTGTAATTCAGTAAAAGTTTCATCAGCAATCACTACTGTGCATGTTGGCATTCAAACTGCATCCAGCAACAACACAGAGTTCAAAGTCCTGTGACTGCAAGCACTGTATTTTCTTAAAATCCAACTCCTATATAAAGCTGGGATTCTCAAAAATATGTTTTTTTTTTTAAAGCACAGAAAGAAGATGGCTTTTGAAAAACAAGAAATTCTGTACACTTGAGCAGCTGTCAAATTTGGTCCAACAGTGAGCTCCATACCTCACACAATGTACTCTAGTTAACTGAGAGTGTGATTTTATGATAGGCTTAAGACAATTTAAGACTTCACTGCTGGCACTCTTCCCCCTGCTATTCCCAGCTAAGTGTTTCCACTGCTTCCCATGTGTCAGATCTAGATGCAAGTAGAAACAGCTTGCTGAACAGATTGGAAAGAAAGACTCAGACAAGAATAACCAGGACTGTGTCTTCTAGTGGCAGTCTGAGAACTGATCTGGCTAGCAATGTTAATTTTCAGGAAGACTTCTTTTAATCAGCTTGTTATCGCAAGAAGGTGGCAGGGAAACCTGCCTAGGAGCCATGACAAAGCACCTACAATTGAGATGCATCTCATAAAAACACGGGATCAAGCTCTGAGGCATGGTCAATCATTTGCCATATTCGTGCCTCTCTAGACAATCATCTTCACAGCAAAAGGACATTTAGACTCTCCAATTTAAAAACCATTTTGAATGTCAGGATCCTTCCAGCTGATAGGATGGCGCCATTCAAAAGACCAACCCCAGCCAGACCAGCTGATGGAAAAAAAAGGGAAGCAGTAATAGAAAGCATGCCTTGTGGTCAGTGTTTCATTTTGATCCCATACAGGGACAGCCAGGAGTAACCTGGTAAAAATTTTGTGGACCTTTAGGAAATTACAGACAGAAGTACATTTGCTTTTTTCCAAATTTTTATCAACAAATACAAGACACCAACAAAAATAAAGCAGGCATTTGACATCTACTCCTCTGGAATGTGGCCCACACCAATTAGCAAATGCCCCAGATCCCCACTGAACCTGCAAAATAATTCTATTTATTTATTTAAAAGAGTTCAAATAAAAGAAAATGAGGCAACAACACCATGAGAAAATTAATTGCTGGCATTGTCAACATGGTATTCTTGTAGTAGAAACTGCCTCCTTCATCTTTCATGTGTGTTTTGTCATTTGACTCAATGAATCAGATGGCTTTTCCCTTTCCATCTACTAGTGCCTTTGAGTGAGAACTTGCCTTCCCAAGTTATTATGGGAAAGATTTACTTTTTTATCTTCTTTCTTTGGGCTTTAACATCTCAGACAGATATCTCGACAGATGTCAGATTGTTTTCATCACTGTACAAGCTGAACTTGGAGCACGAAAATCTTTCCTGCAACCCATCGCTCTGAATGAAAGACCCACTAAACAGCTGCCTAGCTCCTTGTGGCCTTCTGGGACAGCAAATAATAACACTTCCACACAGAGAAATACAATCCACACCACCTAATAATCAAATTCAACTTTCTCTGAAATTTTTCCTGTAAATTTTTTACTAGAACTGTGCAGTACTTGACAACTCAGTGATCATCAAAGCTTTCCTGTGCTTCTGAATCACATCTGGAAAAGAGAAAGAGGAAAGATTTGATTATGTGGTTTTGGCTATGGCTATGTGTGCCTAAAACAGGAACTAGAAAAAAAGTCAGGTTGTCATTCATAACCCATTTTTTTCTTTATAGTTTCTCCAGTTTTCATCTGCTGTATCTATATGACAGGAAAAAGAACTGACTGGATGGGGTAAGAAAATAATACACAATGGTGATATGAGCATCAACAGAGCTAGAGTTCTGATAACTCTGGTCTAATAATTGTGTAGGGTATGCTTACACTTCTTCAATACTGAAACTCAAGCTAGCACTAAGCCAGTAGGAAGTAATTTAACTATGGAACACACATTTGGGTGTGTGCTAAATGATTCTAAAGAGTGAAACTCTGATCTTAACCCAGAACATGGGTTTCTCCAACATTTAAAGAGGAACTTCAGCTTTTACATGTGGCTTGTGGTTAACACCACATACCTCACAGGCAAAAATCAAATCTGATTTGATTTCAAGCACAGTTCCACAATTGTGCATGCCCTTACACACAACTGTGTCTCAGCTCTTTTAATTGTACCTTCAAGGGCATTTGTTTCCCCCTTAATTCCTATGTTTCTAAATAACCACATGCAGTAAGACCATCCTCAATATACAGAACATTTAAACTACAAAAGCAGCACCCTAACCTCAGCTTCTATAACGGTGAACGTGCAAATAGCAACATCAGCTCTGTATCAACATCTCCATCGTGGTTCCCAGGCAACGGTACAGCAGCAGAGATGACCCCACGCAGTACCTAATACAGGCCAGGCTCCAATTGCACCTCCTCAAAGTGTCATGGTTTTATGATTTTTGGTTATCGGTATTCCACATCAGAACATCATGTAGTGCACTGGGAGTTAAAGTGTTCTGGGTACCTGTCCCTGAAGAGAAGAACTACGTTCCCCAGAAGACTGTTCGCTGTATTGTTATCATTTCTGCTCAGGGGAAACAGATATAAGGCCTTGATAGGTCATCTGACCAGGCTCTTCTTCATCAGACTCTCTCCCTGCTGCTCGACCGGACTGCACACCGTCGACACAAAGACAGGAATGGATGTTTGTGGATGAAGCTGTGATGTGGGTGAGTCTAGGAGGGTGTGCCATTAAGTTGATTAAACATCATGCAGTGGAGATGGCAAACTAGTGATTGAAGATGTTGCTGGCCTGCTGATATTGCTATAGGTAGATGACTCAAAATGAAATACAGGAAATTCTGTTTTAACATAGCAAAAAAATGTTTTCTTTTTTTCCTTTGTACTGTGAGGGTGGTCTTTCAATGGAAGAGGTTGTCCAGAGAGGCTGTGGGGATATTCTGAATCTAAGCAACCTGCTCTAACTGGCCCTGCTCTCAGCAACAGGCTTGGACCAGACCATCTCCAATGACGCTTTCTGACCTCAGCTTTCTTTGATTCTGTGCCACATTTTTTAGCCTGTATTCAAGCCCTTGCTCCTTTATTGCAGGATGAGGAGCAGTCACACCAGCATGTTTCACACAGCTGACTACTGCCACTTGGCATGTAGTAGTAATGACACTGGCTGCCTTCACACAGCCACAGCAGGCAGCAACATGATACAGGCCAGGCAACACACACAGAAGCTACTCCCTGCATTTCCCCAAGGAGCTGCCACTTCAGATTTCACCACTATAAAAAACAGCTGAATTTGCAACATTGGCACATGCTACAGGCTAAGAGCTCTACACAGTTTGGGTCCAATTTCCAGTTTAATTTTACCCTACACTTTGATTTGCATTCTTTTTATAACACCGTCTGGAAATACAGCATGATGCTGGAAAGCCCACCATAAACTGGTCTTACTATTTAATAGAGCCTGCTGCCAGCCATTGTAAAATCATCTCAGCTCTCTATGGAAATAATACTATGGTATATCTTCATATTGCAGTAAAATAATACAGTTATGTCCTTACACTTATTACATGATGCTGGTTGGAGAAGTATACTGAAAACACACCCAGCCCAGCAGCGTCTGGGACAGAACTGGTTTCAACTAATTGAGCTTAAAGTACACAACTTCAGTGCTATTTTTTACCTTTCTGACAGGTTTTTAAAAGTCCAAATGTAGCTCACCCCCTTCCTGCTCCTGGCTAGTTTTCACTAGCTTTAACAGTTAAGTGAAGGCAACCAGATACTGAAATGAGACACGAGAAGGGAGAAGCCATTTCTTCATATGCTATTGTTAGAAGATACCTATAAATCTGCACAATGCTATAGGTCCTTACACTCCTGTAGCTCCCGTTACCTCTGCAACCAGGAAGGCTACTGTCTTTAGTCCAAAGCTCCACTAAGTGCTATTTTGAATGATATGATCCCTCATTCCCTAGAGTGTTTGGTAATAAAAACTTTTAAGAATTAGAAATTTTTAAAAGCATTGAAAGAATTTCTGAAGACACTGACATTTCTCTCCTGTACAAAGGACCTTGTCCTTTGGCTTGGATATTACCCTTCTTTTTCTTCTATCTACGGGTACTTTTTCTCCCTACATTTCCTTCTGACAATGGTTACAGTCTAAGAACTCCAATGGAGATGGAAGAGTTGGATTCTTCATCAACATCAAGATACAGAAGACATGGGGGGCAAAAAAAAGGGAGAAAAACAGAAGGAGCGAAGAAGAGAGGTAGCATATTGTTATAAGCATATGGGATGAAAATGGTATAAAAATTGTGCCTCGGGAAGCTCTGGGCATGGAGAGGACAGGTGGCCTCATACTGACTTCTCATGCTCTGATAGATGGCATCTGTACCCAAGAAGCTCTTGCCAGGTCCTCAGGATGTAAGCACAAGCAAATACTAAATTTTCACTGCTTATGTTAATTCTGGGTACAGCCACTTCACTGCAGGGTTCAAGGTAGAGCTGCTCGAAATGAAAGCATCCTGGTAGAGCATTGAGTCAGTGAGGTATGGTAATACAGACTGGGGAAACCACAACAGCTTACCTCAAATTCAGGACAGCGCTACTTTTTGGGCAACCATTTTTTTTTCCTGTTTGGAAATTGTGACTCGACTGCATGCCATTAACTTACCCTGTCATTTGTGAGAGTTGTTATGTATCTGGGAATAAATCTGAAGGAAAAAGCATGGATTTGGATATGATGCCTTGGATGAATTAATGGCACATGAACCAACATGGTGCTCTTTTCATAAACAGCTTTTTCTGTAATGCTGGAGATCACTTGTTCCCTATAACCAGATCCAATGCAATGAGCGGGAGGTGAAAAAAGCAGGAGTAACAAAAGGAGAATGTTATCCATTCTGTTACGGCCCTGTAATATTTTAAACCAATGTGAAAGCAGGACAAAGAAGGAAGGAGTATTGGGACTGGCAAATATTCTCAGGCAATTGTCATTTAGGGATTAAAATCTGCTGTCCAAGTAGGGCAGACTCTTTCAGTGCACTTCTTGTGCATGGAGGTAAGATTCACCTACCTCCTCTGCTATCAAAAATGACAGAAACACCACCACTTCTACCCCCACACAGAAGGCTGCAGTTTTGCAGATGAGCACTCTTGCTCCTTATAGAGAAAACAGTGCAAACACAGCCCAGGTGAGCTGATACAGGTGAAGCTTAGAAAACACTGATTCAATCCCAAACCAGATGTCTGAATTTATACTAGCATAGGAATGGAATACAAACAGAAAAGGAGGTAAAGGTAAATTTTACGAAAAAAGCAACATGTTTGGTACATATTTGTAAATCTGCTAAAAGAAATTATCTTGTGCTTAATTATTAGAACCATGGGTTCTAATAATAATAGTCCAGCTCATAGGTGGAATACAAACCATCCTAAACTATATCAGAAACACTGCATTATTTCCTAGCTGCTAAATGAAAGGCAAGGAAGCAGAGGAGGGTGAATTACCAGCTTTCTAACAGCAAAGCAGGTGGGTGACGAGCCTGTTTTACCTCGCATGACAATGAAGCACTGTGTTGCTACATGGTTTTGGTATCTCAAATGCTTTACAATCTGCTACAAGCTTGTGTCTTTTCCCATAGGGCGAGCTTGTGTTTCATTTATGAGTCAGCTGAAACAGCACAAAGTGTATCTAAGTAGTTCCCTACTGATTGCCTAGGTAAATAATACTGGCGGTGTAAAAAATACCACCTACTTTTACAGTTATTTCTGAGACACCCTGGTTAAATTGTCCCCCAGATCTGACTAAGTGTGGAATACTTCATGTTACAAATCACAAAAATCTTTCTTCAAAATGCCTACTTCTGGTTTGAGTCTTTCTGAAGCTCCGTTATCATAACAGTGAAGACTGCACAGAGGAGCAGGTAAGCAGGCTCCATCAAAGCCTTCCCCCTGCTTGAAAGTCATCCCTGAAATGTACAGATCAAAGCAACTTGAAAGTAATTATAGTGTCAATGTGCAGAGAGTGTTCCTCACTGTGCTGACCAACACTAATTGACTATCTCTTTGTGATTCCAAGTACCTGCATCCATAAGCTGCCAATAGCCTTTATATTTCTCTATTATTCACTTTGGGTAAAAGTCTCTTCTGTGTTTGTAAAACGTCTAGCACAATTGCCTCTCATATATGCTTAGGGATCCCTAATGGTAACTGAAAACTGTAATTGAAAAGGTAATTGAAAATATGAGCAAAAAAAAAGCTTATTGCATTTGCTAGATTAATGAAGAGCACACCAATGGGCAAAATATCCTATTGAGATGAAGCACACCTCCTGCTAAAGAACAAAGGAAAAAGCAGGTTATTCACATTAGAATTCAGAAAAGGAAAAGAACATTAGAATTAATTTAGCACTTACCTTCCATGAAATCACACTGCTGAACTTTTCAAAGCCATAATGCCTCACAACCTAGCATCTAGCAGGCGCAGGTTTTCTTAGACTATTTACTCTGCTCAATAAATAGAAAGGGGAAAAGGCCCAGTCACCGCAGCAACAGGCAGAGCGGCATGGGCAATGGGTGGCCCATTTTCCTAGAGAAATTAACTCAGATGCAGTCTGCAAACTTCAGCTTTCTGTCCCAAAGTAACTGCTATACAAAATACAGCAATGATAGACAAATGCTGTGGTGAAGAGCATTCTTTGGTTACCCAATGGCCCCACTGGAACGCAATGGCAAAGAACGAAAGGACCGAGATGCTGCCTTAGACCAAAGGCCCAAGCATCACACCAGAGAAGCCTTTAAACTGGTGAATGTCTCTCACAGTAACTGCCTGGGGAAAATTAAATAAAAATTAAATAACGCCTGTACAGACTGCTTCTTCCATTGCCACAAAGCAGCCCAAGAGATACACTTCTGACCTGGGAGAGCCTCCTCCCACAGCTCCAGCATTCCCATGGGCCTCGGCACTGGTTTGTTCAGCTCCTGTCCTTGCAGGGAGCAGTGTAGGCATCTGTCGTTAATTCACCTGCCAGAGCTTTCCTACCCTTTCCTTGGGCATGTCTGTGTAAAACCTTTGTACAGAGGAGCTTATCCAGAACTTCACAAGACAGAATTATTCATTTATTAAATGCTGAAATCAGACCCTTGTTGGCTCCAGAGAATACGACCTCTGCAAAACCAAATGAACCTGTAATGCTCCTGGCTCAGATAAGCTCCACTTCATTAGAACAGGAACTTCAAATGAAGCAGCTAGATAATGGAGACTCTTTGCTTTTTAACTTTATAGCTTATTTGGTATTACCTTAGGTTCTGATGGCACCATGGATTACCCTGTTTCTGTATTACAAGAGAAGCCATTTTCTGAATCTATCTTTTCCCCCATAAATTAAAATGGTTAAATCAAGTATTTTTTTTTAATACCTGCTCCCCAGTAATCTTTTCTTCAAATGCACTGTGCACTCTCTGTATTCCAGCCTCCAACAGAAAAGCACTTATATTTTGCTTAACTCCTTTTACATCAATGTTACTTTTTCTCTCTCGCTGTCTGACCAAAGTGACCACACAAACACCACAAAATGCAAAGTTAAATACTGCTACTTGTGAAGTCGTAGCAATATAATTTGCTTTGGAAGCAGAAAAGAAAAAGAAAAGAGACAGCCCTGTCTCCTGAACTTTTGTGTCTATACTGGAATGATAAACATCCTTGTACTGACAAATCACCAGTGCTGAAATGCAACTGTAATCCTCACATATTTTGGGCAGCCTCGGTCAGCAAGACCTCAAGGTGACTACATTCAGCATGGCAAACTGTAGCTGCCATACAACTAAACATTACATGTGCAAACAGCTAATTAAATTAAAATGAAGAATTACAAAATTAGTGTTACCTTTATTTATAAAATACATAGCAGCCACACCAAAATGGTAGGGCATAAAACCTGATGAGAAATAATTTACTTTCTCATGCCTTGTGTTCTGAACGTAATTGCCAAACATACTTACTAGGCAGACCCAAATGATCAGCCAAAATTGTGATTTGAGGGGAAGGGCACACACCTGGGTAACCAGGCAAATTCAAAAAATACAAAAAAAGATAAAGTTGTTTGGTTGGATTCTGCCTCAATCATTTCAAGAATTCTGTCTTCCGCTGGGAAGGCAGAAATGTATTTAAACAACAAAGTTTAGGAAAAAGCTGCATTGAATTCTTTTTCTCAGATGCATGCACACACACAGAGCAGATGGGGAAAACACAGCAAGCTCCCTGCCAGTCACATCAGCTCAGGAGCCAGACATTATGAATACTGTCTGATCCAGTGCTTGCTGAAATCTATAAAAGCCCTCCATTGAAGATCATGGGAGATGGAAAACAAACCTCTCCATACTTCAGCTAGAATGTGTGAATGAAAAAAGACTGACGACATTCTTCTCCTCTGATTTTCATGGTGCATAAAGATCCATATTATAAAATGCAATTAGCCATCTCTGAATTCTTGATTTGCTTACTTGGCATAAATAAAATTGTAGTCTATTTGTGTACCAGGGAGACAGGTATCATCTTGCACTGTATGCAAGTGTGAGGTACAGTATGTCCGACAACTAAGAAAATGGTTTGAGTGGGAAGATAGAGGACTGAAAAAGTGCCACTTGAAATTGCTTTCACAATGCCATTTTGCTTTGGTGAGAAAAGAAAAATAATCCAGATACTAAGATAAACTGAAATTCAATTATCCTAAGCACCTAGAAAGATTGTGACACTCACTAGAGTATCTATTGTCTTTGAAAGCAAAGAAAAGGTTCCTAGGATTTGTTCTCAAGTACTTCCTTGGCATCAGCTTGCAATAAGCATTCAATTACTCCTACATCCCCCAGCTCTAACATCATTCAGTAGTACAGATTCATTTGGCTGCAGGACCCATTCAAATTGGCCAAGTCATATTTACAGATTTTGTTCTCATTTTGCTTTGCATTCGTATCACCTCTAATATTTATGATTTTACACATGGCTTGTATTTTGGTCATGAACATCCAATCAGTTTAGTTTATATGCTGCCTCTAGACACAGATCCGAGAAGAGCAGGAATGGGGGCCTCACTTTGTCAGTATGAACTCCATCACAACACAAGGTTGATGTTTATAAATAGCAGTAGTTAGGAAAACAAGAAGCTGAGATTCCATTACAAAAACGTCTGAAAGTTATACTCACTGCTGGTAGAGGACATGCGGCTGTACTCAGACCTGTAAGACAAATAGAAGAGGTCATTAAAAATGTCCCAAATTTAATTCACATTGCATATTAAATTCATTTAGAGACCATTTGGTTTTGGTTTTGTTTTTCACTAAGGTAATAACAAATGGAACAAGTTTTGAACATGGCCTCAGAAAAACAGGTATATGTACACATTTTGAAAATATTTATGTAAAGCACTGAGGTTTTTTAGGAATGGAAGTGGCAAATCATTCTACTACCCTTCAGGCATAAAGGGTAGAAGGCCCTCTGCGGAAATAAATAGGCTGCTTCAGACACAGGTTAGGAACAAAACTCTATCTGATTTTGACTCTATTCCTCATCTTTCTTTTCAGGCTGCTGTGATGTATTTTTTGAAGAGAATTCTATTTGCAAAGTAGAATTTTTATTGTTCTTTGGACACAACCGGCAGGGAACACCAAAAGAGAGAACTGTCAGCATTTAGATTATCATAGAATCTTTTGAGTTGGAAGGGACCCTAAAGGGCCATCTGGTCCAACTACCCTGCAATGAACAGGGACATCTACAGCTCGATCAGGTGCTCAGAGCCCCGTCCAGCCTGACCTTGGGTGTCTCCAGGGACGGAGCATCTACTACCTCTCTAGCCAGCCCGTTCCAGTGCTTCAACACTGTCATTGTAAATTTTTTTTCCTTATAGTCACTCTAAAATGCCCTTGTTCTGGTTTGAAAACAGTTCCCCTTGTCCTGCCACAGTATACCCTGCTAAAGAGTCTGTTCCCTTCCTTCTTACAGCCCTCCTTTAATACTGAAAGGCCAAGCAGATCTCCAGGAGCCTTCTCTTCTCCGTGCTGAACAGCCCCAGCTCTCTCAGTCTCTCCTCATAGGAGAGGTGTTCCATCTCTTGGATCATTTTGGTGGCCCACCTCTGGATGCGCTCCAACAGCTCCATGTCTCTCCTGTACTGAGGATATCTGGATGCAGTACTCCAGGTGAAGCCTCACCATCACAGAGTAGAGGGGCAGGATCACCTCCCTTGCCATGCTGGGCACATTATAAGGTTTTTTGCTTCAGGAAACCCTTTTCCTCTTCAAGACATCTCTCAGCAAAACCACTGGCTAGAGGTTGTACTTCAGTGCATATGGGATTATCCATGAGAACATTGTAGAATCACAGAATCACAGAATGGCTTATGTTGGAAGGGTTCTTAAAGATCATCTAGTTCCAACACTCAGCTGTGGGCAGGGCTGTCACCCAGCAGCTCAGGCTACCCAGGGCCCCATTCAACCTGGCCTTGAGTGCCTCCAGGGATGGGACACCCACAGCTTCTCTGGGCAGTCTGTGCCAGTGTCTCAACGCACCCTGAGTAAAAAATCTCTTCTGAACATCTAATCTAAATCATCTCCCTTCTTTTAGTTTAAAGACATTTCCTCCTGTCCTATCACTATCTACCTGTGTAAAAAGTTGGTCCCCCTCCTGCTTATAACCTCCCTTTAAGTACTGGAAGGCCACAACGAGGTCTCCCCAGGGCCTTCTCCAAGCTAAACAAGCCCAACTCCCTCAGCCTTTCTTCACAGTAGAGGTGCACCAGTGCTCTGAGCATCTTTGTAGCCCTCCTCTGGACATGCTCCAACAGCTCCATGTCTTTCTTGTGCTTGGGGCAGCAGATGGGGCCTCACGAGGGCAGAGTAGAGGGGGACAATCTCCTCTCACTCCCTGCTGGCCACCCCTCTTCCGATGCAGCCCAGGATACTGTTGGCCTTCCAGGCTGCAAGCGCACACAGCTGGCTCATGTCCCACTTTTCATACACCAGTCTCAGAGCCGTTAAGTATTTTGAGCAACAGTGCAAATAATTTTGCAGATTCAAATAACACCAAACTTCTGAACGCCCTGTTCTGTGCTGATTAAAAGTCACAAACATGGCCCATTTGTTTCCCAAAGATCCACAAATACTGAAACAAAACAAATATGCCAACACTGAATACACTTAAAAAAAAAAAACAATAAATTCATTTCTGAGTCCCTACTTCTGAGTGTTAGATTTTGGAGCTCATTCATAGATCCTCCACTCCCTTATTCTCCAAGTGCCCCAGAACAGACCCCACAGAGTGCTCTGCCACTATACCTTCTTGCACATATACCCTGTGGTGCCCTGATCATTATAAGCAAACTGTTCAGGGAACCAAAACATAGTTCTTGGATCCAAACCTAACTGCCTGTTTTATAGAAATAATTGCATTGAGTTTGCAATATTTCTTTGAATCAAAAAAGCATGTGAGCCTTGACTCCTAAGATATTTGTCTGGAAATAGATACCATCTAAGCATATTCTCAGGATACCTTCACAATACAGGCTCTCAGGCATCCAAGGGAATACAAGCAATAAATCCCCAACAACTATAGCAGTTTGGGTTCTATATGAACTTATCTCTGCAGAGGAAACAAAGCAAAAACAGTCATCCCTCTATTTCAAGCTTAGCACTCAGTAACCTGAAGGTCAGATGCTAAGACTGCTTGTTCAGGTGAGCAGGTGCACAAGGAACTACCCCATCCTGAAGGACCAGTAAAGAATGACTCCCTTTGAATTTTTTACAATACCCATCCACGCCTCCTGCACAGCATCTCCTTTGCAAATAAAATGTTACCCCTCAACCACACTTCCCCCAGGACTCTTGTACAGCTGGTAAAGGTGGAGGTAGAAAAGGCACGGGCAGAGAGGGAGATGCTCTTTTTTCAGCTTCTGAGGGGGTAAGACAATTGCAGGGGCTGGTGCTGTATGGGGCATAAAGCTGTGGGGTATTTTCAGAAGAGAATCACGTGGGTATCATTTGGCACCATGTATATTTGGGAAGGTGTTAAAACTGTAACATGGCCCTCTTCACAAGCCCAGAGGCAAGCAATATCCACCCAGCTGCCTCCAAGCGTCCCAAGCAAGGATTCATTTAATCTGCACTTCTGTTTGAAAACAGCCTGGGGCTGTCCCTGCATGTATCTGTGTTCAGTCGTTCGTAGCTAATTCCTTATGAATCTGCATTGCCTGTATTTCAGAGATGAGCAAGACAATGCTTCGTCTTTTGCTTACTGCGAGTAGAAGCAGCTTTCTGTTACTTCACACTGTTATTTTATTATCCCAAAGTGCTGCAGGCGCATTACCGGGCATGGAGAATTAATGAGTCCCGAACCAAGGAGCTGGCATTCTGCATACAGGCAGGCCATGAAAAATGAGACAAGAGGAAAAATAAAAAGATGGGGAGTGTGAAGGGAGGAGACAACAGCGTGCTCAGAGACTAATTGCACAGATGCATTTTAATAGGCTTTAGAATTGTATTGGGGGCCTTCTGTAATTCTAATATGGTTCGAGCTAATATTTAATTCATGCTTGTTGCATAACTGACGTACATGGAATTAAAAAAATAAAAAAGATAATTAAGCACAAAGGCTTATGTCAACCTCACATGCCCAAATAAGGGCTGCACTCTCCCTTAGCTCCACCCATGGTTGATAATGAGACGTCTGAAGTGTGTCTGTCCCTTAACGTTGTATGGAAAAGATACTGAAGGACCCTCTGCTACATGCCTAAAATCTAACGGCGCGAATATGAGTCTCTCTTTGTACCCTCAGGACCAACACACGTCGCCTTTTGTCCTCCCTCTGACTCCTTTGTTTTCCCAGAATTTATTTTCTCTCAAATCTAGTTCTTAAGAGCAAAAATGACAGTGAGTAAAATCCTTAATATTTTCAGCACATTAGCACAAACCACTCAGATTCATGGTGTGTAATGGTTAAGTGACTTATAAAATAGAATTTTTTTTTTCTTATAGTCATTTTTGTAGGATACTGAATTCTAAATAGACTACAGAAATAAACAACTCCTGAGTCATGTGGACTCTGCGGACACAAAGCAATTTTGTCCCTTCCCATCCTTTCCATCCCTGTTCTAAACATCCTGAGTCTCGGCTCCTATCAGTTCCCTTGGGAGAAATTCTCCTATTAGGATAACTCAAGAGTAAAGCACTCTCTGGCTTTAATGGTGAAAGACTGGAGCTATATTGCCCAGAGGTTCCCAGACAATTACATGGTCCTGCAACCAGCTATTTCCTCTGCGCTACTGATAGATATTACATTTCAGATAAAAGGAAAGAGACATTCAGGACAGAAATCAAACAAATGGATGACTGTTACTTTTACAGGCACATAATGAGGAAAAAATAATCAAAAAGGACATTGAAACAGTAGGAGGTACTGAAAAGGAGGGCAAAGAATCTATGCCCAGCGGTCAGCTCAGCAGCAAAGAGGAGCTGTGAACATGTCAAGAGGCATTAAAGTAAGAATGCAGAAGCTTGAGATAAATGTGGGACCAAGATTCCCACCAGAGCTGCTGAAGTGTGTATCAGGAGTGTGTATTAGCAGGGAGCATAAGACCAGTCCAAGCACTAAAGATCCTAAGCACGCCTTCGAGGTCAGCCTGCATTATTCATTGATGATTATTAATACAAAGCCTTAGAATACCCAGGAATGGGAAAGAGATACTGAATATCAGTAGCTGCTAGCACAACCTAAAGTTGTAATATAGAGTATTGAGTGTAATATATAAAAACGCTGTAAGTCCATTTATCTGGGGAAGAAGAGCTGCTGTGTTATGTCTCTGCATCACAGAAAGACATCAGCAGGGCAAAGTGGCAACATCCATGCTAATAAACAGATGTGCTCAGAAGAACTGTGCGGGATCGAGGCCAACTGCTGTGTAAGTCTGCACTTGCACCATTAAAGCCTCATGATATCCAGCCTAGTAAGCAGCCTTCTACCAATGGCCCCTGGCTCATTTAACATGGTAAAACATATCTAGAAATCCCACAGGAGAACAAGATGGTCTCATCTAAACTGATGCCATCTACCATCTGAAACATCCAAGAATAAAGACAACCCTGTCCCAGTGCTCAGGAACACACTCACATATTGTGTAATGTACTATAGAAGTAGAGTTTTTGAGCCGAGCAACATCTCCACAAGGCAGTTTGCTGTGTAAGACGAACATACCACTCAAGTTATTTTAACAAGATGAACACACCTCTGCAGTTATTTTAACACCATGCTTTGCCCAAGGTCTCCATTGCCAAGGCTCTTAAATCTCCAGAAAAAAAAAAACCAAAACACCACCCTGTAAAGTTTACTAGCTCCTCTGTTGTCTACATCCTTAGCTTGCCTACAACTGATGGTATGGTGCCCGCTGTAGTCACATTTTTCCCTGCCTTCCCTACCTACAGTTGTTTCAAATTTCACTGTTCCATGTAAGAGCTGTATTTAACAGCTTCTTTGCCTTTCCTCCCCCAGAAACTGCTCCACAGGGCATTCAGAAGGATTTTACAGCAGTTAAAGCACAATGTGTGAGTCAGATTTAGGTTTGTAGTCTGTTTTGGGTTTCTTCTCACCAAATTCCTATGGGTCAGATTGCAATCTGTTTCACTAATATTGATCCAATACAAACCCATTACCTTCACTGTACTTCTACTTGTGTAATCAAGCTGACTGCAGTGAAATAACTGAGAGCAAACTCATCTCAAAACACCTTGCTCTGGATTCCCAGTAGAGCAATGAAGTCAGAGGATGGATTCCCACAGCCCAGCTCATACTCAAGAGCTTATTTCCAAGAACTATGTTTGAGGCCCCATGTGAGAGACATCACCATCATCATCATTGTCATTGTCATCACCATCATCACTGTTGTTATCAGCGTATCACAGAATCATAGAACCACAGAACCATAGAATGACTTGGGTTGGAAGGGACCTCAAGGATCTTCAAATTCCAACCCCCTTGCCAGAGGCAGGGCTGCCAACTCCTAGATCAAGTGTTATATCAAATTGCCCAGGGCCCCATCCAATCTGGCCTGAAACACTCCAGGGACAGGGCACCCACAGCCGCTCTTGGCAACCTCTTCCAGCATCTCACCACTCTCTCAGTAAAAAATACCAGGATGAATTATTGCTTCTAACCTTCCAAAGGCACCTGATGATGCAGGATGGACGGGCAGAGTCATCCTGTTGGGGTTCTGCTCCTCTTAGCCACAGTTAGTTGAGAGGAATCTCATACTGCAACCACTGTGAGTATCACTGCAACTTTCCTGGCCAGCAGAATGTGATTTACATCCATATCTGTTTCAATATTGCTTTCAGTGCCCAGCCCCAGTGCAATACACCATCAGGTCTACCTACCCATAGCTTCAACAAAATAGTTTCACTCAACTTAAATCTGATCAGAAATGTACAAAACCACTAGACCAGGGTGCCCAGAGCCACATCCAGCCTGGCCTTGAATGCCCCATCTCTGGATGCATTCAAGGCCAGGCTGGATGTGGCTTGGGGCAGCCTGGTCTAGTGGTTGGCGACCCTGCACATAGCAGGGGGGTTGAAACTAGATGATCTCTGAGGTCCTTTTCAACCCAGGCCATTCTATGATTCTACGATCCTATGGTGTTTCAGCCCCAATTTATGACAAAATACTCAAGTTTACATTGTCAGAATATCAAATGAGACAAACTGTATAGCTTGACGTATCCAGAGTGATGGATATATAGGAAGTGAAATTTTCAGGAAAAGAATAAAAAAAAAGGCCTCAAGGTAAAAAAAAAGACGGTTTAAAAAACAGGCTTTAGCAGCTGTGGTTTGTATTCCGTGAGTTTCTCACACATGGATGAAATCTGTGACAGGAAACTGACTGGTCATACTGAAGGGCTCCCATACAGATGACAAAGTCTTAAGTATTGAAACCCTTTAAGTTAGAACCATCAGACACAGACATATAAACAGCAACTCCTCCTCAGCAAATAAACAGTTCATCTATTCGTTTGATAATTTAAGCAGCCCATTCTCACCAAGGACACACATGGACTACAATATTCTTAATATTTTTAAATGATGTACACCCTCTTTTTTCATACTGTCCTGTCTTCCATTAACAACTGCATTTGCTGTCTTAGAGTGTCACCAAGCTTACAGAATTGCAACCAATAAATAAATAAGTAAATGAAAAAAAGATTTTTTTCTTAATCTGCTTAACAGATAAGTAAAAAGAGGCTCAGAGAGTTTGTGACTGGTCTAGGGTCACACGGACAAACAGGGAGAGCCACAAGGAAAAGCAATGAATGCATATAGCACACCCAAGAAGTTCGGACAATCTCTATAGCAATTAATTTAGGGAAGATAGACACAGAAGAAAACAAAAAGAATGGATCAAACCCCAAGACAATAACCTCAACTAAATAGTAATGGATTATCCTAAATATACATTCCAGATAGCTGCTGGGTGGTACAGAGTCCAAAGCCTATGCAATCTTTGGTTTCTCTGATTTGAAATGTATTTCTCTACACGTCTTTGAACTATTCCTTGACTGTTTACTGCTACCAAAGAAACAGGATAGTTTTCCTTCTCCCTAAAATTCATCACCTGCTCAGCATTTAACTACCAGTGGATGAAGTCTGCATCATTAATAAAATATCAATATTTAGGTTTTTAACTTAGACTGAAAAAACCTCTTCCATACTTTGGTATATTGGGTGTCAGGTTTTCCCACTTTCTCTAAAAAGGTGAATAAGCCTTTTGAAGTATAAAAGGAAAGGCTCAAGTTGCAAATTCAAATCATTTAAAAGCTGTAACTTTTCAAAACTTTAAATGAATTCTAAGTGAGGAAGGGAAAAAGGAAGAGTTTAGGTAAACTTTGGCACTGTTAGCAGGCAAATGATTAAAGTGTGAAACCTTTACAGCATCAGCTCTTAGAGCTGTCTGAGGGAACACGTGAAGTTCTGCTGGGAATTGTCATATATATTGAAATCATTGATGTCACTGATCTCCCTAAAGCGCTATGCTCAATTAGGGCGTATACACTTAATGAACAGGAGGAAGTATTCCTGTTGAAGCAATTCCTAAACACAGCTAACTGGACCTAACAAATCACAGAATCATAGAATCATAGAACGGCTTGGGTTGGAAGGGACCTCAAGGATCATGAATAATCTCCAATCCCCCTACCACAGGCAAGGCCACCAGCCTCCCCATTTAATATTAGACCAGGCTGCCCAGGGCCCCATCCAACCTGGCCTTGAACACCTCCAGGGACTGGGCATCCACCACCTCTCTGGCAGCCTGTGCCAGCACCTCACCACTCTCATAGTAAAGAACTTCTCCCTGATATGCAACCTAAACGTTCCCTCCTCCAACTTAAAACCATTTCCCCTTGTCCTGACATTATCTACCCTTTCAAAGAGTAGGCTCTCCTCCTGTTTAAAAAAAAAAAGACAAACACAAAAATCTAGGAAACAAAAAATTTAAGACTCTAAAATCAAGAAGATTGAACAATGTACTTTTCTCAACTCATTTTAAGCAGCTTAGTATGAATTTTCTGCCCTTTTCGCTTTTCTTTAGAAGTTTTTTAAATATTAAGATTTCCCTTCCCTTCAAATTCTTCCAGTTGTTTTCCCTTCTCTTTGCTTTCTAATCAGAACACCTTCCCTCTCAAAAGACCTTTTCCTTCTTCCTAAAATTTCAGGTCTCAAGAGCACTGCAAAAATTATTACAGCAGAAAATTTTTCACCTCCCATACTTCTGGGCTAAAAGATTTCAGTAAATGAAATAAATATTTTTACTAGAAAGCTCCAAAATGCAGTTCCCAATAAGGTACACTTAGTACATATAACATCTCTTAGATCAGGGATGGTCAAACACCTTCAAATCTCATTAATAAATAGCCAATATAAACTAATTGGCTTACACGTTCTACTCACTTTATTTAGGTACTTGACAACAACAGCTCAATCCATTCTGATTGGATTCAGTCACTTAAAATACACTATTTTGTTCTGCGACCTCTTTGCAACCCTGTTTACTGAGGCAAATGCAGTAAGAGCAAGATATTTTCCAGCAGATTAGGAAAATGAAGGCTTAAAACTGTAAGTGAGCTTTCTTGAAGCTGGAAGCCACAGCAAAACCTTACGAGACATATGGAATACTTGATGTATGAGACTGGCTTGTTTTTATACACAGCTTCCATGGTACAGGCTCGCCCAACATTACATACAATCATCAAGATGACAGAGTCTTGCAGCGCCTGGCTTCACTGCAGTCACTGCACGCTATTGTTCAGAGACAGAAAGGGAGCACTTGCTGTAAACCTCTTACTGAATCACTTTGACCGCGCTCTCTTTCTACTTTCATAAGACTGTGGCTGACCATCAAAATAGTTAATTTTATTTTTAACCATTGAGTAATTAGAGGAAAAAGAAAACAGCTCAATTCAGCAGTTCTGCGATACCTATGATGGGACCGAGACAAAGCAAAAAGCAGATCGTTTGGTAAGACAAAAAGGCAAGTGCTGGGAGCAGTTGGTTTGGTGAGAAAACTGAAACACAAACATTGTGAAAGAGACATATGCAAAGTGTTTATCAGACTAAAATAACTGCTAAACAGAACTAAAATTAAGAATAGAAGTGCAGGGACCTACTGCTTTTCAGAATGAACACCTTTGCAGTGCACTGCAGCTATTAATCACCACATGTCCCTGTTAAAGTTTCTCAGACACTTTTATGCTGAGCTGCACCTTCCAGTGTCAAGCCAGTGACAGGGATGCTTCATAAAATCATCAGCTTCATCATGTCACCAGCATCAGGCATAAGCAGCTGTCATGCTGCTCATTGCAGTCTAAAGGCTCACATCACCATTTGGGGCAAATCCTTCTGAGTGTCCCTCCTGAGGAAATGCAGGTTTTTCTGTTCTGGATGAGCATAGTAAGTTAAGAGTGACTTGGCCCATCAAGGATGCTTTGAGCTTTGAACCATCCATGATTATTTTGTCTTCCTTTTTACCCACATCCCCTAAAGATGAACAGAAAACCTGCTGTACCAAGAACTAAAAAGGTGTGGATTTTTGTCCTTAAGCTCAGGTCTCATAAAATACTTAAAAACTTTCACTGTGAGGTGTGTCTGCAATACCACAACTATGTAAGGTGATGCAGAAAGTCCTTCGCTTCAGACCACAGAAGAATTAAAAAACACATATTTGAATTAATAGCTAGATAAATGAAAGAGATTGTCATATTTCCTGTCTACTTCTTTTTTTAATTGCAATGTTGCTAGTTCAGTTTGGGTGTTACCACTCTGCAAACCATTAGCTTTACAGTTTTGTTATGCTCTCAGTCTCATGCACCACCAGCACCATGCATCCCAGTGAGTGCTGTTACTTACCAGCATCAGTCTGAGATCAAGATACTGTCTTTCTCCCTGAATTTCAGCATATGCTGCTACAGTAGCAATAAGGGAGAAAGTCAATAGGAATAGGAAGACTGCCTGACCTCTGTGATCTTTGTGGGTCCTTTCCAAGGTGGGATATTCTATAATTCTATGACATTACACAAAGGGAAGTACCACTGTGTATGTACGCCCTTAACTCCATGCAACAGGGTGAAGATAGCTCAGGCAAGGAGCTGGGAGAATACAGCTGGAAGGGAGGGAACAGACCAGGAAGAGAACAGCATTAAGGAATTTGTCCTTCTGGAGGCAGAGAACCAGCACAGGCTCACTGCTGCTCCCAACAAGGTGAGCCAGCAGCACCATGTGGGATGGCTGCAGAGAGCTTCCTGCTGTCCTGCAGAAGTGGGAGCTGAATGAGTATCCCATGGGTGATCCCTGCAGCTCCGGGATCTCAGAAGTTACCCAGCTCACAAGCAGAGCACACCTCTGGCTGCTGGGTCACGGATCCAGGTAAAAACCGCCGTTCTCCCTGACTTACAGGACACTTGCAGGTTGGACAACTACCTGCAAAGTTTACAGCACTTCATAGGTCGTTATGGTGAGCACCCACAAATCTAAGCTCCTCTGTGGCTCTGTGGTGGTCCCTCCCCCAGGAGCTGGCTCCTTCCGACGTCACTGCCCCCAGGAGGGCACGCTGCTGGCCATCCTCAGCTCGAGCTATCCCGGGAGGGAGGGATGGCTCTGGGAACATAGAGCTGTGGGGCTTCAACCTAAAGCCCAGGGCCACAGTCTGGCACTATCCTCCTCCCCACGCGTATACTGAGGGGACTTTTTCCCCATCACCCGAAGGAGGAGCCCTCCCCCTCCCCAGCGCACCCTGTGGCGGGGTGGAAGGAAGGCAGCCCTCAGTGAGCGGGGCTCGGCCCCCGCGTACCGGCACACAAAGCCCTTCCCCCGGCCCCGGCCGGCCAACAAGTGCAGCCCCCGTCAGGAGAAGGCAGAGCAGCCCCGGCCCGGCCCCGCTCTCACCCGCCTGTCTCGGCTCCCGAATCCCCGCAGTCATCCTCGCCGCCGCGGGGCTGCTGCTGCCGCTGCTGCTGCTGCATGCTGCCGGCGCCCGGCTCGCTCCATGCCTGTCGCCGCTCCGCCGCCGTCTGTGGGAGGCGGTAGCTCCCGGCACCGGCCCGCCCCGGCCCGCCCGCGCGGGGCTCGGGGCCGCTCCCTCGGCCCGGCCTCCTGCCGCCGGGCTCCCCGCTGGGTGCCGCCACGAATCTGGGGGCGGCGGTGGCCTATGCGGGGTGGGCCCCGCGGCCTCACTTCTGCCACCGGGCACTTGGTGGCCGTGTTCGGTGTGATCGCTTTGAAACTGCACGTGGAGACAGTCGGGGAAAGGTTGGCCGAGCAGCAGTAATAAGGAGAAAGTGATGCGATGCAAAACCAGTACTTGAGTGCGTCCTGTGAAGAGCTAGTGGTGTAGGAATGGCAACCAGAAGTCATATTCACTGAGGTGGGACTGCAGTAAATTCACAGATTGCAGCACAGCTGAGGCTGGCAGGGCCCTCTGGGTTTCTCTGCTCCAGCCCCTGTCCCAGCAGGGACAACCAGAGCAGGGTGCCCAGGGCCACGTCCAGGCAGTTCTGGGAGATCCCCAAGGAGGAGACCCCACAGCCTCTGGGCAGCCTGTGCCAGTGCTTCATCACTGCACAGCACAGAAGTGCTCCTGGTGTTCAGAGGGAGTCTCCTGTGCTCCAGTTTGTGCCCATGGCCTCTGGTCCTGGGACCTGGCACCACTGACAGAGCCTGGCTCCAGCCTCTGGCACCCGAGATTTATGGGCATTGATGAGATCCCCCTGACCCTCCTCTCCTACAGCTGAGCAGCCCCAGCTCTCTCAGCCTTTCCTCACAGGAGAGGAGTTCCAGGCCCTTCTTCGTCTTGGTGGCCTTTTGCTGGACTCTCTCCAATATATCCAGGTCTCTCTTGTACTGGGAGGCTAAGAACTGGAAACAGTATTCCAGGTCCAGTGTCACCAACACTAAGTAGAGTGGATGGATCACCTCTCTGCAGGCAGCTTCCATGCTCTCCACATCCGGCATATCTGGATGTGAACACTTCCCTGTTTCTCCATCACACGTAAGTGCAAATATTCGCCCCTGTAGGTATGAACTGAGATCTCACTTGGCAAAATAATCCATCATTCTTTAATCCACATGGTTTAAAGTAGAAAAATTGTGAAAATCATAAAATACTAGACTTCTACCAGAAGGTAGAAGTGTACCACACAAAACAATCTTACTTTGGAGTAAGAAGTGCTAAGTTTCCATTAGTATTTTTTTAGCTATGACTACTACTTGTACAACATTAATGTCCCTCATACATTTGTGCTTGCCAGTGGTGCAAGTATACAGTCATGTATACTGCATGCAGTAGCTCAAATGAAGAATAATATCTAATATCATTTAAAGGGCTCATACAGGGCGTAGTTCATGCAACTGTTTTCTCCAAATGTTTGTGCCCATGGTTCTCTAAAATAATCTATACATAGGCAGGAGTTCTGTGAAATTAGAGGAAGGTAGAACAGCTTGAGAATAGCTGCAAAGCTGGGTTAGCATATTATAGGAGCAGTATACCGAGCCCAGAATTGCCCACTGTGAAATCGATGGATTCTCTACCAAATCTTGCTGCATAGCTTGTGTGCAGTCTTGTGGCCTCTCAGCATCACAGGTCAATCCACCACATCTCCATGATCTTTAGAAGAAACTTTCAATCTCTACTGTTCATCAGCAATTAGAAAATAAAATGTACTGTTGTATAGGAAATTTGGTATTTAAACTGCTTTGAGTACGTGGTTTGATTTGCACGCATTTCATTTTGAAAGCAGTAAAAATTATTCTTCAGTTCGTATGAAGCATTTCATGTAAATTTTGCAATAAATGTAAGGTTTTAGGTATAGAATAAGCCCCTTTGATTAGAATATTTATTCAGTCTTTTCCCAGGCAAGTTATTTGAAGTTATTTGGACAAAATGCTGTAAAAAATACTCGTACGCATACTCATACACAACTGTGCTGTCCTTCAGAGCATATGGAAAGAACTTCTGTCCTTCAAGCCTGATGGCTTTCCATCTAAATCAATTTACTCATGTACATAAAATGAAATGCTACAATTTCTTCTAGGATTGGAACCAAAATGCTGTGCTTTCAACTAGTCGAATCATCATTTTCAGGTAAGAGGCATTGGTAAGTTTTCAGATATTGTCTGTGGCTAAATGATTCATCCAAGGAAAGAGACTGGCAAAACTGATGCAAAAATCCAGCGTATCTTGATTCCCATCTAAGAGCCTCTATTTTGGGAATAGCTAAATATTTATTCTTCAATAATTGCAATAGTGATGGAGGATTCTGAGCCCCCTTAGGACGTGTTTGGGAGGCATTTGTATTATTCTCTATTACCAGGGCTGAACAGACTTTGCTGTCACTTAGACTACACACGTACATTTATTTAGTTAATGCAATGGCGTTTAAAAGCAGGTCACTTCCACTCACTTTTAAGCATGATTTCAAAGTGAAGTAAATTGACTGTAGCCACTGTTGAACTGATTTAAGATGTAACCAAACCTCCTTAAATATTTAGAAATAGGTTTAGTTAAATGGATACATTTCTGTACGTTAAATTTTAGGTGGTCAGCTAATAGATCTTTTCCATCTCTGACTTTTATTATTCTAGTTAGTAATGTTTAAGCACTGGCGTATGAGAGGATCTGGAATAGATTTTATGCTGCATTTAAGATTAATTTATCCCATCTGTCCCAGAAAGGGAAAAAAGAATCATTCTAAGGAAATATATAATTAAGATAGTAAGTAAAACTACCGCAAACTCCAGGCTCTCTTATTTATACACTTGCCTCATTTAGCTCTGTTTTATTCTGTCTCTGACATAACCATGGTGGAAAGGAGACTTTTCTGCATCGAATTCCAAGCATTTCAGAGATTTTAATGAATGAGGTGTTAAGCCTTAGCCTTTCATTAGTTTTTCTGTGTTACCAGTGTTTCACATTAGGTCCTCTGTATGGTCTGGTGAAAAGAGAGGTTAATTTTTAATGACTTTCTTGTACTTATGTGGCTGTGATATTGGTTTAAAGATAAGGCAAATAAGATAAAAATAACAAAAGTATTCCTGGGTTGAAGCCTTTCATTAAAATAACTTAGTAGCAGTGCTCACAAAATATCAACAGGAGTCTTCAAAGAAACCGAAGAAGTAAAACCCTCTCCTGTTGAGATCAAAGTGACACTGAGGATGTGCAGACCTCCTCCTCATTGCTCGTGCACTGGTCTGAGCAACGGAGAGCAGGGTGCAGGATAGGGCTGGCTGCAGCCAGATAAAGGCAGAGTGGAAAGCTGAAAGCTGAACCATATCAGTTCATATGCACGCTAAAACAGAAGAGGAGGCAAAGCATCGATTTCCCTGATGGATCCACACCTGGATTCAGATTTCAGTCTCTTTTCTACTCTCTGCCTGCTGAGCTATCATCTGTCCTGCAGGAGCTGGGAGGATGGAGTGCATGCTGTAGGGTGCAAGGCTGACTCTAGCCCAAAGAAGAGTAAGCGAAAAAGAGGTGGCTGCACTGTGTTCACATGCATATAGATGTCCTACTGATCAGGGTATCAAGTATGGGATATCTCTAGCCTCTACCTTTTATTTCCTTCTGTACACTGGCAGAACTTTACTGTAGGGTAGAGAGAGAGGGAAAAAATATGTCCCATCTCATGTAATTTAAATTCTGATGCAGGGGCACTCTGCTGGGAAGAAATGTCCTCGGTTTGGTTCTTTTCATACAGCATTTTGGCTTTCTCCCTTTTTTTGTGTGATGTTCCAGAAGAAAAGGGTCAGATGGCACTGCAGTTCCTTCTGGCATTATACCATAATTTACAGAGTCCTTCTAGTTTTTGAAAGAAAGAAAAGACGTTGCTTAGAGGATTCTGGACTACTGATAAAGGCAAAATACTACAGGATGGGATTTTGCATTCCTGACTAAATTTGTTCAAAATGGACTGTACCCATGCTCGCCCCATTCACTTGTCTCAACCTGTAGGCAGAATCCTGATCCTAATACGGGGTTCTGAACTCCACTCCCAACACTTTCCATCCCATTCTAGGTGCTGCAGCAAGGAACTTTTCACTCTACAAAATCTCGCCTTTGTAGAAAAGGTTTCCTCCTTCAGTGGTCCCAGAAGAAATAAGCACCCTGCAGGTCAAGACTTTGTTAATATTCAGCGCTGGACTTAAGGCACTGGGTTGTGGATTAATAAAAAATAAAGATGATAGCGATTTTGGAAGGAGGAGGGGAGTTACAACTTGGCATGTGGCTCTGTCTTCATGCTAGGTCAGCCCTAAAAGGCTGACTTTCAGACTGGTAAACGGTGCCAAAATATTTGTGGCAGTTTCTCACATAGGCTATTGGGTTCTTGGGGTTTTTTACGGGTTATGGTGAGGTCAGGTTCATTTGTGGTAGGTCTCAAGCCAGACACCCAACCTCCTAAAATTCTACAGTTTTAAGGTAAAATACAACTATGCAATAAGAAGTTGTTTCTTCAAAGCACCAGCAAGGGTTTTCAGTGCAGTTTAAGGGAATTTGGTTCCCAGGTCCCACTACTTTAATTTTCATTTGAAAACCCTAGTGTGCACACTCCTACCAAAGTTCACAGTAAGCACAGAAAATATGTATTTTATTAGCAAATTGTTCTTTTTTAACTTGAATTCTAGTGCATTACTTTTTTATTGAAAACCTCTAGCACTCAGTAACAACTGCTATAAGAACTTGAGTATTTGAAGTCCTTTTCTGTATCATCCCAAAGCCTGGGGCTCAATGAGAGTAGAATGCAAAGGGAGCAGAAATGCACCCATCACTGTGTAAGCAACCAGCTGGAGTTTTGGACCTGAAGACATTCCTGTTGCTCTCATGTTGCACATCATCCCATTCAGCCAGATCTTCCCTGTGGATTAAATCAGTGGGTTTGCCTTCCCTAGGCTCAAGGACCAGCTACCTGCTACAGCTCTGTGAAGGTATGTGGAGGTCAGGTCATCCAGCTGAATTCCCCTTTTTCTGATCACCATATCCTACAAAGAAGCATCAAGCTCAAAGCAGGGACAGGAGCTGTCAGAGACCATATGTGCTACACTACAACTCTCCTTTGGTATCCCACAAGAGAGAGTGCATCAGCACAGTCCAGCAGACATCAGACCTTGTGTCAGTTTTCTGAGGTCAATGAGATAGCTGTGGCTTCTAGGGAGTATCTATAGAGTTTTTCACATATTCAGTGTCACTACCCTACTAGGAATGATCATAATATTGACAAAAGCACTCCTATGCTGGTAACCATGACGACTTCCATTGAACAAAGTTTTTCATGAAATAGCGTGTTTTACAAGGCAGAGGAAACATCTACTTTGAAGTACCACTTTTGTACCCACTGGTGTTCAAAGAGCAAGGACTGAGCCCCTGTGGCAGCAGTAATAAATATTATAGCAGCTTTTATGTGTAGACACTTCTGAAGGGAAAAATGATCTTCAGGGTTTTTTTTCTGCTATTGCATCTGATCCTGACAGTAAAACATTTTGTTCTGGAAGGCAGTTATGTTTAAAACACTGTTGGATCTCCAAGGGAGATTTTATTTCTGAATTGCTTTACCACATTTTAAAAAATCCAGTTTTGAATTACCTGTGACTTAGATTTGTAATTGTAAGATTGATAATCAGATGTTTTTTATTAAAACTCTTTTAATAAATATTAATATTAAACTTATTTTAAGAGTTTTTTATTAAAACTCTTCATTCACTAGTTATGGGATTTACTATCTGGTCTGTCAAGTAAACATCAGGAGTGCCTGCTTAATGCATAATCTAAGCTACAGTAAACATCACAAAGTAGATCACAGAAATAAAATTTAAGTATTTTTTCCTAGAAGATATTTGTGTCTGTTTCCACTTCTGACATCTATAAACAAAAGTAGATTTATGGATGCAGAGAGAAACATTAAAGTCTCTTTTGCACTGGCGGATGCTGCAGGAGATCCAATGTCCGTTGGCTGTGTCTTGCTGGGTGTGCAGACTTCCTTTCCCCACTCTCATTAAACTGAGTCTATAACCATTCCTTTTACTGGTGTGGTGGGAGAAGAAATGTTAAATTATCCTTTTGCTCATGTGTGCAGTAATCTTGTATAGATGATGTCTCTACCTGTGCTAAAAGCATTAGGAGGCAGTGATGTCCAGTGAAGCACTGTGAGTCAAGAACATCTTGCTTCAAAGGCATCATCTCTAGTGATCAGTGTGGGGAGAGGCAGGTGGGAAAGATAAATCCAGCTTGATATAAATGTCAGCTTCTGTTAAAAATTGGCAAGAAATGAAAGCAGAGCCTTGTACAGAAACCATGGAGAGAACTGGGACTTACAAGGAGGAGAAATATTTCTCTAAGGTATGGGCCAGATACTTATTTAACAGATACTGCAATAACAGATCTCTTGGAAAAATAGCTACTTCCACAGGCTAATAGGTAAAATATTTACAGGATGAACCTAGAAATTATTATGCAATTAAAAGCATTTACTCTGCTAAGCAGGATGGGCTTCTGCAAGACAGACGGAAATGAAATGGAAAACATTATTTCTAAACTTACTCTTTTTCTCTGTTGGTTGCTGGATTTTTCCCCAGAGTTGGGTCCGCACATCTCTCTAGCAAATATATCCTTGGCCAATCTTTAGGAGCCAAAATGGGCAGGAAAAGGATTCCAACAGCTATTCCCAAGGCGCCTGACACGTAGAAGCTAAAAGAAAGACAATCGCACGTGCAAGACACTCTTAATCCAAATCCCAGTAATGGAGTTACATGATGGGCTGCAGCCTCTCGCCTCTTAATTTATGAAGGATCAAGTGGTATTAGAGGCAGTCAGCCATGCATCGTAAAGTGCTTATCACGGCATGTCAGCATGTAAAAAAAAAAAGCCAATCCACAGAGAATAGGGAATAAAGTCATCATCTCTTTATCTAGCTGTTCATGGGAAAGCTGGTCATCATATTCTTGTCTGTGAGGGAGGAATGTTGTTTATGCTCAAAGAAATGGTGTGTGACTTTCATGAAATGGTTTAGACATGGATTCTGGGCAAAACAGAAATGCATGAAATCAATGAAACAGTAACCTTCATTGTCTGAAAACACACAGTTAAGATTAACAACCCTCTTCCTTATTTGCTATCTGCTCACCAAATGGCACTAATAAGGAAAATGTTAAGTTTAATGTTGAACGCATACGTCTTTTATACCCTCACATATATGCGTGCATTTTGGCATTTCTAGGACTATTTACTGTGGCTTGTTACTGCATGGTATTTTATAGATCTGCACTGTATTATTTGGATATGCACTACAGACAGTATTCTGTATTTCCAAAATCTTTTAAATAATTTCTTTCTGTCTATTTTCTGTGATAATACCGTAGCTGTAAGTGATACAAAACCCCTTAAGAAATACTTGAGGGTCAAAAAACTTATAAAAATTTTATTCCAAGTCTGTCAAAAGAAGCAGCAAAATAAATGATTTTATGCACTTGCTTTTGTTCAAAGAATGGGAAATAAGTTTTACAAGTTCCTTCTGCTTGTCCAGAAGTTGATCCCAAAACTGCTCTCTGGAAGTTCTGTGCCTAATGTAATGATTCAGATGCCAAGTTTATAAACTTGGGATTTGTCAAATAAAATCTTATCCTGCATTTAGTCAATCTCTTTCAAGCCTATCTGTTCTGTGTTAGGCATCCCTCTATAGAATCTCACATAAAACTAACAAGATTTTCAGAGCTTACTGTCCATGGGCGATGCACACTCAGCCTTCCTTAAAAGCCACATTTCTTTCATTGCTCTGAATATGAGCAATATGAATACATACAGAGGATAAGGAAGGTCTCAAGCATGTAAGGAAGGATGGAGTGATTAATGAAAAAGCACAGAGGATCTTTTTGCCATCCAAGGTTATAACATCCATTTACCAGCTATGCCTGCTCATGTGCCGAAAATTAGGTAAAGAGTGCCAATGTCTTTGTGGTTAGTTGAGAATAGTCGTCGGTTGATGAAGGTCACAGGTAAGATGGCTGAGTGTCGAAGCATTAGGCTGTAGTCCTTTTTACAGAGGTTCAGTTCCTCTTCTTATCGACCTTGTAGTGAAGTTCATGGTGAGTTGCAAACTCATCGATGCGCATTAAGGTGTGCTGGGGTCTTGTGGGCAGAAGCCAATGGGTTTTGGCGTCTAGCTGTTAACTAGAATTGTATGGGATCGAGGCCCATCTGTCCAGGTAAAGGTCTTAGCTTAATTAAAGCATCTGGTTTGCATTCAGAAGATTCAGTTTAATGTCCTGTTGGCCTTAATGTGGCAGAAACTAAGAGAGTTTAACTCTTATTTAAGGCTTTGAAGGCCTTTGGTTAGGGCGGTAGTTTAATCTTAAGTTTCTAGAATATGGTGATGATTAAGGGGGAGAGGGGTAGTAGGGAGGTTGATAGTGCAGCTAGAATAGCGGTGGGAGTGTTTAATGTTTTGTCAGAGTTTTATGTGGTTGGACGAGTTGGGAGGGAGTGTAATTGTTGAGTGGTAAGCGAGGCGGAGGTAGAAGAACAGGCTTAAGAGTGATAGTATTGTGATGATTGTTGCTGTTGGGGTTATTTCTTGTTTAGTAAGTTCTTGAATATTAAAAGTCATTTGGGTATGAAGCCGGTTAGTGGTGGAAGGCCTGCTGGGGAAAGGAGTGTTAGTATTACAGTTGTGTTTAGTATTGGTGTTTTTGTTCATGAGATAAGTATTATCGATAGTTTTAGAACTTTGATTTGGGCGAGTGATATTTTCCTCCCTTTTTTATTTATAAATTGTCGTCGTTTGTCCTTCCTTTTTTTTGTCTCATTTCCCTAAGGAGATGATTTTTCTAAAACTATATTTTATTAACTGCTACAGATTAACCTTCTTTAGCTCATTTTCAGGATCTCTGTTCTTTTTTCTCAAAAATCCACTTCTTTTTCATAGTGCTCACAAGAAAACATAGTGAAAATGCCTCGTTCTATCAGTTCCAGTATCTGCCTCACATCCTTAAGTAGTCAGATGAAGTTTAGAGACTACTCAGTACAGGTAAAAATCTGTACTGCTGTAAACATAGGCTGTGTAATCTCCTTCCAGTCTCATTCTTTAGGAGTCTGTGCTAAACGTATAAGAGAGAAAGACATTTTTTTGCCAAGAGAATTTAGTTGTGTTAACTTCTGGGCAGAACAAAAGGCAGATCCAGTCACCAGCCCAGAGTACAAGCACAGGATAGAGGTTTCCTCTACTTTTGTCTGCATTTTTTCTTTACTTGGTGAAAAGATCAAATGGGCGTATTAATCTGTAAGAAAATTTTGAAACAAGGGAAAACAAAGATTGTCTATGCATAAAAATAGGTGGCAATGCCTGTGGTGCAGCTTCATTCTGTAGTCCGAGGAAACAGTGATGACACCAAACAGGTATGGGATGTATTTTGCTTAATTTTAGGCACTCTTCTGAGCACTGCATGATCAGGAGCTAATGTGACCTAGTCATCTGCCTTCCTTAGTCAATGGGGAAGGATAAGCACCTTCACAGTGATTCACACCACTCAGGGTCTTTCTACACTGCTAGAGAGGAAGTCTGCACATGGGTGGTAGGGAAATTGTGTCCAGGTTTATAACATTAATCTCCTATGTAGACTAATGCCTACAGATTCCTCAGTCATGAAGGAACCTTATAATGCTAACTAATATACTGTAGTTAATGTAATTGTGTTAGCTTACTGACTATTTCTGCCAGACAAACATTTCTTGTGGGGTTAGATCATTTATCTGGGGCAAAAAAATTTCCTTTGGTAATTATTTTAGTTACTGTGGTTGCTGTATTGTGAGATTAACCACATGAAGAAAATGTTTATTGGACTGTCTGAGTGATTGCTTCCTTTCTTGTATTTTTGGCAAAGCTTTTGGCACTGGAAGAAGTAGATGGGCCAAAAAAGTCTTATTCACCTCCCCACCCACATAGCCATAATTATATCAGCCATAATTATATCAGCCATGATATAATAACACATTTAAACATTCTGTAAGTGTGGAAGAATTTCAGTGGGTGATAATGGTAGAAACTTATGGTAGATCTTGTGACCAATTTTGCAGTGACTATGGAAAGGGTATTGGATGGCTTAGGGAAGTGAGTGTGGATTTTGAATCATTTCACCAGCCAACAAAAAATACTAGTGGTTTATAGTCTGATAATTACACAGAGATTCATCTGCTTTAGGTTCCTCTTTCAGTGTGAGTGACAGAAGACCACAGCCATATCTACTCACCCTGTAAGGGAGGCAGAAGGAGGGATACACAGCAGGTGTCTGGATAAAGGCAGGTTTTTCTGGGACACTGAGAAGCTACTGGGGTTTGTAGGGGTAGTTATGACTGGGTAATGTTTACACAGTGCTATGATGATATGAAATGCTGGAAGAATGTTGACTGTTATTTTGCGTACGTTAGTAGAACTGAAAGGCAATGAATCCTGCTGGTAATCTGATTACTTTATCTGCTAAGCAAAAGCTCTACTTTCAACAGCATCCTCTGTGGCAGAGTATTTATTTAGTCTGTAATGGAAAGGCATTGCTATTTGCTTTTCCCAATACCTGTACAGATAAGATTATAAGAGGAAACCTTCCCATGAAATTCATTTCATTGCTCTTTGAACTACTTTTAGGGCTGTTCCTCAGTTCCAGCTTGGAATTCTTTTCTATTTCCATGCAGTAAAGAAATGCGCTAGGAGTAGCCCTTACATCTCTCTAAAGCTGTTTCAGTAAGGCCCTTACCCACAGGCTGCCTGTCTGCTTTGTCCATCTGTCTCCCCATGCTGCCCTGCATGCCTGGGAGATATGGTGCCACCATGGCTGTGCTCCAGGAGCTCACCCTGGCCTCCCACATAACAGAGGTTTTTGGAGATTTGTAGGCAAGTGGTCTGGTTGCTGGAGTTTAGATGCCCAGGCTAGGGAACTTATCTCTCTGGACTCCCTTCAAAGTCAGTGAAGAGAAATAGGTGCTCTGAGTCAGCACAAGAGGACTTTGCTCTCTTCCACTTACACTACTGAACTTTATTTTGTCAGTAACTGATGTCTTAAACAGCTAATTACACTGCTTTGAGATGGTGAAATCAATAGCCCCTTTATTGACTTGCAAGGCTGAATTCATGCCTCGGAATCTCGAAATTGTCATTATTAAGACATACACTATAATGACCATATAAGCTGTTTGTTGAGATGCTGATTTGAGAGTCTGTATGCTATTATTGTTTGATTTTTTATTGATCTTTAAGGGTCTATTCCAGCAGGGTGACTGGGGCAGACAGGAAGGAGCTACAAAGAAGGCAGGTTTTGAGTGATGAGATGCTATTGTGTTTATCTGAATTCATTTTTAAAATAATATCTTTAGAATTTATATGCTTCAGGACTTGTGGAAACACTCAAGTTACAGCAAAAGTCTGCAGCAACTCAGGAGATCTTTTCTACAGCAAAGAAAACCAGAACAATGGTAAAAGAGGATGGTATGCTGTTCATTTCAGTACTGATTTTGTACTAAATGTCAGCTTGGAAGCAAGCTGTTAGAAACTAGGAAAAAAAATACACAAAAAAGGAGGCAAGGAGCAGGACAAAACTGGGGAGAAAACTCCTACGCCTAGGATGACTGCCTCAGGAGGTTTCAGATGTTAGAGACTTTACTGGGGATGTGTAAGTACACTGAAATGAGTTCTCACTTCCAGGGAGACCTCATTCTGACATCTCCTTATGTTGTTCTTCTGTTTAGGTAAGGAAAAACTCAGGCCTGAGGAGCACAGCTGTTCACATCTTTCTTTAGACCAAGATTTCCCTTCCCTCCCCTCCCCTCCCCTCCCCTCCCCTTCCCTTCCCTTCCCTTCCCTTCCCTTCCCTTCCCTTCCCTTCCCTTCCCTTCCCTTCCCTTCCCTTCCCTTCCCTTCCCTTCCCTTCCCTTCCTTTCCCCCACACCCAGCAAAACCTGCTGAAATTTCTAGGAAGTGTGAGTACTCTGTAGGACAGCTGCCTATGGGCATGAGAATGTGAGGGGAGACTGACAGTTTTTATTTCCAGAAAGATGCCTCCAGCCATTGTTGTCACTGCCCTTCTCTTCTCTTTGACAGCAAGGACAAATATGATCCTGGCTCTGGCTCCTGGGCACAGAGCAGTCTGCCTGCATCTCCACACTCCAGTGGCTTCATGCCATTAACCTAATTGTATCAGACGTTGGAACTAGTGCAAGTTTCTCAGCCTTTGAGTTATATCTCTGACTGGTAAAAGTATATTAAACTATGTAAAAATCAAGCAATCTAAAAAAGTTTACTTTGTGCAACCTTTATTAGTAAACAGTTAAGGAATGGATTGTGAATATACTGAATATAGTGAATATCTTTAGGCAGCAGCTGGCTCATTAGTGGAGGAAAATATTTTAGCATTTTGGCCAGGAAAATGAATGTTCACATGACTGTATTATAATTATAGTTTAGAATAAAACTCAACTTGAATAGTAATTTAAATTTCAGCCATCAAATTGCAATTCTTGCCTGTTTCCATATACCAGGCTACAATCTGTGTATGTTAATTTTCCACTGACAAAATCACAGGAGTCTGCAAGTCACAAAAACAGAAAATGGTTAATATTACAAAATGGTGCATAATTGCTGTTTGCAGTTTTCCATTCAATAAACACTAGAAGTACCACAAAGTAAAACAATGAAATGCTGTGACATTATCCTTTATTTCATGTTGACACCATTATCCATGAGACTTCTGCTTCTTTTCTCCAAATCACGTTAGATGGCACTTCTAAAAGTGGCACTGGCAATCTGAAATGTGTTTGGTTTCGGAAATAAATTCAAAGTATTTTAAGCTAGTACAGTTACCAATGATTCTTGCCAATTTGTGTTTTTATTGCTTTATTTTTGATTTTGCTATAGATTCTTCTTCTTCATTACCATATAAAATATAAATATAAGCTGAATATTAGTTCAGGCTATTGTCCTTCAGTGCTGAAGTTGAGATCTTAGCCAGAAACTCCAGCTGTTGCAGGACCACATCCTAACTCATATGGTATACTCCACAAGGAATAAATAGGAACAAAACGCACAACGAAACCATGCCCAAACCCAAGATTTTCTGTTCCTTTCAATTACAATAATCTCCAGTGTTACTTGTGGTAACCAAACAAGCAATTTTCCAGGAAAAGTAATTTTTTTACAGTGTCTTTTTAAAGTTCAAGCATACTGCATTTAGACATTAAGTAGTTTGTACCACTGAGAAATACATGTATATGATGTGGACTAGCTCACACAGGAGAGATTTCCCTTCTTGTAGTAATTAATGTAGCTGATAACAGTGGATTGCTTCACAGCAATGGTGCATCTTCCCCTTCCTACCTCAATTCACGGAAAGGATTCCCAATATAACCAAGCAGGACTGTGAAACATTGACTGAAATGGATAGAATGAATTAATGCCAGCTAGAATAATGGGAGCACAATCCTAAAACCAAGCAAACCTCAAGAGAAAAGAGATGTCTGTGAAGGCCGTTAGAGGATTGGTTTTGCTGTTGTTGTGACATACAAATCATTTGCAAACAGCAGTGTAAAATTCCCAGCTATGCCTTGAAGAAAATAAATCTACAGAAATTTTCTTTCCTAACCTTGTACTAGTGTGGACAAAATCCTTGATGAGAAGAAAAGTGTGTATATCCATTGAATTAGCTTATCTGTATCAGCTCTGGGCCTCGACTCTAAGAGCAGTGTTTGTATTGGTAGATGAAACGGGTCAATGGCACCATGAAATCATGACTAGCCTGTGTCAGCAATTCTAGTGTGTATCAACAAGAATTCTATCAAACAGTGCCCATCACAATTTGGGCAGCGGCAGAGGGTAGTCTGCAGGCAATCATTCCAGCTGGCATTAAAGACATTCAGAGGGAAAAGGAGAATTTTAGGTAGATATATATACATTTGTGTGGGACAGCTGGAGGATATGCAGGACAACCATGGAATCAGGCCCAGCCAGCGTGGGTTTGTGAAAGACAGGTCCTGTTTGAACAACCTGGTCTTCTGTGATTGAGTGATCCGCCTGGTGGATGAGGGAAGGACTGTTGATGTTTTCTACCTAGACTTCAGCAAAGCTTTTGACACTGTCTCCCATGGTGTTCTCCTAGAGAAGCTGGGAGCCCATGGCTTGTACAGGTGCACTCTTTGCTTGGTAGAGAACTGGCTGGATGGCCTGGCCCAGAGAGTGGTGTTGAATGGAGTTAAATCCACCTGGCTACCGATCACAAGTGGTTTTCCACAGGGATTGGTATTTGGGTCTGTCCTGTTCAATATCTTTATTGATGATCTGGATGAGGGAATTGGGTGCACCCTCAGTAAGTGTGTAGATGACACCAAAGTTGGGAGGAAGTGTCGATCTGCCTGGGAATGGGGGCAGGAAGACTCTACAGAGGGCTGGATCGCTGAGCTGAAGCCAATGGGATGAAGTTCAATAAGGCCAAGTGCCAGGTCCTGCACTTTGGCTACAGCAACCCCAGGCAACGCTAAAGGCTTGGGGCAGAGTGCTGGAAGACTGTGTAGAGGAAATGAACCTGGGGGTGTTGGTCAACACTCAGCTGAATGTGAGCCAGCATTGTGTCCAGGTGCCCAAAAAGGCCGATGGCATCCAGCTTGTATCAGCATCCTGGTTATATCAGTATTCCATGTCATGACATCATGCAACAATCTGTTTGATGTAGAGAGACAGCGCGCTGCAGTGCTGTACTTCCTAGTCTTGTGTTCTCTATCAGTCCCATGTGAGTTTTGATTCTCCAAGAGGAAAATACACTGAAATGTATTACATTTCCCAAGGGCCTCCACATGATCTACGATTCTGGGTGATGGGTGTGAAGGCGTTTCTGGGTTCCAGCAGTGCAGCAAGCAGCAGCACGGTCATAGCCTTCCTCTCTCTTCCATTTGAGTTATCAATTGTAATGCTCTTATTATTATCTTAGATTCTTTTACCATTTGTAGTAAACTTATTATCTCTTAATTGGGCCTTAGTTGGGTTGTCTTTCCTTCTCCCTGAAAGGGGAGAAAGGGGCCCTTTGCCCTGTCATGCTTGAAACTGCAACAATCAGAAATACTGTTGTCAGCAGGAGCAAGGAAGTATATTTCTCTCCATACTCAGCAAAGGTGAGGCCGCGCCTCAAGTACTGTGTTCAGTTTTGAGTCCCTCACTACAGGAAAGACATTGAGGCCCTGGAACATGTTCAGAGAAGGGCAGTGAAGCTGGTGAGGTGTCTGGAGCACAAGTTTTATGAAGAGCAGCAGAGGGAACAGGGATTATTTAGTCTGGAGAAGAGAAGGCTTGGGGAGAACTTATTGCTCTCTACAACTACCTGAAGGGAGGTCGTGGCGAGGTGGGAGTCAGCCACTTCTACCTTACTAGCAGTACGACTAGAGGGAATGGCTTCAAGTTGCACCAGGGGAGATTCAGGTTGGACAATAGGAAATACTTCTCCAAAAGTGTGGTCAGGTGCTGGAATGGGCTGCCCAGGGAGGTGGTGGAGTCACTGTCCCTGGAGGTGTTCAAGAAAAGTTTAGATGTTGTACTGAGGGACATGGTTAGTGGAAATACTGGTGATAGGTGGACGGTTGGACTGGATGATCTTGGAGGTCTTTTCCAACCTTAGTGATTCTATGATTCTGTTATTCATGTCATGTCAGTTGGCCTCAGAGCCAGTAGTCAGACCTTTGGCTGTTGATGTACTTGCACAGATGTAGCCTCACATGCCACTTGCTTGGCATGCACACCTTCTAATCTAAACTGTTCTACATTTTAATAGCACTACAAAAATAATAGTTACAGTATTGTGTATGAGAAGAATCACAGGGCTAACTAGGAGGATTAGATCAGATTTTTGCAAATAAATACAAATATTAAAATATTAAAAATATTATAAAATATTAAAAAATATTTAAAATAAAACAAAAAAAATCAAAGAAAAAAAAATGAGGAGTTCATCCCTTCACCCTCAAAACTTCCTATGGGCTTCTGATGCTCATGCATGAGCATCAGAAATTCTTTACAAAAATAGCCTTCTGATTTCCTAAGGAAATTTCTACAAACTGTGTTTCCTGTTTGCTCTGTCTGAACACTGAAATTAATTTACTGCTTGCTAAAGCTGTACAGTTATTGGCATCCGCTTTGGCACTCAGGAATAGAAATATCTCCCACTGATTTCACTGATATTGGCTAATGACCAACATGAGTTTTCTTCAAAAGCAAATTCTGAGTTCATTGCTGAGCATTCAGCAATTCATATCCCACTACTAAGAGCTACTTACCCAGTCAGCAGATGATCCTATGAGAGCCATATGTCCTACACACTTTGAATTCTGAACATAAAAATCCACACTGAATTGCTTAAAAATAAGATATAAGAAGTATCCTTTCACAGGAATTATTTGGTGGGCAATTTCTTATGCCAAACAACAATTGAAAACTCACTCTTTATTCATGTGGTACTTGCAACCAGAAATGTTGTAGGAAACTCAGTATATAGCAACACTGGTGCTCTGTATACATTGATGTTATCAGAAATGTTGGGAATCTGTGACATGTTGGGGAGATTGTGCTTCTCAAGGGAGTGGCCTTCACAGACGTTGCAGCCCCAGCTGTATACCCCTGCTGACTGCCACCTGTGCTGAGACTGGTTGGAGGCAGATTCTGTTCTCTTCCCTTTGCTTACCCATGGCCAATCCCAATATTTTTAGTAAAGATTTTTGTAGTCCTACTAGTCTGTACAATTCTACCTGAGATGCTTGGGAAACATATGCACTTTTATACCTTCCATGCAAGAATCAGTAAACTACAGCAATGCCTAAGCTCAGCTAATTATTACTTAAATATCTACATGGGTGTAGATAAACAGCTTATCAGGAGACTCGGATATACAACTAAATGGTCAGGAATCTCACAGAGTATCTCTGGAGGTCAAGGCTTCCATCTAGTGGTAAAACTTAAAGGTGCAAAAAATGATAACGTCTGAGGTCCTTGTGAATGCTCTGTGAGCGTACAGACCAGGCAGCATACAGAAGAAGAATGCAGCAGAAGGAAGGACTATTCAAAAAACAGCCAGGCTACCCACAACATCACTGATGTTTGGGAGGAGGAATGTAGCTCAGGCAGGAAGGGAATGTAGCCACAGGATTATTATCTTTTATTTAAAGTCAGGCATGGCATTCTAAAGAAATACTGGTGATCAGGTGTACTGGATAAGCTGTGACCCGATTGCCTCAGGTGTGGCAGAAAGCAGTCTTTTCTCTTCATGTTTACCTATATTCTTGGATTTCATTTTCAGGAAAAAGATTGACAGTCATTGGAAGTGAGGAGGAAGATGTTTTCCAGGTTGAGGTCATCCTTCCAAAAGCTCTTGATAATCTTCTTCCTCTCACATGGTTTAGCACTGTAATCTGGCTCAAAGTCACTTCTGCAAGGATATGCCGAAGAGATGGAACAAATAGAGCCTTTATTGGAAAATATAATGACATTATCGGCTCTGCAACAGGCAGCGAACTCTATAAAGGAAGAGGGTTTTGACCTTGTAGAGATTGCCTCTGCAATATTAGCCTGCCATTTCTCTCCTTATCCTCCTCCAAATAAAACCCACCAACCAAACAAAAAAAACGGCCTCAGCAGGACAGTCCTTGATACTCGTGGGCACAAATCCAGGCATACTCTGCAGGAATCTAAGGGCATATTTCATAAGCACATCAATAGCCATAATGATATTCACTATGCAAAAAATGAGAAATGTTGATACTTGTGTTATAAAATATAGTGTTCTGCATACTGTTGAAGTCTATAATGCGAGTGGAAGTGAATTAAACTCAAATATCAGCTCAGTTCCTATTGCCTCATATTTTCAAACAATTGGATTTCTCTCTATATGGGAAGAATTATGGATGAGAGATTGCAGTTCATTTCCACTGTAGCATATTCGTGTGGATGTTCCAGTTGTATCTACTTAGTTCTACTAGATGTGAAAAATATCTACCACAAAGTCATCTATAGCTGTGTTTTGACCCAGAAATACAGTGTCCTTTGCTTGCTGCCGGCTCTCACCATGATCTGATGTACTATTCTGCCCTGTGCACTTTTGTAACTACCACAGTTTCCTGCAGGTGTTTTTTATTAATAATGTTTTTAGAAAAAAATTGAAAAAAATTGAAAGAGGATCAACTTTTCATATTGAAGGGAGGGCGAAGCCTCTGGCAGTGGTGCCCAGTGCCTGGACCAGAAGCCGTGGGCACATACTGGAGCGCAGGAGGTTCCCTCTGAACACCAGGAGCACTTCTGTGCTGTGCAGTGATGAAGCACTGGCACAGGCTGCCCGGAGGCTGTGGGGTCTCCTCCTTGGGGATCTCCCAGAGCCGCCTGGACGTGGCCCTGGGCACCCTGCTCTGGGTGTCCCTGCTAGGGCAGGGGCTGGAGCAGAGGCACCCAGAGGGCCCTGCCAGCAGTCATTCTGAGGAATGCTGAGGTAATCGGCCTCAGTACTTACAATTCTGAAAGTCTCTTTCAGTTTGTGTGGGTGCCTGGAATACAAACCTGTAAGACTCAGATCTTTCAGCTCATCAGGGTTCATACAAATATTTCCTTCCATTTTGGCTCCCAAGTTTCAATTCCCTCACACCTAACCTGCAGATCTCAAAGAAAAATGTATTTAGAAGCTCTATATTTTGCTCTTCTTATGGTCAAAAGCACATGTTCCGCCTGATTTCAGGGTGTAAGCATACATTTCCATGTTCCTTTGAGCAAAATGTGAGTTCAATTGCATACATTTAGAATTACATAGGTATCTTAGGTTGGGAAGCATCATTTGGCTTTGCAGATTACTGTAAACATCTTGCTAGGGTGCAAGCCTTGTTTGGCATAGGTGCCCACCAGACATACCCTCTTTGTGACTTTCTGACCTGACTGACATCTTGCCCAGTTACCTTTCTTGAGACTTTTCAGGTTGCATTGAGAACATGAGTAGATAAAAGTTTAGATATTTTTGTCTTACTCTCTTTGTTATTATCAGTGAACCACCTTTGAGCTTTATAAAATTTCCAAATTCACTACAAGCAGCATCTACTCCAGGAACTCATCAAGCATCCACTTTTAGATATTGCCAAAGGGCTTTGTGCAAACTTTCTGGATCCAAATATTCCGGCAGCACTGCACTGTGTCCAACAGCCTGGTGGTGGGTCTCTGCAACTTCTGAGCAGCTGTTGCCTTAAAATAATATCTGTTTCTTCATGTTTGGATCCCACACAGTATGTTAATTAGTATGGTAGATGAGGTTGATTGAAAATTTCAGGGAGAATGTAAACAAGCAGTCTTTGCCCCTGTGAACAGGCACAACAGTAATTTGACTGTTCACAGTGAGGGGAAATTCCGTAGGTTTGGCTTGAAAGTGGCAGAAGAGGGTGATTAGCTGTGTTTTCCTCTTCTTCGCTCTCCTTTCAGCTGTATCAGACTGACAGACTGACAGGGCTGTTTGCAAGAGTAATGGAAAGGCAGGTAAGAAGTGAGCAGAGGCAGAAGATCAAACTAGCCAAGGAGAAATAGTACATGTTTGCCAGCAACAGCACTCTCAGTTAAAAATCACAAATGAGCAAGAAAATATGGAATCTTAATTCTCCTCCTTCAAGGAGCACTCAGAGAGAGGCAACAAAAACTTCTCCTGACAGTCATAGGAAATAATCATCCAGTGTTAGGCTGCATACAGATTTTTTTTCCCCTATGGATACTGTGATCTGAGCAGAAAATAGTTAATATGTTCAAAAAGACCTATTTCAAGACATATTTGTTCTCTTTCTGTCTGGTCTCCCTAGTGTTCATATAGTATCTCTCTTGCACTAAGTCTTCCTTTCTCTTATCTTTCAGCCAAACTGGTCATTTTTAGCTGCCTCAGTTTGAGTAGTCTTTGCCCTGTTTCTTTGTGTTAGCAAAGGAGGAGGGAATTAGAAATGGGAAACAGGAATCCAAATGTGCTTACAAAAAAGCCTCAAGGTATCCTGAGTGGGTCTTGCCTGGAGATGACTGACACAGTCTGGCCACTCTGTGACTTACCAAGAAGTCCATATTGTCCTTTTCTTAAATCCTCCTCTGTGCTTCTTTTGTGAGAAGCAATAATAGTGAACTAGAATTTAATTGGAATGAAAAGCAGGTCAAGACAGACAGTTCATTTAATGTTTGCCTTATATAAACGAATTTGAAGAATGGCTGCTTACAACATTCATCCTCATTGAGCCATCCTGAAGGAATCCTAACTGTTTATTCATCACCCTCTCCTGTCAAAGACTTTATCAATGGGTGATAGATGTGACAGGCAACTAGCTAGACATCACAACAATTCTTCAGCCATCTCTGCAACAAAAGACTCAAGAGCTGAGAGAATAACTAATTCAACAAAGACTAGCAGTGCTTGGAAATGTCCTAACAATGTTTGTGTTAAAAGGACACAAATTCTTCCAATGAAACAAGCAAGGACAACTGGCTGTTCCTTGACCCTGTGTGACAGAAGACAAGACAAAATTCCCTTGTAAACCTTGTCACACAAATGAAGTTTTTAATGACAGCGGGGTTGTTTGAGGAAACAAAGGGAAGAAGTAGGGTAGATAAAGAAGTGGGTAAGTGTGGTAACCTTTCACTCTCTGAAAAAACTACCAGGCAACAGCTATAGAGATATGGATATAGGCAAGGGGAATTTTGCTAGAGTGAGTTTTACTGCTTTGTCATAAGATGCACGCAAAGCATTTCCAAAGAGCGAAGCCAAGGTATGCTAAATTATAAAACTGAAATAAAAGAATAGACTGATATCTAATTTGCACAATCATTTTCTAAGCATTTAGATGTACATAAATTATGGCATTTCTTTATCTATCCATGCCTGACGAAGATGTAGTCACTCCTTTGGTTACTTACTGTCAGTGCTTATGCTGCAATAAAACCTATTCAGTGAATGAAAATGTCACATGCAGTGAAAATTTATGGAGAATATGCAGGATCTAAGTCAAATGGGAATAACATATTCAAATCTAGATTAGCTGGGAAGATGATGCTCCAGATTTACAAAATTTTATTCGTTCTCTGACAGCAGACTTCCTTTTCTGACTCAGCTGGTTTTGCAGGTCACTGTTGCTTTAGCATAACTCAGGCATATCCTTGAAAAAAGAAGATCACCATTAAATCTGACATGGGCAATACATCTAGGCTTCACTGCATTTACCTGAAAATCAACTCAAATGAAAAATTCTTGGGGAACTCATTTGTCCAATTTCATGGCTCAGAGAAGCAATAATAGCTTTTTTCAAATGCATGGTATCAGAATTGCTCTCGCTTCCCATATTTTGAGAACTTCCTGAATGAGGAAGGACATCGAGTATTTGCTGAGAGCAGTTTTGAGGAGGCAGAACTCCAGACCGTTATCTTCACGGTTTCCATAGAAATAAATAGGAGGCATTGCTTTTGGAGCAACATGCTTATTTTTATTTAGTATTAAGTTGTGTCCTCAGAATTCCTGCTTTCTTTTTAACATTTCTCTTAAATAGGAGATTCTTAGGAGACTATGTATTTTTTGTGTGTGTTTTTACAGAAGTTCAAGGGAACATATGAAGTGGCTAGCAAAGGACTGAGGATCAAAATGAAGCGACAGATGTGCGTTGTGATGAAGATCTGCTGATGCTTTTCCTCTGTTTTGGATTGTTTCAGCTAACTCTCTTCAAGACAATCTGATGTTTTATTTAGCTATGCAGACATAAATAGATTTTAATAGATGTTGATAACTGCACTTTATTTATCACCCATCTGAAATATCACAAGGCTCAACAAATTCACTATCCATTAATATATCTTATAAATACTGATTTTTTTTTTTTTGTATTTTCTTTGTTTAAAAGCTAGGAAAATGTTTTCACTTTTTTTTAAGTAATAAAATACACTTAGGTCACTCTAAAAGTAATGCCTCTGATTTTTTTTTCCATGGAAACTGCAACAGATATGAAGAGCACAATGACACTATTTGATAAAGCAAATTCTTGGGTACAAAACACTATTTTTCAACATTCACCACCATTAGCTACGGATTTTTGCCAACAGTGAAAAAGACCCTGCATGTTCCAATCATAAATATCTGCACCAGTGGAGGTGACCCACTGTTGAAACGCATCACCCACCTTCCCACTGTGCTCATATCTACCATTTGGTCTCCATAAACATTCAGTAAGCATGTCAATGTCAAATGAATGTCAATAGGTGCAATTTTTTTCCACGTGGAAGAATTCAATTGTGCACCTTTGCTTCATATGCACTTCCATGTCAGACGCCATTCTACCAGACTGCCCCTCTGCTGCCATCTGCTGCACAGCAACAACATGCAATGGAATATTGGTGGGAAGGTTCATCTACAGGTTGTCAAAGGTTTCCTTCTTTGGTTTCAGAGCTTTACATTTTGACAATTAAGTCTTCGCAAAAAAACCCACAAAACTTAAGGATGTGTGATTTTATACTTTAATCCACCCATTAATCATGAACTCATGCTATCAAGGTATTTTAATTGCATTTATCTACATATTTGATTCTATGCAATTTTGTTCAACTGTATATTTAATATCAGAATACATATATTGTGTTTTCTAGTTGGATCTTCTTACCCAGTCACGATGGTTCAGGAATTGCCAGTATGCTGAGTGTAGATAATCAAGGCAATTTTGTGTGCTAATGAGCAGTGGTCTATGGATCAGTCCATTAGGTACAAAGCCAGACAGAAATACTGAAAATAGTAGTAGAAAAAAAAGCCACTTACTTAACAATTATTGAGCAAGTGAAGTCAAGATCAAGCAGCCAAGTGAACAAATAAGGTATGAGCATTGTCTTGTCAAAGTTAGTAATCTTAGATGCTGTTAAATATTTAGTGTGGTCTATTCGATCTGCTTCTCACAAGCTTCTTCTCTGGGAGGTCTTTATTTATGATTTAATAGCTGCCTGTGAATTTGGTACTTTGAATTAAGAGAGTAGATATTCTCCTTCAACCATACTAGCCATTTGATAAGTGTTTTTTGTTGTTGTTTTTTGTTTGTGTGTGTGTGCATAAAAAAATAATTCTGGAATAAAACCATGATTTTTAAGCACCACTTGGCTCAGATGCAGTAACATATTTGGTCCCCAGCAGTAAGAAGGGAAGAGACCTGTGATCTGTGGAGGTCAAATTCTAATTGCCCTGCTATTTAGTTAAATGGGAGCAGTTACAGATACAAGAAGACTGGAGTTTGACTTTAAATAAATAAAAACTATTCAGGAAACATGTTTGAACAAAAATGGCCTATAGGAAATAACCTTGAAAAGATGTAGGGCATTCCTCTTCTCACAAAACACACCAGAGACATTTTTGACCTTTAAAGATATCCATAATTTTACTCTTTAACATTCTAATTCCAGGAAGCTATTTAAGTTACAGTAGAGACAGTGAAGAAAACAGGTTAATATTAATTTTTATCATAGGAAAGGAAGATTGTATTCCCACTGCTCATTACCAGTACACAGAATAAAATATTAACGTCTGAAATAATCGTAAATGTCCCTTTATTACATCAAATGAAATTCTACTATGTAATGCAGCTATTACACTGACTCATCAATTTGTTAATCTTAACTTATTTTAACACCACAGTGAACAATGAGAACTGCATGTAAGTTGATGCACAATGAATGTGAACCAAGAAGCTCTTCAAAAAATTGGGAATGAAGACACTTAAAAGTGAGAAGCCTCTTAAAGGCTTAAAAGTGTGGGTTTTTTTTTTTAAATTTTATTTAATTATTTATTTTTATATCAGTGAGAAGTCAGCATATACTTTAAGTATTTTGTAAAAATAGGGCAGTGGTATCTAAGGCCCATGTGGATTATTTATTTATTTATTTATTTATTCCAGAAAGCAGCATGATGCATCACTGTATTTAATCTTCGTGGTATATGACGCACCTACTTTTTTATTTTCACTAACAGAAGCCTGGTGGATTTGTTTGTTTGTTTGTTTGTTTTTTGTTTGTGTGTGTGTGTGTGTGAATTTGACCTATAGCACTTCATAAGATCAACTGAGCTTAGAAGTCAGTGTGCTGTGGTGAGACAATGTCTGATCCTATAAGCAGTTGCTCTGTGGAGTTCCCATCACTCTTACTGATTAGTGTCTTTGTCAATAATTCCTTGAGCTCCTGCTGATTTTCTTGACTCAGACTTTTTGGGTGAAGTGATTTCAAGATTACTTGAGTGTCTCTCTGGGGCTCACTGGTATTGTATCATATTTATAACCAAACATCAGAAGACCATGTAGAAAATCAAGCTGTTATTGATGACCAGATATTTTCTCTGATGGAGAAGATTTCAGACATGTAATTTAACAGAGATATTTCATCTCTTTTCATAGTTCTAATGATCCACACTAGCATAAGATCAACTTTATTGCCTAGCTGTGGCAAATTCATATTAGAACCTTTTGAGATCCTATGACTCTTAGGTTGCATAAACATTCATTTGACACTTCCAGTATAATTAGTGGAAGTTTGTTTAGTAGAGTCTGCAGGATGATATCCATGGCCTTTCAAAATTTCCTGAGACATCCAAAGCTTGAGCAGCATGAACTATGAAAACTATTCTGAATATGTTAAATCTGGACATTCCTGCTTGTTTTCAAAGAGCTGATTGTTTTGGTGGTGTGAGATGAGCCTATTCACTCTCTACTTATCTTTAAAACATTTGTCATGTTGTTACACAATCACAAATGATACCAATGCTTGAATATGCTGATAGCAGCCAATGTTCTCTGTAGCTTCTAGTCAACAAAAACACTACATTAATTAAAATGCTCTTCCATTTGCCTAGAAAAAAAACTAGTATAAATGCATTCATTTCTGTCTGCTTTTTAAAACAAAACAAAACAAAATAAAACCACAAAATATTATTTTAGAAGTGTTTTATTTTACAGCATCCCTTACACAGAGCAGCTTTGTACTGAGTGTAACAGACCCTGACATCTGAATCCACTTTGCTCCCAGTAGTGCTGTGGTATCGGGTAGCTGTAGCCATCTCCTGATTACCACAGGGTGAAACTCGGAGCGATACCTAAATTCTTCCCAGTAGAAACCATCCATCTGCACTTTGTCCCTTTAGAGGCTGATCGCAAGAAACAATCCCGAAGAAGACACTCCGCAGAGGTCTGGGATGCTGGCAGGGCGGCAGAAGCACTTCAGCACCATGGCCAGCACCAGGCACCCGCCTGCTGGCGGAGCTCGGCGATGAGGGAGGCGGCCGCGGCGACCCGCGGGTGACCGAAAAAAAGTTGATGAGGTGATTTTCAGCTCGGTGACAATGTTCTTTTATGGAGACCAGTCAGATGAAAGGTCAAAGCATGACCCTTGACCTCCTGTGCTGTATTTTAATCCGAGGAAAGAACAGAGCTATCTCACTGATGCAAATGGAATAGAAAACATGCTTCTGCTCTACGATCACGCTCTTCACAATGTGTTGGACTGCAGGCAACAGAAGCAGTAATAGATGTTTTTTGTCTTCATTACAGTAAGTGGCAAATCTCTTTGTCAGACGAGGACAAGGGTTGCAGCTACTGGTTACTAGATTTTGGGTTAAATTAAGAAGCTAAAAGAGAAAAGTGTAACGGGGTCGAAGAAACACATTATGTTTAAAAAGATCCATTCCATATTTCACCCCAACTCCCACCGAAGAAATGCAACAGATGACATTCCTTACTGGGACGGCACAGGTTCTGCTGTCAGATTGATCCGCAGCACCTCTATGTATGTCCTTGGAGATGAGCAGGAAAAAGTTAGTGAACCATTAAAAAAATGCAAAAGTACAAACAGCATTGACTCCTGCAGCCAGTCAAAAGAGGAAGACAGGGAGTGGATGTACTCTAAGACTCAGGACTGCTTGAGGTACTTACAGGACTTATTAGCCTTGAGGAAAAAATATCTTGACAACATCAATAAGTTGAAATCTATGCATATGACTGCAGATTCCCCAACATCCACAAAATCATCCAAAACTGGAAAGAAGTCATTTCTTCCTCTTCCCTCCAAAGAGTTTTCTAAGGTAACTTTTATTGTATGATTAGTCTTAAACCATGAAGCAATTAGATGTATGACCTATGTTGATTTTCTGCCTTACTGGTCTCACCTGTCTGTCTCTTTTTGTTGTTGCTACTTCATTTGAACTACTGCTAAATACCCTAAGATACTTCCAGAGTCGTGTGAAGTCAAGTATGAATGACTGGTCATGGAATGAATTACATGCGTTTGTAGAGGTATGGAGAGAAAATAAGAGAAGATAAGAACTATGAGAAGATGGGAAGTATCTGAAAACTTGTTATGAAGGAGATGTTCTCTCTCAACTCTGACTGCTTAAGTGGCTCAGAGTTCTCAGCTGTGGTTATTTATAGTTGTTAATGACTGAAAAGCACAGTAGTTCCCGTGTTTGCTTGTAGCCTTCTCATTGGCAAAAATTACTTATGGAAAATAACTGTGTTTTTTATGACACAGCTATGATTTTCTTTGACTGATCAGACAGTTTTTCAGTGCTACATTCATCATCTGTGCAAACTCTACTGATAACACTGTAGGTAGTGGAGAATTGGTAGTGGTTCCTTACTCTGAATTAATGAACTGTCAAGTAGTTTTGAGGCAGACACTGTAGTTCTTTGTCCTTTACTATAATGATACCTCAGAATAGCGCTGATTTTTTGTTGCAGATTGTTTCTATAAGTCCTAGAGGGAAAAGCAATGCAAACCTTCTGTAGGGCTGCACCTTATAAGTTGCACGTCACTGGATTGTTCAGTAGTTTGTTTGACTGTGGGGTTGATTCAGTGAGGAAAAAAAAAAATTGAATTGCAGCAGGTGGGGTGATCTATTTAAGGAATCAGACCGAAAACGTGGCTTTGGCAGCAGACATGCAGGTTAGCAAGTGCAGCCCTTAAATTGGATACTAATAAGAATGGTGGGAAGAAGGAATTCTGCTGCAGACATTGCTTAACCAAAGGCCAAGATTCATATTTTTAGAGTTAGATACCACATTTTTTCATTCTACATCTTGATCTAGCACCCATGCAGTCAGTGGGAATCCCTCAGTTGGTTTTATTGGTCTTTATGTCATCTTTTTAACGCTTTGAGCAAGAAACAGTACTCAGTTCAGTAGGCTGGAGAAGATTTTGTAAAGACATCACCATTTAGGACTAGGGAAACATCCAAAGAGAACAACTGAGTTGCAGGAGAGTGGTATGGTGGTGCCAGGGGCCAGGAGATGAATCTCAACACTACAAGATAAATAACCTGTGAACCAGTTTTTCATGTATAAAGACTGGCTTGATGCAGGGGAGAGTTATAGCATGTCAGTTCCCCTGATGAGCTGAGCGGTGATGTAATGGAGCATGAAACATGGCTAACCACTAGGCAGAGGAGAAATGTGAGTGCAAAAGAACATTTAAACCACAGACCAGGAGTCTGTGAGATAGACTGTGTACAATTATGATTCATGTAAAGTTGTGACTCTCTCATATTTGCCGTTGAAAGTGCCACTGGAAAAAAAATGTCAGAAGTTTAACTTGAGTTTTGCAAACAAGTGAATCTCCCACATTCTGAGGCTATGAATGCTGTCATCTCTCTGTGGCCAGCTAGCTCTTATGCATCCCCAGGCCTGATACTGGCTGGCACGCTAACTCTACAACATTCCCCTCTGGAACATCAGCAGGATATGCTGTCCAGCAAGTCATTCTTGCTGACACAAATAGTAGGGTCACAGCTGCACAGCCCTGGCTTTGCAAAAATTAGGAAGAGGCCAAGAAGACTTCTACAACATCCAGTACACTCCACTTCCTAACTCCAAGTTTTATGTTCACAGACTGCAAGATTCGTTTTGCCAACAGGCTTGAATAGTTCTGTCCCTAGCTACCTGTTTGTATTAAATTTCCTGCCAATTGAATCCACTTTTTTCCCCCATACCTGCTGCACAATCAATATGAATGTGCCTTGCCCAGACAACCTTGTCTTCAGGGTAAGTTTTATTCAGACGCAAAACTCAAAGCGTGGACTACAGGCTGTCTGTGGATTCAAAATTTGTCACTTGGGGCTTGTGAAAGAAAATAGAGAAGCGTGTCAGATTCTGGAGCACACACTTTTAAAAAATGTCTTTTAAGTAATAAAGGCTTAGTTATAATAGCAGTGACTGTTCTCAGTCAATGTGTGGTAGCACTTACCTTTTAGCACTTCAGAAGATGCCAATCAACCTATAATGTCAGAAGGGGAATCTAACTCATCTCTGCCTGCACCATCCCCCAGAATGGGAAGCAAACTCGTCTGTCAGAGATGTGACACAGCATATATCTTTTGCTTGTGCATTTGAAACCCAGGACAATAAGTTTCTGATTCAGAATTGCTCTGGCAATTGGACTGGTGGGGAAAACACACAGCCCTTCATTAGGCAGAACCTTCGTGAATGGCAGAAGGGTTCATCCTGTACTGACCTACAGAATTGCTAACTAAGGCTTTATGAATGCTTCAGCATCTATAGACAGACATTTGCTCTTTTAACAAGACAGCCTCCTGATTTTAAACCCCATGGCTTTCCTGTGGGAATTATCATAGTGTTGAATGACTCATTTTTTAGCACTCACAGTCCTTTTCCATTTCAAAAAAAGACTTTAGCAATTTAGATCTGGATTCATTTCACCAAACCGAGGCATTTTAATAAGATGCTTAAATTAGTAACCAAGTTGCTCCACGATCCCTCTGCAGTAAGGGAATAGAGCTGACTGAAGAGGGGAATTCAGCCTACCTAGGTTCTGACTCATCGTTTGAAGGTACTCGAGCCCTGCATTAATTAAAGAAGTAACCTTGTATGACTCCATTCCTAATGTGTGCATCTCATTAGCTGCCTAGTACTAGGCAGGATGAATTTGGCCACAAAGCTCGGCTGTCACCTAGCCACCCAATTACATGGCTCAATAGAGGGATTCTGAGAGATTTTATAAAGACACATTGGCAGTGCTGAAGTGGAAGGTGTCTGGTGTTGAGCATGTAACAAGATGGACACTTGGACTGATGTTCTGCCTTCTTTGATGGCTGCTGTGGAGTAATCTGGACTTGTGAGCCTTTCTGAAATCTTGAAATATGGAATCAAATACAATTTTTGCAGCTTCCTTATACAATTTTTTCATTAAGATTTTTTTTTTCCAACTGTATCTAACTTTTTTTCTTTCCCTATATTATCAACAGACATCCATGGAGAGAAGAAAAGTCCCACAGCCCAATTCAGATGTAAGAGAAGCGATAGCATTCTTTGACTCAGTTATTGCAGATCTGGATTCAGAGAGATGCCGGAGAGCTCCTGACATGGACCTGCCAAATGTGGATGTTGATTTTGATGGTGAAGTATAAAACAAAAAAAATATGATTACTTTTGATGTGCAATGAGTAGAGGGAAGAGTGGACATGTAAGACCAAATTTACTTAAATGGACAATTTTCCTCTCAGTTTTGCTTCTGAGATTTAAGAGTATTAGAATCATAGAATCATAGAATCATAGAATGGTTTGAGTTGGAAGGGACCTTTAAGATCATCTAGTTCCAACCCCCCTGCTATAGGCAGGGACACCTCCCTCTAGACCAGGTTGCTCAAAGACGTCTAAGATCATCTAGTCCAACCATCAACCCATCCCCACCACGCTGACTAACCATGTTCCTCAGTGCCACATCTCCACATTTCTTGAACACGGACAGTGACCACCGCCTCCCTGGGCAACCTGCTCCAGTGCCTGCCATTCTTTTGGGGAAGAAGTCTTTCCCAATATCCAACCTGAACCTCCCCTGGCACAACCTGAAAGCATTACCTCTTATATATTGCTGTCATCCAGGAGAAGAGGCCAACCTCTACCCCATTGGCACAAAGAACATGGCCAACATTACATGCATTATGAGAAACTACAGTAACACGTTGCTTGTACCCTGTTGAAAGGGTGCAGATCTTTTGTGTATGTCTACTACATGAACAAATGTAGCATGTGAAGTTCAGGAGTAGTGCTTGCCTTCCACCTAAACTTAAATTCCATTTTGCATCTCAGTTAATTATTTCTATGTCTAAATCTCATGTTTATCATTGAGAAATGGATGGATGCTTTATCTCCAAATAGAAAAAAAAAAAAAAAGTCCTTCAGAGGTTACTCTAAATAATAGTACCTTTCCAAAGGATGGGATTACTTGACCAAATGAAGATGTGCCCTTTTGAACTCATCATCCATCCTGCATAATCAAGTGGAAAGAAATATTTTCCTCCTTTGTGCTTTCCCTTAGGCTAAGGAGCATACATGAAACAGGTCAGACCAGTGCTGTCCTCAAGTGCATATTGGAGGACTTTCACACAAGTGTTCATACTTCAGGCACTGAAATATTAGATAAGATGACTCACACTCCAGGTGACATCCCAAAGTGAAAAGAGGATGAAAGCTATTAATAAGTGTTTTCTTGGTTATTCAACATAACTACCAAGAAGGAACAGGCTACCACCCTATTCTCTTACCATACATATAGAAATACCATGAGTGTCCTCGTTTCTTCCTAGTAGCTGATATGGTTCTACGGTTTGTATTTAGAATAATGTTGATAACACACCGATGTTTTGGTTGTTGCTGAGCAGTGCTTGCACGGTCACAGGTGTTTCAGCTTCTCATGCTGCCCTGCCAGTGAGGGGCCTGAGGGGTAGGAGGTGGGATAGGACAGAACCAGGACAACTGTCACAGACTGGCCAAAGGGACATCCCATTTCATGTGGCATTGTGCTGAACATTAAAACTGGGGGAGCTGGCTTGAGGTGGGGGGACCACCCTTTGGGACTGGCTGGATCTTGGTCAGAGTGTGGTGAGAAACTGTGTTGTGCATCACCTACTTTTTTGTTTGGTTTTTTTGTTGCTATTTTTTTCCTTTCCTTCCTTCCTTCCTTCCTTCCTTCCTTCCTTCCTTCCTTCCTTCCTTCCTTCCTTCCTTCCTTCCTTCCTTCCTTCCTTCCTTCCTTCCTTCCTTCCTTCC
>JACDJE010000297.1:548169-704045 GCA_016647715.1 Pavo muticus | reverse complement strand
TTCTTTCTTTCTTTCTTTCTTTCTTTCTTTCTTTCTTTCTTTCTTTCTTTCTTTCTTTCTTTCTTTCTTTCTTTCTTATTAAGCTGTCTGTATCTCAAGCAACGAGTTCATTTCAATTTTCTCCCCCATTCTACTGTAGGGGAGTGAGTGAACTGCTGTGTGGTGTTTAACTTCCTTCTGGGTTAAACCAAGACAAACTCTGCTAACTTGGGATTATTTTCTGTCTTTCAGTGGCTACCAGCACAAGTGAACACAGTTTACATTCAAACTGGATCCTTCGTGCTCCTCGCAGGTACTCAGAAGATACTGCCCAAACAGCAAAGGCTGCAAACCAGTCACTAAAAAACAGCCAACGAAGAACCACTGGCTCTAGGAAGAGGTTGGAAAGACATCCCATGTACTTGCCCAAAGCTGTGGAAGGAGCATATAACACTTTAAAATTTAAGCCCAAAACACGAAAGAAAGAATATTGAAAGAATATTCCATCTTCAGCTGAAGACAGAACATTCGAAATAGGGCATGGAAGACTTGATGCTCTTTCTTTTTTTACCCCCAGCCCATCTTTTGCACTCTAGAAATAACATGTGCAGTCACTGAAGATTCTTCATTTTGTATACACTTCAAGCCATGGCAATTCCAACACTGGACTCACGTGAGGATTTAACTCATCGAGTTCATTGTGCCTAACAATACTGCTTTGTCATTCAGCGTTGGAAGGGAACTCCCAACTTGACAAGCCTTCTTGTAGTGCTGTTATTGAAAGATATGATTCAGAAATTATCTGGTATGGTAAATTTTCTTCTGACTCCAATACAGCAAGACAATGCAGCTAATATGCTATGAGCTTTTGCACCAGTGTTTCCAACTTCAGAGCAGTGAAGCAGAGTTTTCTCCGTTTTTTGTATGTGAAAATTTGTATGTGCCATTGTTGACTCTGTGGTCTGAGAGTATACAGCAGCACTGAGATACGAGAAAGCTGTGGTACAAGTAGAAAAGGCTGTAGTGAAGGAATCAGCATTAGATACATAGTGCTGTTTTGAGGAATAGCTTCGGTGTGTTTTCGAAAAAAAAAAATAAATAGCTAAGTACTTTGCTTGCTAGTGGGAATAGTTCTGTCCTTAGATACAACAATGTCAAAGGATTTGCTGCTTGCAAAAACATGTTCAGCTGTTTTCATATAGTTACACCACCTCTTCATTTACATCGATTTCATCATCTGGATGCTGAGTAAACTTGAACCAAATGCTAGGAACTTAGGCATCCTACTATTCATGGAAAGAGCTTAATGTCTTAAAAAGAACACCTTGCGAATGAAGTGAAGCGAAGGTTATCCTCAAGGGCAGAGGGCAATTTGCAGGTAAATCCACTACGTCAGCATTAGACTATACATAGTATTTTGATTTCTGCCAGCCCATCATTAAATACTATTATACATATTAGGAAGAATGCAGCCTAGAGGTGTTCCTCTTCAGGCTTTTTCATCTTAGAGGCGATGTCTTCCATGTGACACATGAAATTGTTATGACCCATACTCTGCGTCTTTTTCTGTTTATATCACAGACATCAGTCTGAGACATCCCCAGCTCATGCTTGGTCTTAAGAATTTGCTAAGTTGTTTGGGTCAAGAGTTTGTTAACCCTATTGTTTTTTCATCTGAAAAATGTTCAACTGGTCATTCACTGTGACAGATGAATCACAACACTGATATGACCGGTTCTTGTTTCTATGTTTTGTAGGTTTTGTGCCCACAGGCGTGGATAAATTTCATAAGGCACTAGCCATCAATATAACCCATCTGATATATCATTTATATTTATTTTATCAAGTGCACCCTCAGAAAGTTTGCAAACAACACCCAGCTGAGTTGTGCAGTCAATACATTGGAAGGAAGGGAAGCCATTCAGAGGGACCTGGACAGGCTGGAGAAGTGGGCCCTTGAAAACCTAATGAGGTTCAATAAGGCCAAGTGCAGGGTGCTGCTCTTGGGTTGGGGCAATCGCAAGTATTGATACAAACTGGGGGAAGATCTTCTTGAGAGCAGCCCAGCGGAGAAGGACTTGGGGGTCCTGGTAGACAAGAAGCTGGACATGAGCCAGCAGTGTGCGCTTGCAGCCCAGAAGGCCAACTGTGTTCTGGGCTGCATTAAAAGAGGAGTGGCCAGCAGGGAGAGGGAGGTGATTGTCCCCCTCTACTCAGCTCTTGTGATGCCTCATCTGGAGTACTGTGTCCAGGCCTGGGGCCCCCAGTACAGGAAGGACATGGAGCTCTTAGAGCGGGTCCAGAGGAGGGCCACTAAGATGATCAGAGGGCTGGAGCACCTCTCCTATGAGGAAAGGTTGAGGGAACTGGGCTTGTTTAGCTTGGAGAAGAGAAGGCTCCAGGGAGACCTCATTGTGTCCTTCCAATACTTGAAGGGAGCATATAAACAGGAGGGGGAATGGCTGTTTACGAGGGTGGATAGTGATAGGACAAGGGGGAATGGTTTTGACAGAGGAGGCTTAGGTTAGATATTAGAAGGAAGTTTTTCACTCAGAGGGTGGTGACGCACTGGAACAGGTTGCCCAAGGAGGTTGTGGATGCCCCATCCCTGGAGGCATTCAAGGCCAGGCTGGATGTGGCTCTGGGCAGCCTGGTCTAGTGCTTGGTGACCCTGCACATAGCAGGGGGGTTGAAACTAGATGATCATTGTGGTCCTTTGCAACCCAGGCCATTCTATGATTCTATAACCACTATAAACATTGTACTCACCACACAGAATACTTGGCAGGTGGCAATTCTTAATGATTTATGTTCCTAGTCTTTGGGACTATGTTTTTCAACCAGCATTTCTGCCATGAGGAGGAAGAATCTCTCTCAGATCTCACTGATCTAGGACACTTTCTGTCATGAGATAGGAGAGTGGCAAAAAATTGATGTTCTTCCTCTCACAGCTGGCATCTCCTGTTTGATGAAAGCATTTTGTTTATTTTCCTAGTGATGTTCATGAAGGAGAGGGAAGAATTAGTTCTGTAGTGCTTTAATTGTGTTTTGCTACTCTTGGTCTACTCAGTTTAGCCAGCATCACTGACACAGAATCATAGAATGGAATGGGGTGGAAGGGACCTCAAAGATCACCTAGTTCCAACCCCCTGCTATAGGCAGGGACACCTTCTGCTAGACCAGGTTGCTCAAAGCCCCATCCAGCCTGGCCTTGATTGCTTCCAGGGAGGGGGCATCCACAGCCTCTCTGGGCAACCTGTTCCAGTGTCTCAACACTCTTACAGTAAAGGATTTCTTCCTAATATCTAGTCTAAATCTACCCTCTTCCACTTTAAAGCCATTTACCCTCATCCTGTCGCTACCTGCCATTATAAAAAGTCCCTCTTCAGCTTTCCTGTAGGCTCCCTTCAGATACTGGAAGGCCGCTTGTTAGGTCTCCCCGGAGCCTTCTTGTCTGTCCTTCCAGTGAGAAACACGAGGGCTGCTCTGGAAGTAATGCCTCCTATTTCATTACATTGGCCCTCAACATCAGAGGCAGATATTGGTGGTATGGCAGTAGAGATGCAACCTTCTCACCAATATTCCATTACATGGCAGCAGGGGGGCAGTCGGACAAAATGGCATCTGACATGGTAGTGCGTATGAAGCAAAGGTGTGGAATTGAATTCCTCCATGAGGAAAAATGGCACCCACTGACATTCATAGACATCTGCTGAACATTTATGGAGACCAAACAGTGGATGTGAGCACAGTGAGGCAATGAGGGCTGCATTTCAGCATCAGTGACAGCGACAATGGGTCACCTCCATCAACAGTGTTTTTTTGAGCATGACATGCAGGTTCATTACTGGTGAAAATGCATAGCTAATGGTTGTCACTATGTTGGAAAATAGTGTTTTATAGCTGAGAATTTACTCTATCAAATAGTGTTATTGTATTCTTTGTATCTTGCAATTTTCATGAAAATAAATGGGAGGTGTTACTTTCAGAGCAACCTACATACTTGTTTTTATGAATAGGAGTGAGAGGGAAAAAATCATCTCCCACGTGGCTTTAGTGGCAGAGCTGTCTGCACCAACAGCAAAGGGAGTCCCTCTGCCTGCTGTAGGGCCTCTAAGTTACCTCACTGCAACATGTGGCTGTTTCCATGCATTGGGAGGCTGAAATTAAGAACCTACTGCAAGAGCACTGACGATATATATTGTACAGAAGAGTTATTCATGACCAGCAGAGCTCTGCATGACCTAGATCCCTTACAGAGATCAGTAGTGAGCTCTTCCAGTCTGGTTCCCAGGCTCTGATAGTGGAGTAAATAAACGGGGAGCTCTGCCGATAAAGGCTGCTGTGTGCAAGCACTGATCTCCAAAAGCTCTTTCCCAAAGATGCATTGGAGTAATGGGCAAGATCTTTGGGAGAGTCTCTCTTATTTTGTTTCTTCAAACCCAGCTCTGTTGAAGTACTGAGGTATTTCATGTTCCTTTAACCAGTGTCACTGGTGATCACTGCTCCTGAAGGGGCCCTGGCTATGAATTTCAGTGATGCCACATCCACAGCTATGCGTGAGAAACTGAAGGCACTGCATACTGGAATCCAGTAACTGAAAAGAAATGAAATCTTTTGAAGATAAGTCATGTCCTGAGGGATTCAAAATCATTTTATTTAGACTTTCCTGTAGTGTTGAGCAGCTTGATGTAACCAAAATGCATGCAAGTGAGATGGAACTGCAGCATCTTTGGCAGAAACAGAAGAAATATGGACAGCTAATGGAAAACTGGCAGTTGGATAAGATGTGCGCTCTAGTTTGCACCTTTTAGTGCCATAAAGATAAAACGAAGGCAGAAGGTGTGAGCTCCACATTAAGTGATGCCAGAAGTTCTCCAGGGTAATGCATAGCAAAGATATCTGCTGCTGAGGCTTGAATGGGATGTACGGAAAAGATTAGATTAGCACTTAGTAGTTGTGTTCAAAATGTTCAGTTGTAGAGCTAGTTCATAATTCTGCCTGGGCAAATTTAGGATTATTCCTCTTCTGTTTCCATGGTGAAGGAGGCCTACAAGGAGAAGAAAGCAATGTGAAGTTGGCCAGTCAAAGTAGGCTATGTATTAGGAAAGCTTTTGTAACCTCCTGGTCCTGTAGCTCTGAGTTATGCTGATGGTAAGGTGGAAAGAAGTTGCATCAAGTTGGTGGAGTTAGTCTTGACTTAAGATGAGTCTAACAGCTAGAAAAGGATGTTTTTCTGATGTAATTTTGAGGGCAAATCAGAACATAGGAATCCAGCTGCTTCAGACCAGGTTGAGTAGCAGACAGTAGAGTCTGTTACTTAAGAGCAATTTAGCACATGGTGAAGTTTTATCACAGAATTTCTTGCGTTGGAAGGGGTCATCTAGTTCAAAACTTCTGTCCCAGAATGGGTAATTCAAAAGTTACCCATCTTTTTAAAAATAAGGCAAGGCATCATTACCTAAATGCCTGATCCTGATGTCCTGATGCCTGTCAGAAGAAGAGGTGACGTGTCAGAGGAACTATAAAAAGGATGTGTGGAATTATAAGTGATATATACCACCCTTTACTAAAAGTGAGAATGAGAAGGGAGCAAGCCCTCACCAGGAAGCCTGTGGCAGTGCTAGTGAGGCACTGCCAGTACAGCCCAACTGAAATGTGTGATGGAGCCAAAAACTTTCACTAGGAAGTGCTGTGGACTGTTACTCATTTGAGAGCAACAGCTCTTGAAGCAGTTTTCTGGAAATGTAGCCAAAGACATCTGTTGGCCACACGGTGGCAGTTCATTCCTAACTATTCTGCAGCTCTCCTATTTCTGTGATCTGCAAGAGAACTGAGCACTAAGGGGAAGCAAGTGTTCTGTCCTGCTTCATCACCGGAAGTCAGTGCGTGTTTGTTACTCACCTCTAGGCTCTTGCATTAACTAACACTTGTTTGGCAGTTTCCAATTAGCATTATCTCTTCAATGAGTTTGTGCCTCCAGTAAGATGATTTCCTTAGGAAATAAAAATGGTGACATCTTAGAAGATACCGAGACTACATACAGTAAGTCGTATCTAAGGTGCTGACCACTTGCCTCTGACTGCATCTGGAAACAAATGGCCAAAGTAATGAGATTGCTACAAACCATGCATTCTTAGGCACGGGAAATACAGAGAGGGATTGAAAATAATAAGCAGAGGATGTGAAGATTCACAAGTTCAGTCTTGAGATAGGTCTGACCTAAAAGTTTCTGGCCTGATGCTGAAGCTCCTTCCAAAGCCCAGGAGAATCAGTGTATGAGGTTTCAGGTCTTTAGGGCCTATAATGCCCCTATTCTACAGTTTGCTAACCCAGGCAGCTTGGCTAACATAGTTGACCCACTCCTGCAAAAGCAGCTGTTGTGGCTTCCAGGAGAATTCTTATGTTTAGTACACTCTGAATTTCATGAGGATTTTGGATTATTATTTTTTTTAATGTCAAAACACTCATTTTCAAAAAATAAAAATAAAATAAAATAAAAATTAAAAAAAAAGGAAGTATGTCCTTATGCAATTTATAACCACACACTGGCAATGGGAGCTTTCATTAATTCAGATGGTAGTATGGTCCCAAGGTGTTCAGATTAATGAGGTTCCCTGCATTAATAAGGCCCAGGTACAATACCAGTTCTGAGACTGCTTGCATCCAGGCTCTCAGCCCGGGCTTGCTTCTTGCTTGATGTATGACACAGTGTCCTTGTAACTAAAAAACACAGCACTGTTGTCTCCAGATATTTGCATGGGGAACAGCAAAGGGAGAAGCACATTGATAAACAATAAAATACTTTGTATTGTTTGGAAGTTAGATACAAGCTTTAGAGCCCCTCTACTGATTCATCACATTCTTACCTTTCAGTGGCTTCATTTTTCAGTTTCCAATATGTAGAATTCATTTTTGCTCCCCTCATCACAATAGTGTAGATCTTTTGCTGTGAGCAGTTCAACGGGAGGACTCCAGTGTGTGCAGGGCTGACCTCTAATTACAGCTGAGTAAATTGAAGTGAGCGTCCTTGGCAGGATTTTCAAAAGGCACGTAACCAGCATCAGCAGTGACTGACAATTGCACTGGTGCCTGACTGCTTTTGGAAACGGTGGTCTTGAGCCAAGCTTGCATAGACACAGCTCTACTTCTAGGAATGAAATTAGACTCACAAGAAGCCCAGAATTAGCACGTCTGGCTAACTTCAGGCCTGCTAACTTGAAGCTCTCAAGCGACGCAATTCTGAGAGAAGGAATCATCCCAAACCTTCGTCAGATTTCCACATCACTTGCCACCTCCTTTGTGCAACACTGTTGGTTGTTGCTGATGCTCCCATGTAACTGGGGCCCTAAGGATTTGTTGATAATGTTCCTATAAGTGCAATTTCAGAAAGAGAGAAAGAAAAGAAAAGAGAAGAAAAGAAAAGAAAAGAAAAGAGAAGAAAAGAAAAGAAAAGAAAAGAAAAGAAAAGAAAAGAAAAGAAAAGAAAAGAAAAGAAAAGAAAAGAAGAAAGAGAAAGAAAGAAAGAAAGAAAGAAAGAAAGAAAGAAAGAAAGAAAGAAAGAAAGAAAGAAAGAAAGGAAGGAAGGAAGGAAGGAAGGAAAGAAGGAAGGAAAGAAGGAAGAAATAGAATTTCTATGAATGCAGTGTGAATATGAGAACTGCTGCTGGTCTAATACTCACACAAGTATGCCAACAGTCTTGCAAAAGTACTCCTGTGCCTGTGCCAGCCCTGGCAAATGACGTACTTGTAAATGACAACACGGCATTTTCCACAGATAACCAACCACACATACTGTTCCTCAGGAGATTTCAGACTTGTTTTATACTGAAGATATGAAAGATCAGAGACTGATCTCCTTTACTGTGATACCTTCGGAGCTCCTCTGTAGGCTTTATGTGGCTGAAAGGAAAAAGAAGATAGGAAAGAATGAATTAAGCTGGGAGAGATCCTAGGATGAAGGGATCTATTTTAAGCATTGTCCTTTTCAACACAGCATGGGTCTTTTTACTTCTCATGTAGTATGATGCCTTATGGTGACAAAGATCAGTGGGACTTCCAGTGCAGTTGGTGTGCAACCTGTGGAGAGTTCCTGGTCTGCCAAGAGACTGGGCAGGCAGGGGATTTCCCTGACTGAATGGACATACCCTGGGACACATACAGTGGATAGCATTTGAACTGTCCTAACAGCAGGTGAGCAGCATGACTCCACAACCCCTGGATTTCATAGAATCATAGCATTGTTGAGGTCGGAAAGACCATTAAGATCATCCAGCTCAACCATCAACCCATGCCTGCGACCACTCTACACCATGCCACTCAGTATGACTAATTTCACATCTATTCTATTAAAAATAATATTTCTGTTGCCCTCATGCCCAACATTTCATGAGCAACTTCAGATTTTCCCTCTGCAAGGCTTATTTCAGACTCAGACCAAGAGAAATTTTTTTCTTTTTGTTTTCTTCAAAGAAATATGCTCTGCTCTCCTGGGAAAGGATAAATAGAAAGGCCAACACTGGGTTTCATTTATTTATTTATTAAAAAAAAAAAGGAAATGAAGAAGAAAACTCACAGTTGGTGTGCCTGAACAGCCTGAACAGCAACAAGCAGGAGCAACTTGGTCCCTTCAAAGAGCTAAGCACCTGCCTTGCAGAAGCTGTGAGCAGACAGCCAACCCATGGTAAACTTCCTTCAGTATCACTGTTTAAGATGAAAATATGCGGTGAGAGAATGCTTAAGAAAAAAATCAATAGCAAGCATTGTAAGTCAGATGTAAATGCCAGTTGTGGTGTGGTTTTCCCAAACAAAACAGTTGTCCTTCATTCAAGTCTGATATGAGATCCATTAATTCCCCCCCACCACCACCCCTTTTTTTTTCCTGTCAATAGTTTTGCCATATTTGTTCTAAAAGGGTTCAAATTACCCAGAGATGATTTTCTTGTAACTGTCTTTAATTACAGTCTGGCTTCAAAATTTACTGTGTTTTCCTTATGGAAACTTGTATTACTGATGTGAAGAATTTAGGACTGGGGGTCAAAATGAGCAGAGCTATTAAAAAAACAAATGTACACAAAATGAGGGCATTGCTGTTTTCTTTAGAGAGTTGCCATTACATTTTAACTAGCATTTCAAGAGCTCTGTTTTTCCCCTTTTATTCCATGAGGTATAATATGTTAATGTTTTCCCTCCCTTTACTATGGATTTGTCAATTCCTGTCTGAAATCACTTATTATAGAGAACTTTGGTAAAGAGACCTGGGAAAAAACTCGATTACATATTTTATCCTCCAAAAGAGAAGTACTATTCTGGATGGGGACTTTTGTAAGGGGACCGAAGGGGGTTAAAATCTAATTACGTCAAGAAGAGGATTATCAAAAGAACTGGGGCCCCCACAGCTCTGCACTTCACAATTATAATTAATTCAGAGCAGCTTGTGCCAAAATTCAGTGCTGAGTCATATCCCCATAGAAGTTGGGTGGATTGTGATCGGTGTAAATCAGGAAACAACTGAGAAGAAGCAAAGACATCCCACTTCAGTGGTGACAGATTCATTTGTCTGTGAGATTGATAGTGCCTTCACCTTCTGCTGGGTTCACTGTTTCCCTCTGGGATTTCATTCACCTTCTGCTGGGTTCACTGTTCCCCTCTGGGATTTCATTCCTTGCACAGATATTGGACATACTGGAGAGAGTCCAGCATAGGGGCACCAAGATGACAAAGGGCCTGGAGCACCTCTTCTGTGAGGAGAGGCTGAGGGAGCTGTGACTGCTCAGCTAGAGAAGAGGAGGCTCAAGGGGATCTCATCAATGCCCATAAATCCCCAAAGAGAGGGTCCCAGAGGCCAGAGCCAGGCTCTGTCAGTGGTGCCCGGTGCCAGGACCAGAGACCATGGGCACAAACTGGAGCAAAGGAGGTTCCCTCTGAACACCAGGAGCACTTCTGTGCTGTACAGTGATGGAGCACTGACACAGGCTGCCCGGAGTCTGTGGGGTCTCCTCCTTGGGGACCTTCCAGAGCCACCTGGACGTGGCCCTGAGCACCCTGCTCTATGTGTCCCTGCTGGAACAGGGGGTTGGAGAGAAGCACTCAGAGGGTCCTGCCAGCCTCAGCTGTATTGTGACCTGTGTTATCATAAAATAACTGTGCTTGTTCAGACCTGATTCTTTACACCCTGTGTTGGTCCTGAGACAGTGACCCACCATCTCTCTCTTGGCTGGAGGAATGCAGTAAGCCAAAGCCACACCAAATACATATAATGGTTTTGAGTAATGTCACCATCAACTGGAAGAGTATCGTGGACCAGCGAAGGGGCAGGGGGTCTCTGTGCAGATAACCTTCGCTGTGCCCCTGAAGGATCTCCTAAGTCTTGTGCAGCTGCTGGCAGTAGTGAGACAGTGTACATGTGTGAGTGTATGTCTGTGCACATGTGCAAAGCGAGGGGAGTTGGATTGGCAGCCCCACACTACCCTCAGTGCAGTGGACTGGGAAAAAATCCATGAGGAGAAACTCTCCACAGCCCCGTTTCATTGGCAGGAAGGATGATTTCGTTAACACACCACAAAAAATACATTTGTAACTTAAAAATAATCTCACAGAGCGTGATATTAATAGAGCCCACTGCTTTTTGGATGTGCTTTTGTTCAGCAGAAACATCAAATAACAGGTCCATGGCAATGGACATGCTAGAAGTGCCGATACTTATGGAAAAACGAGCAGAGAGCTTTCTCACTCTCTCACTTGTTTCAGTTTTTGAACCAAGTTTCAGCAGCTGTGAGGTGGTTAGCACGGCATATTGCTCTGTTCCCCGAGAAAGAATTTCCATCCCAATCCTCATCACTTGCCTTAATTATTAATATGAAGACTAAACACAGACAGATGGCAAAATAAACTCTGTTAGGTTGGTGTGAATCTGAAGTTCCTTCCACCAACCTAACTGGGAGCAGATATTAAGCCAAAGCATATAGAAAGCTCTTGATGTGAGTCAGAACTGTCACAGTTTGCACAAAAAGATCTGAGAGTTGAGTTCTTGGCCTCTGAGGCCTGTATATCAAAATGGAGTGTATGGTGACATTTGTGGAGGGTTTCTGCCTCCCTTCAGCGTGCATACACATGCTTAGGTTGGGCCTCACACTCATTTTTGTCTGAATCTGGCAACTTTCGTTGCTGAGCTGATAGTAGTAGTTTTGTCATTCAGTTGTTTACTTGTGTTGTGCCTGTGAGCATGCCAGAATCGCTCTGACTTCTGCTTGCACTCAGATTTTCTGCTCTCAGCCTCTGAAATGGGTTTGCACACAGAGCGTTTTATTTCTCCTCCTTTCCCCAGTACAACTGTATTTCTTCAGTGGTGCCTTACTGTACCAATGCCAGGAGAACAAGAAGAGAAATATAGTGACAGATGTAGCCAAAACACAAGAGCATGCAGAGAAAGAGGGTTAGGCAGTATAAGCATTCTTTGTTAAAGGTAAAGAAATGCATACACCTAAACTCTTCTGGAACAGGATCCACAGGTCCACAATCAATGTGTATAACTGGCTGACACAACCCTTACCATATAAAGATTTACATTTCTAGTATAAGGCATGCCTAAGCTCCCTCCGCTCAACACAGGTTGACAGCCATTCATACAAGCTGCACATAGAATCATTGACTTGTAGAACCACAGAATGGCTTGAGTCAGAAGGAGCCTTAAAGCCCATTCAATTCCAAACCCCTGATGTGGGCAGAGCTCTACGCAGCAGCTCAGGCTGCCCAGGGCCCCATCCAACCTGGCCTTGAATGCCTCCAGGGATGGGGCACCACAGTTTCCCTGGGCAGCTGTGCCAGGGCCTCGCAGCCCTGACAGTGAAGAATTTCTTCCTAACATCTAATCTAAATCTCCCCTCTTTTAATTTAGAACCATTCCCCCTTGTCCTATGACACTATCTTCTCTGTTATCTTTGCGTTAGGATGAATCACCTTCTGAAAATGCCTTTCTCTCAGTCTATAAACAGTCCCTTGGCAGTTAGCTCTGATTTACATGCATGACTTTTAGCAATTCAAAGTCAGGTGGAATAAGTTGCAAATCTTTCCTTTGCAACATGTGTGATATCTTAGAGCAATGTGCCATTCAGCCAGATGGCTGAATACCCAGAGATGCTTGAATCCAGTGCTCTTGGTCATAAGTAGAAAGGAGTCTTGTGCTTAAGCACTCTGTGTGTAGACTGAAAACCTCTGTCTCCCCCTCTGTAGGTTTTATCCTGCTTTGGTAATACTTACACGGCCAACTGTAAAGGGTTGCAGATTAAATCAACCTCAGTAGCTGCACTGGGAAGAAATTTAAATTTATTGCTGTCTGCTTTATGTCATTGGTTGACGAGATCTAGAAGGCAATCATGACAGGCTCTGTCCCCATGAGGAGCATTGCTAGGTAGATAGGAGTGATATTTAATGTACAGTAGGGCACCAGGAGATGAACCCTCAATCCTGAATGGAAACTCTGTTGATCGTAACACAGTGGTAGAGGTCAAAGTTTTTGGAAACTTCCAGTGACTTTGGGTGACCAGTTTAAAACACTTGGTCATGAAGTCCTTTGAATTATTTAAAACTATGTGACCAAAACTTACTTTTGAAGCCTTGGTGTTAACCACTCCTCTAACTCATGCCATCTTTCTTTCCTTTTTATCCTTTGCATGCACCTACTGGGGCAATGTGTCGTTATCATGGTGTATTTTTGCAGCATCTGACACACCAGGGACAGGGCACTGTCTGGGCCCTTTAGAAGTTGCTCAAGTGCAGAAAATGCAGAGGAATAAATCCCTGATGAACCACTGCTTGTGGCTTTCTGCCTGTCGTTTTTTTAAAAATTATTATTATTTTTCAGTTGAGAGCATCTATGGATCTTCCTTATCAACAGGAAGGAGTAGGTAGTTACGTGCTGAGCTGAAAATGCTTAGGATAAACAAGCACAAAGAGATAAAGGTATCTAAAGAGGTGAAGATAATATTTTTTTTTCTCACATGGCTATTCTCCCACTTGCATTTCTGTGTGAGAAACTACCTCCCGGAAAAAGTATAGAACTCTTACCTTTCTGAAGTTCCCCTCAACCTGTCACTTTTTCCTTATTGCCCATTCGGAACTCCTTCTATTAAATCAAGAAATTTAAAGAGTGCTGGGCCCTGGTTTCCGGTTTTCCTGTGTCCAACCCTATAAACAGAAGGATTATTTTCAGAGGAAACAAGACCAGATGATTTTCCCTCTGTGTTGCTTGCAGAGATTATCTTCTCTATTTTTCAGAGAGGAGAAGTACAAAAACACCTTCATGATCTGTGCTGTGTATGATAAGGTTACAACCTTATGGCCAATTTGAGAAGCCTGTGACACCTTGATCACAAGGATCCAAGGAATCTGGTTGTCTACCCTGACATGTCTGGTTTAATTTGAGGTATCTGGCATGTAGTGCCTGGCCCTCAGCTGCTCTTCCAAAGGTCAGCTCCTACAGGGCCCCCTCAATCTATATAATGACTATTATCTTTCCACTACATATGTAGTGTACACCACCACTATGTATGGATGCTTCAGATAACCTGTAAAACCTGAAATGGCACAAGACTGCAATATGTTAATAACTGAACTGAGTGCAAATTTAGGATTCAGATTCAGGCTGTAACTGCTTTAGTATTGTTATCCACACATGAGTTAGATGCATAAGTTAAAGAAAGAAAGACAATGGAGATCTAGTTGATGAATCAAATGGAGTCTGCAGTTATTCAGCTGACCAGATCTATATCTCTGTTTCCAGAAAAAGGAATAACTCTATGTACTCTGTTCATTCATTCATGAGGAGCTCAGTTCAGTTGCCTAATCACAGGAACCTTCTTCCTTTCGAGATTCTCTTAGTATCCAAGGCTGATAAATAAGGCATATGTCTCACATTCCCTGCGGAGAAACAGCATCGGGCCATGTGGGACCCTAGGATGTCTCAAATATCACTATAGACCTATATTAATGTAATGAAAATGACCCTAAACTCTCTGTTTGGGCCCCTCACTACAGGAGCAATGAGGCATTGGCACAGGCTGCCCAGGGAGGTGGTGGAGTCACCGTCCCTGGAGGTGTTCAAGAACCGTGTGGATGTGGCACTGAGGATCATGGTTAGTGGGCATGGTGGGGATGGGTTGATGGTTGGACTAGGTGATCTTAGAGGTCTTTTCCAGCCTTAATGATTCTATGATTCTATGGTTCTATGATTCTATGATAAGTAGCACAGCTGGCAAATCTAGCCATCATGCATGGTGATAAGAAACTTCTTGGGCAGGCTGGAAATGATAGTCCCTTTACCAACAAAACCGTACCTAGAGGAGGCTTCATGAACAAAGCCTAAACTACTTGTGAGCCATACCAGTGTGTCCAGAAATACCGTGCATTGGAGTCAACACATGATTTGCATTATCTACACTTACAAGTGCATGAAATCTTCGGCTTTAAGATATATCCTCTTGCAAAAAGACAGCTCTGGTTGTTCATTCTAAGATCATGATTTATTTCTGTACATATGTATGTGTTATTGTGAGCATCACATTGTTGTGGACAGTGGGAAACACAATATAAATTGATAATTGCTACTCTTAGCTTATGGCTTTAATTTGAACATATCCAAATAGCTGTGGTCATGCAGATGGTGCCTGTATACAGTGGTAGATACTCTATAAATACCATAGACTGAAAGTAACTCAGATAGCATGTATAAGGTCAAATGAATACTTTTGGGTTTGGGTTTATAATTTCATGTTTGGCACAGGAGACAAAAATTGCCTTCCCAGCTTTTAATAATATAATTATGAAACTGCCTAATGTTTCCAACTCAAAAAGACACCCGCTTTCTTGGTTTTTTTTACTCTCCACCAACACATGCACAAAGAAGTGTCACAGTTTGAACCATTCTTACTCCCAATGAAATTGAGCCAGATGTTTACTTCAGTTCTTCTGGTGTAAATCTGGGATCGTTATGCCGTGAGTAAAATTCACAGAGATCTACAAACTTGTGGGAGTGTAAATCATTATTAAATCTGGTTATAATTGTCCCTTGTATGGCATATTTTATACCAAATAGTGCTGCTGATGAAATAGGTAACAGCAGAAAGGCAAGTCAAGCCAGAAGGAGAAGAAAAAAGATGTTTCATCAATAAATTAAAAAAAAAAAGTATTTTATGTAGAATAATTTTTATGTACTTAAGCAATTAGGCCACAATACAAATATGATTGCTTTTAAATCAGGTAGAGTCTGCTGCCAGAGAGTTCTTCCACACTGAAGGAACAATGGAAATTCTTGAGGAACAGAACAGGAGCATAAAGGGAGAGAGAAGCATGTAGTATTCCTTCTGCTGCAGAAGTTCAGTAGCTCAAAGAGAAACACAAGAATGGGTACAAATTCAGAAAATGAAGCCTTTCGTAAAGATAATGCAGTGCATTCAATGATCTACAGAAATGAGGGAAATTGTAAGCAATTTTCTCTGCCAGTTTGGCTTTCTTTTCATCTCTCGGAAATATTTTAGAGATAACTCACATTACTGCCTTGAAGTTTAAAGAGGAATAGAAATGGATGAGTTGGATTGTCCTTCATCCTGCCTTTCATACGGGGCAATTGTCTGTGAGCTAAATCAGTCCACGTGGCTATATTTTATGCAGGTGTAAATGACTGAAGCGTATTTCCAAAGTGTGATTCAGCTGTCATATTTTAGTTGTCTGTTTTCAGATGAGATGAATTGCACTGCAGAAATGCCAGTTTATTCTTATTGACTATAAAGGGAGCCTTGGGTGACCAGCTCAGATAATAGGAAAACATAACCAAAAATGGGAGAGAGTATCTGAGAAAGAGTGTATGAGCATGTAATGAAAGAATGCATCATCACTCTTTCAGAGACTGAAGCTAAATGAATATTGCATGCACCACTGCTATCTCATGTTTAGTAAGTACTTATCTTTCAGCCTTCCTGTTATCTTAGTGTACCGTGTTATAACAGTCTACCAAGAGGATTCACATCATGGACATGAACACACTCACATACGTTCTTATCTCCGCTATTCCCTCAACAGCACAAGATGAAGTTTCTCAGGAGACGAAGAACTGTTCAACATTGTTATGAAATCGAGGATAGAAATCCTGCTGGGATACTGTGCAAAGTGTGTGGAATTAAGGCAAGGTGAGAGAACATCCTCTTTACCTTGTCTACAAGGATCAGAAAGAGATATAGGTCCCAGCAGGACAGACACTTTCCCACGAGGAACATAGTCTGCTGAATATAAATATTGTAGGCAGTGAGTCACCAAAGATGAAGTAATTGATTTATGCAAGGACTGCAGAGTTTGGATTTGTTGGGAGAGGATTTCTTGTCCAAATGCAGCCAGACTGTGATATGCAGTGAGTCTTCATATTTTATTTTCTTCATATTGCAGTATTTTTTAATTTTGCTTAACTTTCATTTTTATAGTTGAAATTGTTGGGTTAGCTTCTCAGGAAAAATACATATTCTGGATCTCCTTATATTTCTTTCTATCATTCTATGTGCATTTTATCCTGAAAGGAAGTTGGGCAGTTATATTATTGCTGTGGTTGCTTATACAACCAGCGAAAGAGATAACATTTATTCTCAGATAAATTTTCAAAGTGTCTAAAGTGAAGAAAATGACACCCTTGATGGTGTCAGATGGGACACTGATATTGCAAAGGATGAGGAGGAGGAGGAAGAAGCAGCTCTTTCTTTATAAGAATGGCTTAATAACAGAATAACAGTTCAGATATCAGGTCTGAGCTGCTGATGGTTGTCTGTTGCCACCACTAGTACTTATACATACACTCTGTGTGTGTGTACATTGGCTAAAGACAAGATCTTAGTTTTGAGGATCATGGCTTCATACACAGTGTGAATTTATACACACTCCCAGACATGCTGCATTTCATTGCTTTTTTGAGGCTGCTTCTGGTTTCCTTTTGAACTCTTCCACTGTCAATTAAAGAATAACTGCACTCTTGGTCAGCCACAGAATTTCAGTAGGCTGAGGCAGTAAGTTACTGCCATTTCTACTGAGCCACACGAACTACAACTATTGCCTTCAGTGCATTTGTAATGAAGACAGTGCCATCTCAGAAATCACCGAGGTAGCCTCCAGCACTATACAAGGCAGTTTCATATAGCAACAAAAACAATGTCTATATTAGTATGGGCAGACTCTTTTTTGGCAGCTTTTCCACAAAACTTATTTTCTGAACTCACAGAATTCTCCATAAAACTACACTGTGGGCAGAAATTTGGCACTGGAGAGCAGTAACAACATTGTAACTAAGGCCGCCTTCTGTTTTATTTTGGGAAATTAAGATTAATGTGGACACTGCTAATTTGCACGTGACTGTACCTGGCTTCAGGCATGCAGATTTCATCCTCTCTGGCATGTTCTTATGGCTCATCCTTGGCACATCACCTGTTGCTTTTACTTTGATGAGGTTGCAGTCAACAAGAAAGGGACAGTGTATTTGCACAACATCATAAGAGCTGGAAAAAAAAACAAACACATTCCACCTGCTTGATAGAAATATTTCAAAATGCTGCATTGCTGTATGATTATTTCTTTACCAGAATAAATTAGCTAATCACATTTTCAGTTCATTCATTTGATGAAAAGTGTAATAAAAACACTTCTGCAGGCAAAGTGAAATTAAAGTTCATGGAAATAATTCAGATTTCCTTGAAAATCTGAAAACATAAATATTTTTCACTTTCTCATAAGCATCACCCCATATAAATGTTTGACGAGTTTCTACATATTGGTTTTGTTAAGACACTTTTGTGGAAAAAGAAATATATTTTGATCAATTGACCAATTAGTTGGGATTTGCTATAGAGAAAGAACATTTCTGGAGTTATAAAGAACAGAAAGGCACACACCACCTTCAGCAGCACTTTTGTTTCAGCATCACTTATGCCTTTCAAAATCCTCTCCTTTCTATTAAAGCTTGTTTTATCCTGTGTTCTCTTACATAATGTTATATCTTATTTTTAATTTCTATCCACAGAATCACAGAATTGCAGGAATTGGAAGAGACCTCAAGAGATCACTGAGTTCAACCCCTGCTAAAGCTGGTTCCCTACAATAGGTCACACAGGTGGGTGTCCAGATGGGTCTTGAATATCTCTGGAGAAAGAGACTCCACAACCTCTCTGGGCAGCCTGTTCCAGTGCTCCGTCACTCTTAATGTAAAGAAGTTCTTCTGCATGCTAGTACAGAACTTCCTATGTTCAGGTTTTAGGACATTACTCCTCATCCTATCACTACGCATCACCAAGAAGAACCTGGCCTCATCCATTTGCCTCTCACCTCCCTTTAAATATTTATAAACATTAATCAGATCCCCTCTTAGTCTTCTTTTACCCAGGTTAAACTGACCCATGTTACTCAGCCTTTCCTCATATGGGAGATGCTCCAGGCCTTATATCATCTTTATCATTCAGAAAAGCTTAGGGCTGAAGACAGATGATTTTGCTGTGTATTTCCATTCCATGCTGTGCTTGATGGAGCAGTAAGGCAACATTTTAGTTTGAACATGGAGATAAACCTCTGTTGCAGAGCAATACATCTATGGGCTGGCTCCCCACCTGGCACAAGTAATTGCCTCAGTCTATAGTGAAATTGATGAAATTGATGCACAGAGACTTTTTTTTTTTTTCTTTTTTTTTTTTTTAAGGAACCTCTGTTATCTTGTGTTGGAGCACCATGGCTTGACGATTGTGTTACCGGGGAAATGAAAACCAGCTTAGTCTCAAAAAATGACGTGTACTTCAGGACTGGGATGTTGGGCTTTGTGATCTTCATCATTAAGTGGTGCTATAGCATTTCCCACATGAAGGAACTGAGATTGAAGTAGAATTCTGGCATCTGTGGAGTCACAATTCTTTCAGAAGTTGAAGCATGGGAATCAAGAATTTGGTCAACCAAAGACCCCTCCATAGTTAGTGGAGTAAGGAAAATCTACAGAATACTCTGTTCAGAGCTTCAGAATTCAGAACACATATCGCAGGAACTCAGTGTGACTGCTTTTACCCCTTGATTACGAGGGGAAGTTAAGAGTGATTATGTCCCTACATTATGTGCCTTAATCTGACGGGAACAGTGCTGGTATAAACATCAGCTGCCTGAGTAATTTACTCTAAACATCATGCAGAGGGTCCTTATTTTCTTTTCCTCTCTCACCATGGACTCAATCTTTCCCTGTCTCCCCCTTCTACATATCTGCAGACACACATTGTGGCATTTTATATCAGAAATATGGGACTTGTTCAGATAATTAGTTTGCCATTATTGATCTAACAGTTACCATCACCATTTTCAGAATAAGGAAATTCATCACAAATTTTTGTTCTTAAAGCAGGAGAATTCATCTAAACCGTGAACAACTCCAGTCCGTACTGGAGCTCAGGGGTATCTTTTCACTTCTCTCTTTGTGGACTGAAAGTATGGAGAGCATAAAACAAAAACAAAACAAACCAAACAAAAACAATCTGAAGAAGAGCCTTTGTGAATATATGATTTACAGAAAAAAATGCGTGATACAGAATGTCAGCTCCTCTGGAGGTCTTTTTCCTTTTGGCACTCTCCATTCAAAGGAGCACCGAAGATTCCCAGTATAATCTGTGGCATGCATGTATGTCTATCTGCGTTGTCATAGCTGCTCCCAGTGGGAGTTTTAGTGCTGAATGAAGTGGCAGTAAAGGTGCGTTACCAATGACCGTATTCAAACATCCTTTCATTAAAGCAACCTTACAATGGTCTTAGCTCTGTCCATGTTCCTAAGAATTTATTCAGAATTACACCTTGTCTATCCTTCCATGAAGATGATGGTTGATTAAATGTCTGGAAAACCTTCCAAGTGTCTTTGTTTCTGTTCCATTGAATAAGTCCTGCAACTGTTGTATTATAGGGCATGGATAGGAGAAGTAGATATGAAGAACTAGAAGCCTTCACAAAAAGGAAGGCATTCGTGGTATGGGTATTTCTCTGTTTCCAATCTGGAACCTACTAAATCAGCAAAGTCCCATCCAGCTCTTGCTAAAAAGTGTTTTTTAGTCACTCCAGTCTGAGGTGTCTAGCACATGTATTTTGCTGCCCACTTTGCATTTCTTTACTTCAGAACCTTGAATTTGGAGTTACTTCTGCAAATGTACACCTTTAATTTTTCGCTGAAAATAGGATTTCAAAGAGATTCTCTGATTACAGCTAAAGTGGCAGTATAAGAGTACTCCTAAATTCCCGAGTCTCAACCTACATCCTCACCCCGCCCAGTTCTGCAGGGCACCATCTCCCCTCTCTCCCCATTCCACTACAGCACACTACTTTCCATGAGCAGGAAGAATCACTGAGAGGGAAAGGATTGGAGGTATCTTGTTAGCAGAAGCCTAAATTCCCAGTCCATGAAACTGCACCTCCACAGCATGACATAGAAATCTTTGCTCACAGTTCACAAATATTTGCTCTGAGCCTATCCAAGTTTGACTGATTAGTCAATGTCCATACTATTTATTATTATTATTATTATTATTAAACCATGAGTTTTCTTCCATTTAACAAAACAGAACGGGTGGTGATAAAACAAAATGAAATAATTGGCTGAAAATCTGGGATGAACAGAGTTCCTTCAGCCATCAGCTCTTGCAACCTGACATTTTTGCTCTCTCTTCAATGTATCGAGACAGGAATTTAGAGATCATTTCCATTTCTCTTTCATTTGTCCATGTAGAAAATAACAAACTAAAAATTTGTATCTGAGCAATTCTTGAAACGAGAATTTTTCTAATTCAGCATATGTGTCTCTCTTTATCATTTCGATGGTTGAACACCCATACCATCAATGGAAACGGAGACTAAGTCTTTATCTTAGTCCATATCACATCTATGGGAACTTTTTCATTGACCTTAGTGGGCCAAAGGAATCAAGTACTTTATTTTATTTTATTTTATTTTATTTTATTAGAATTTCTTTCCATCAAGTTGGAGAAACAGGATATAAATATTGAGTCACTGTCCCCACTGCTAACCATGCACCAAGATTAGTCAACTGGACTTGGTGTGGGACTTACCTCCTAATAGGTCATGATCCGCATGACCAAGGAGCCCATCCAGGTAGGGATGAGTGAATTTTTGCTTTGAAACAGATGTTACCTATCAGTAGATACTTCAAGCAAGACCTCAAGTTGCAGAAACTCCAACACTTTCACTTCGAGGTAATATCCATGTGCTCTGCTGAATTCAGAGCTTTAATTTTAGAGCAGGCAGGACTTTGCAGTCTGGAATACATTAACACAGAGAAACAACCATTTAATGTAGTAGCCAAGTAGTCAGGTCACTGACAATTTACAGAAGTGAATACTCAGAAATAGTCTCTATCTTTATTAGTGTTTATATTCAGAGATAATTAGTAACTTGTGCATAGACACAAAGTAATTGATGTAATGATTTACTTTGAACTTGTTCTTCTCTTGCAAGAGCTGCTTACACAAGGGCATGCATTAGCTGGTTTGTTGAAAATATTGAATTTTGTAACTCTTCGCTGACCAAGTATAAAAACCTAGCACTAATTGTACATGTGGAGAATTGACTTCAAAATGTTGAGCAATGAGAAGAGAAAATCTAGTGCAGAGATGTCCAAAGCGATGATTGCTATGATACAAGGGGGTGTACTCTTCTCTTCTGCAAATTACCATCACCAGAATGGGGATCATAAGATAGGGGAGGTCACAAGAGGGAAAGTAGCCATACTGCTTCACATCTTCATCCTCTTCTCCTTACAAACAGTGCACTTCCTGTCAGCTAAGTCCTTGTTTCTGCAAGAAAGCGCATGAGTGCCTGTGGAGAGGTAAGCCTTTATTTCCTCCCTGGAATGGGGAGTGGGGAAGAGCCCGTTCAAGGTTTTGCATGGCATAGTGGTTCAGGAAGTACTGCTAATATTGCAGGTAGCAACAGTGAGAAGCTACGTGATGTATCACATTTTCTTTTCGATTCATGCTTATGATTCAGAGCTGGGATCCATCCTGGACTAGTGCTGGTTTGGGCTGTTGGTGAGAAAATGCCAAAGTGCAGCTTATTTTACAACTTACATCTATCGACACTGCCAACAGAGCTCCACTACTGGAGAGTCACATTCTTCCCAACAGCTTTTAGGTAGGGAAAAAGAAGTATCAAATAGAACAAACCAACTTGAATGTATTCTTTCCCATCATTTCTGGCTAGAGCAGTCATTTGACAAAGGACATTTTTATATTACCTATAACTGGCTATTTTGAAGGTTTCACTGAGGGGTGTTCAGATGATCAGTCAGTTCAACACACAAATCAGTGTGTTGGTGCTCCAGGGGAACAACCCAGCACATCTAACACATCAAGGGAAGCCATAATGGAGGTGCAAATGCTGCCACCCACAGACATAGGTCACATGAACAGAATTATTCTCACATTACTTAGTATTTCCATCCACCACCTAAAATTCAGATTCTTCTACCACTCACCTTGTAAAACTCCTTGCAAACGCCCTGCTCACACAAGCATCCATTGCTGATGGACAGAGGCGGACCTCTCAGCAGCAGCGTGCTTCCCTGCCTGGACAGCTTTCCATGGGCTCTCCAAATAACAGGCTGTGCTGAGTGAAGTAATGACTTGGAAAGAGTGGAATATCCACTGCTTTCTCTGTTTGGACTCCTTCGCTGGCAGGCTCCCCTTCTCTTTCTGTTCAGGCTTTTACCTGGAAAGTGCTGAGCTACAGAGGAGCTAGAGATTCTTTGAGCAACTTGGTCCTGTCCTCTTTGCTGCAGCTCAAAAGCAATGAGAGCATGGTTGCCATGCTAAATGTGGGATAGATAGTTGGAACCAGGCTTTTACACTCAGTACACTGGCAGAACTGACAGGAGAGGAAAGCAACATACATAAACAATGTAGACAAGTTGCTTGGACACACAAAGGTGATTTTTCTGTGGATGCCTGTATGTTTGTGGAGTAGTTGAGGCAACCCCTTTGAACACTTAGGCTCAGGATTTACATCTACCTGTACTTGCAGAAGAAAAAGAAACCTATTTCTTAGTAGTCCTGATTCTGGTTTTCCATTCTTTAATCAGGTTCTCCAGCAGGGATGCGTTGGCTCTGATTTATGGTTCACACATTTTTATTGGCCATGCTCTTTCAGAATAATTCACAGCTAAAGCAATTTTTGGGGCATCCAAAAGAGCAATGCTTAAAAATAAAATTTCCGTGGCCTGCAGTGATTTAGTACCTGGCACGAGTCCTAATCAACCCCAAACTCAGCAATAAATAATTTGCAAGAACAGCTTTCTTACTGTGGCATTACTTCCTCCCCTAGTGAACAAATACAGAATTCTCCTTTGCATTTCATGTTCAGAAATAATTTCTGGTGGTGTTAATAGGACTTTGCCTCTGTAGTCCAATATCTGCTCAGCCACGTAGCAGTGTCACAGATGATTGAAGCTGGCCTGCTCCGCTCCCTGTGTAAAGCTGAGGTTCTCAGCAGACTCTTACAACCTCATCACTTTGGGCATCTCTTCGCAATACACAATCCAGAATGATTTTGGTTTTATTGGCAGGAAAAACAATGTCCAGTTCATGAGATCAAGATATATATGTGTTTTTATGTAAAGAAGGAAAAAATGCTATTGTAGTGCAATTTGAGAGCTCAGCACCATAGAGTCTGTTTGATTTGCATTGTGCACTACTGACGTATGGTCCCATGAAAACAGACAGAAATACTCATTAAAGAGTCACGAAATGCCCCATGCTGTGCTCTACATATAACACCTTCGCATTTTTCACACCGGTAGTAAGTACTCCAAAGTGCCATAACAAACAGCAAAACAAGTGTGGAAATTAAGTCTTGAATGTCTAGAGCAGATCTCTTTCTGAGAAGTCCTGTGAAGTTCTCTGCTGCTCAAAAAATTTGCTAGCAACAAATGATTTTTATGAGCACTGCAGAGCTAATGGTACTGTAGGAGAGAACTCTGGATTCATTTCTGATTCATGCCTCGCAGCGGAATCGTTAAGTTCCAGTTGCAAGATTTTTTATTTCTGGTGATGATGCATGAGCCAGAAAAGAGCAGAGGCCGAATGGCAGTAAAGTTGGCAGACATGAAAGATTTCCTAGTAAAAGCTGAGCAAATCAGATCAGAAACCATAAACGTGAACATTCACACTCTTATTTCAAACCGACCATTTTCCTCTTTTCTTGTTTGGCATTGTTTTGTTTTGTGCATGGAATTTGGATACGTAAATGAAATATACCATTACGGAGGGTATCACTGAACCCCAGTCCTGCAGCCTGACATGCCTGAGCAGTGGTTTAGCTGTTATTCATGTTCTGTCCATTATGAATAGGGATTTGGGGCTTTCTGTTTGAATTCATTTGCACAGCTAGGTAACATCCAGAGACTTCACCCTCCATACAGCTTTGTAAGAATGGTTTCCTTTCTCAAAGCAAATGAGCTCTTGGTATCTCTGCCAGCCCAGGCAGATCCTTCCTGTACTCAGCACTGGTGAGGCTGCAACTCAAGCACTGAGTTCAGTTTTTGGGCCCCTCACTACAAGAAAGATATTGAGGCCCTGGAGTGTGTCCAGAGAAGGGCAACAAAGCTGTGAAAGTCTGGAGCACAAGTCTTATGGGGAGCGGCTGAGGAAACTGGGATTGTTCAGCCTGGATAAGAGGAGGCTCAGAGGAGATCTTATCACTCTCCATTACTCCCTGAAAGGAGGTTGTAGTGAGGTGGGGTTCAGCCTCTTCTCCCGGATCAATATGACGAGAGGGTAATGACTTAAGTTGCACCAGGGGAGGTTCAGGTTGGATATTAGGAAACACTCCTTTTCAGAAAGAGCAGTGAGGCACTGGCACAGACTGCCCAGGGAGGTGGTGGAGTCACCGTTTCTGGTGGTGTTCAGGAACTGCGTAGAGGTAACACTGAGAGACATGGTTAGCGGGCATGGTGGTGATTGGCTGATGGTTGGACTAGATGATCTTAGAGGTCTTTCTAACTTAATTATTCCGTGATTCTCAACAGAAGTAGTACTCCGTGGTATACTGATTACTTGGAGGATGGGAGCTTACACTGCCAGGTTGTTTTATGCAATGCTCTACAAAAGGACATAGTACGCAGAGAGCAGTTTAAACCCAGAACTCATTACAACACAGGCAAGAACCCTTAGTGAGCTCTTGCCTTGAGTATCAACATTCTGTTCACCAAAATAGACCCAGTGCTAATGGTGCTGCACTGATGTTTTGGCTTTTCGTTTCTTTTTGATAATCCTTGGTCTCAGTGTTGCCCATAGGGCCTCCCTGTCCTAACTTCGATGTTTCTTCTTGTGCAGAGCTCAGTGAAACCAAAGCTATGAAAAAGATGTAAGAAAAGAAAGTGAAGAGGAAGTGAAAGGGAAAAAGACTGCATGATTTTTGAGGAAGAATCTGCATGCAGGTGAGGATGGAGTCAAAGTGAGGACACCGCACAGCAGCCAGTGAGCAGAATGGTAAGTGCAGGGCAGTTTCTGCCTCAATACTTAGCAGGTAAAACAATGTTGCTCTGAATGCTATAAAGAGGTAGTGAGTTCAATATTTTTTTTTGTGTTGAGTAATTCGTCTATACTTCATGTAAAGCCCCTCCAAAATATTAAATTTGTACATATTAAATTAATGCCATCCAGAGGGATCTGGACAGGCTTGAGAGGTGGGTCCATGTAAAACTCATGTAGTGCAACAAGGCCAAGTGCAAGGTTCTGCATCTGGGGCGGGGCAGTCCCAAGCACAGATACAGGTTGAGTGGAGAATGGCTTGAGAGCAGCCCTGAGGAGAAGGATCTGGGGGTGTCAGTTGATGAAAGACTCAACACGGGCCAGCAATGTGTGCTTGCAGCCCAGAAGGCCAACAGTATCTTGGGTTGCATCAAGAGAGGCATGACCAGCAGGTCGAGGGAGGTGATTCTGCCCCTCTACCCTGCTCTCGTGAGGCCCCACCTGGTGTACTGCATCCAGTTCTGGGGCCCTCAAAACAAAAAGGACATGGAGCTGTTGGAGCAGGTCCAGAGGAGGGCCACAAAGATGATCAGAGGGCTTGAGCACCTTCCGTACAAGGACAGGCTGAGAGAGCTGGGGCTCTTCAGCCTGGAGAAGAGAAGGCTCCGGGGAGACCTAATAAGCGGCCTTCCAGTACCTGAAGGGGGCCTACAGGAAAGCTGACGACGGACTTTTTATAATGGCAGGTAGCGACAGGATGAGGCAAAATGGTTTTAAAGTGGAAGAGGGTAGATTTAGACTAGATATTAGGAAGAAATTCCTCACTGTGAGGGTGGTGAGACAATGGAAGAGGTTGCCCAGAGAGGCTGTGGATGCCCCCTCCCCGGAAGCATTCAAGGTCAGGCTGGATGGGGCTTTAAGCAACCTGGACTAGTGGAAGGTGTCCCTGCCTATAACAAGGGGGTTGGAACTAGATTATCTTAAAGGTCCCTTCCAACTCAAACCATTCTATGATCCTATAATATTACAGTGTCCAAGGTATACCTGCTCTGGCTGTCAATGAGCACACTGGATGACATGACTGGATGTTATTGGAAAGCAGATGGAGAGGAAAATTTAAGCAGTAAACATACAATTAGATCTCCTCATGCTTGGGAAGTCATACATGTGAAAAAGGGAAACGCTGTCCTGGCCCAGAAGAGGTAGGTGTCCAGCAAAGAGCTTGAAACTGAAGGACACAACACAAAGTCTACATGAATAAGATATCGAGTGACTTAAGAGCTAAAGGTTTTTGCTTAGTTTCAGTAACTTTTAACATTTTAGAGTGTCAGTGGAAGAGCTAACAAGTACCTAGAGGCAGGAGGCAGGAAACACAGTGGTCTTGAAATGGTCTAGGCAGAGCAGGAGACAAACATGTGAAAGGATAAGGGAGCAGGGAAAGGGAATTGCAAAGGGTCACCAATACGAGTAGAAGCTTTCTCCGGTGTAAAAGGCAGAGAAGATTGAGGGATGGATTATGTTTAGATACATGACTCAGACTGCTGGTTTTGAGCTCCGTTTCTGAACAAATTGCCCCAGGACCTTCACCTGCTGCAGCCTATGTCTACACAGAGGTGCATCTCCCTGGGCTGCATGCCACCTCCACCACCACTGCCCTCCCTTCTCCCAGTAGGAGTCAGTCAAAAGCAGTGATCAACATGGAAAAGACAACATATTAAACTGTGAAAACAGGAAGAGATGTATGTATTCCTCCTTGATGCATGTAGCCTTTAGCCTTCAGCCTGCAGAAGCCCAGACTGCTTGAGCCTACATGTGCTGGGCATGCTGGGATCTAGGGATGGAGGCAGATGGCTAAGTTCATCTCTTACTTTTGTGCCCAAGTTACATGAGGAAATAACAATATGAAGGCAGATCAAAGGTCCATCTAGCTCAGCACCTTGGTAGGGGCCAGGAGAAATTCCCTAGGGAAGATTCTTGAGAATGGGGAATGTAGCAGCTGAAGCTCCACTTTAGAACAGCCTGCTGGCTTCCAGCAACCAGCAACTTATAGCCTCCCTGTCCCCAGGGCTGTGTCCAGACAACCAAGTTTAATAGCCATCGCCTTACCTTCCCTGAATCTGTCTAATCTCCTCTTGGACCCATTACTTCACAGCTCTGTAGTAGCTGCACTCAGACACCACTTGGCAGTGATGCATGTATGGGAGAAACCAAGCATCCTGAGCTTGTTAAAGAAAAAAAAAAATATAAGAACGAGTGGACTTTCAGAGCCTTCCTTCCCTCCCAGCCCTCTTTCGAGGCCTTGGCTTCTCAGCTCCTCTGCCTACCAGGGGCTGCTTTCTGCCTCCTCTAGCTTCTTCTGCAGGCAGAAGCCCAGCCAGGAGGATGGAAACTGGATGAAGCATGCTGATGACAACCAGCTGCTCATCGCAAGCTTTAAAATGGCCCTGATGCTGTATTTCACACAAGGGCAGGTGGGCTGAGAATGGTCTGGATGAATCAGGTCATACATCTGCTGTGGAAAGCATGCCCCGAGGGCCAGATGTGTTCCACAGCACTTATGTGCTCCACTCCTCCAATTGCCCCAGGAGCAAGGCAACTAGGTCCCTTTAAAATCTGCCCCTTTGGTGCTGCTACTACACCACTAAAGATTTACCTCTGTTTAGTGCTGGAAGAAGCAGTGGCTTTGCTGACCTGGGTGTGCAGCTGGTTCCTGACCATTCCTGGGGCAAATCTCATGATTACTGATGTCAGTGAAAAGCTATGCTGAGTCTGATGGAACCACACAGCAGCAATGGGATCTGTCAACAGAGATTGATGTTAGCATTAAATCCAACTGTAGCTAAAGGGCATCTCTGCTGGGTTGCGACAGTAGCAAAACCACGTTGAAAGCCAGATTTCAGCCAATGCACTACGAGGGACACTTTAAAACAAGTTAAAGGGTTTTATGACCTGATTTGGCCTTATTTGCTCTGAGCACTGCTGCCATTGAGTACAGCACTAATCTGGTTTGGTCACAGTAGAGTTCACATTTTTATGGGCTGATGACAAATTAGTACGAGGCTCATTTACTTTGCATAGAACAAGCCATCAGCTCCCAAGCTGCATGGGCAACCAGTCCTGCTGATGCTGAATTACCTGCCCCTCCAAGAGCCATTTACCTGCAGCAGTCTTGCTCTAAAATCACAAGTGACCTTCACTGAGTTTTTGAGTGTGTTCTTTTTTCTACACTCCTGGAATCTCCTAGGGATGTCACGAAACTGCTGTTGGCAGAGTGGAAGCAGATGAGTCAGTACAGATACAAAGAAGGCGAAGGAATATAAGAATGCATACATGCTGTGCTTCTGTAGTATCACCTCTGGTCTGCCAAGTCACAGCTGGGACATAATTCTCAGGATTTCGCCTTCTTATTCCCTTGGTCTGATACATTTCTTCAAGCCATCTCACGTGCATTCTCTGGGCCTGGCCATGTTCCATTATGCTAGTCTTCCTCCATCTTCCATAAGCAAATTCTAGCACAGTTTCACTCTGCAGCTATCAGATTTATCATTGCTTCTTTTGCTGCGTGGTGTGTAGAACTCATGATGTGACAGACAACAGGAATCAGAAGCAAAGCAGCAGCTCTATCAGACAGAGCTGGACTCAACGCACCAGCGGAGCCCAGAAGAACGAGGAGTCTCACAGGACAGCACAGGCATCTGAGACGGAGGCATGCTGCCTTGGCCAGAGCTTTCTCCTGGGGTGGCTAACGAGAGAGGTCTGCTCAAACTGAGCACTGCTTGGAGACTTTCCTGGCAGTTTTTTTTAACACCTCTTCTTGTTCTCACTTGTTATCTGTCAACAGCTGAAGCCAGTTGGCTTCATGGAGGGTGTACAAAAGGGAGCAATGAAGAGCGGCTTTCCAATCACACAAGAAAACAGTGCTTTAGCAATGGCAACAGATATCCTGGGCTTAATGTTTTATCGTAATACATGGAAAGTAAGAAACAATCCATTGATACTGAGCACTTTAATGAAAAAAAAAAGAAATAAGGTTTCATTCCAGACTTTAAGAATGCCAATATTGTGTAATAAAAATGGTAAACAGAAGTGTTCAGAGCTTTTGCTTTGAGTCCCAAAATGAAAAAAGATGAAGCTTTATTACTTTTTTTTTTTTAAATACAGTCTAGAGCCTTTCACTTTGCCTGCTAATATAAAGATGATGGGATATAACACTGTGACACAGCAGCTGCCTTTTCAATGAGGAAAGAGCCCCCAAACTTTGGTTTGCTAGTATGACATTCACCAAGAGACTGTTTAATAAAAAAACATGTAGTACAAGGTCAGGTATCTACAAGCTGGATCTGGATCCATTAGTACAAATGGACTTCAAAGCTTTGATCCACCCATTTCAAACTGAAGGGATCGTGTTGGCACCTTTCGAGAGAATAGACGTGCTCTGGATGTCCATGTTCCTCTTCATCAAAATCACTTCTGTGTGGTCAAGAGGAAGCAAGTGTGAGGATGACTTGAGACGGGCAGTGGGTACCCATCTACATGTGCTGGACATTGAGAATGGCTAAAAAAACCAAATGAATCGGAACAGCCAGAATTCTGAGGAAAATACCTTAATGGTGGGGATATTCAGTTGGAGAGCCTCTGTTCATAACCCTGAGTCAGGGAGCACGGGTATTTGAACTTAAGTCAAAAGTATTTTAGCTTATTGCCTGTGCACTGGGGAGGTAGGATAGGCTCCAAAACCAGTCCCTCTTTGCGAAAGAGGCCCAATTTTCCCAGGGGAAACCAACCCCTCCCGGTAGAAATGGTTTGCATCACAAATGTCAGCATCGAGCACAAATAATGCTGGGGACTACCCACTGACAAATTAAAGGTGTACCCAACCCCTCATCTCCATACACATGCATTTTATCAACATTGCCACAGGTACGAAAAGAAGGACAAGCATGCGGGAAGTTCCCAAGCCTTTGATTACACAGTATGACGGCACATTTACTACCTAGACTCATTGGCTGCTATCTGTGTCATTTACTTGGGTGGCTTGTTCTGCCAAGTCCACATAAGTCATCAGGAGAAATGCAAACACGTTTCCAACTTTTTATATGAATTAGAGTCACGGCACAGGCTCTCTCATGCTTCACTTCTATGGAAAATACTTTTTTATTTTGTACCCGGCAGTTTTCCTCCTACACATCGTGCAGACAAATAAACAGCCATACAATCTAGCCAAGGAGGTTAGCAGGCCTGATACTGTGCTGAGCCAGTCTTTTACATATGTTATATATTCACCTTTTGTCTGGCATCTGCATTGCACTTGGGAAAACACTCGCACGCAAAGGGATGGGCTCTGGGGAATGGAGAAACATTATCTAGCACGGGAATACTCAATTAATTTTCAGCAAGCAGCTTTTATAATACATAACATACACTTAACATAATACACTTTGGTCTCGTGCCAGAGATTTTAAATGATTAGGCTGTATCAATTTACTCTTGAAACACTGATTAAAATCTCAAAACTTTCATAGCAAATGATGCATGAACCAGAATCTGAAATGTGATGATTGAAATATTGCAATGTCACAGATTCATCACACAGCCTTTCCAAATCTACTCTCGGTTTCAGCTGGCCCCTTAAATGTTCTGCTCACGCGTCCCAGTGATCAACTCTTTTCTCTCGCTTCATCTCCCCCTCCCCAACCCTCCGCTTCTTGGAAAGATAATAGCCAGGCCTTAATTGAAGCAAACAGGTCATTAAAATAGTAATTTTGTAGACATTTGCACTGACAGACATTCATTCACTGCCAAAGACAAGCAAAGAATCAAGGACTGGATATTGCATGCACATTAATTCTACCATGAGCCCAATCAAAGTTAAACATCCTCCTCCCTTCTTACTGTGAGAAATTTCCACTGGGCACAGAATTAAAACAAAGAAAACCAAAAAATAATGATTCAGCTCTTGCCCTGTGAATCACACCTTGAAGCAGGCCTTGTCAAACGACGTCACACCTTCTCCATTGAGAAGGAGGACTCCCATCTCCCATTCTTTGGTACACATTCACATCTATCAGCTATTGCAGATAAGACAGGTCAAGTCACCCCAATTACTTTTATGATCTCTCTGTAGGACGGCTCTCATCACGTCACTAAAATGCATTTTTTTTCTCACTGAAATTCAGACTTTCCAAGCCAAATTTCCTGCTGGGCAAAGCAGTATCCAACGACAAGGCCTGACCTAGAAACCACCACACTAGACTTTTCTTGAAATGTTAGTTTAGTAGTAAGCCACAGCAATAAATCTACTATTGGGTTTCAAAAGTTTGTACAAATAAGTACACTTGGCCTTCTTTGTGTTGCTGCCTCCAGGACCTTTCCCCAGCTGTAAACCTGCAGTGCCTCCAGGAAAGGTGATGCGTGACCGACGTAGGTGGGTAGGTAGGTTGCTGGTGAGGGCATCCTGACCTGCCCCAGGAAGGGAGGGCATTCACTGCCTTGAAGGCAGGTAGCTGAACTTGGGCTCATCCTGTCTGACTCTAGGTCAAGTTCAGAGTCTTATTACACCAGGATTTTCCCCCCCCACGGTCAGTGGAAGGAGGCACCACCAGGGCCCCTGTCAGCACTCAAATGAAGATAGACTTCTGCTGTCTACAGTGTCTCTGGAGAGAACTGAGCTAACAAAGCATTCAATTACATGCGTAAAATGAGGCAGGGTGACCAGGGCCAGGCAGCAGCTCATGTAGCTGCCACCACATGAACTGCCTGTGTGCTTCATTGCCAAGTCCATTGGCAGGTTAGGGCCGATGTGCCTGACCACAGCAGATATCCCATCTGCACCAAAGGGTATTCAAGGCCAGGTGGGATGGAGCCCTGGGCAGCCTGATTTAGTGCCTGATTTAGAGGCTGCCAACCCTGTCCATGGCAGGGGGATGGAACTCAGTGATCTTTGAGGTCTCTTCCCATCCAGGCCATTCTGTGGAGCTACAATTCTATGAACTAGGGCCTGGGGAGATGAACTCTGCTCCAGATCTGTCAGGGGCTACACGAAGGAGGGAAAAGCCAGAAGAATGGCACATCACCATCTCAAGGTGATGTCCCCAAGCCTCCTCCTACCCACCTGTGATGCAGTGCTTTCACGCTGTGCTTTCTGCATTTTTGAAGCCATGTCCATGAACTCTCCATGGTCTACCACGTCTCACACGTCACCACTGAGGGACAACTTCTGTACTCTTTTCAGAGATTTTCTCTTCTTCAGCTCAAGCTGCATGTATGCATGGGGGAAAAAAAAGTCCTGAATGAGATCATTTTTCTCTTCTCATCTCAGACATTCAGCCTGCTAGCCAGGGTTACTGGAATAAAGCAGGGAAGCTCTTTTTCCACAGCAAGCCATCTGGTTGACATAGACTCACACTGATGCTAATCTGTTGGTTTTTTATTTTTTTTTTAATTTTTTTTTTTTTTCCTGTGGAACACTTCATCTGCAGCTGTAAATTCAGACCTGCTCCCTCTGTGTGCAGAGCATTCATTCTGCGCACTTATTTATTACCGCATTATGCCCCATTCTAGGTGTCAGGAAATCATTGTTATCCTTGGTGTGTCTACGTTGTTCTAATGTCAGGGATGTACTTTCAAATGGAAATTAAGCAATTATGTTTCACATGGGGAAACCTGACAGATGCATAGATTTTTACACCACTGGCAATGTCGCTGTCACAAAAGCAGACATTGTTCTCGGCGGACTGTCAAAGAAATATAATGTATTTCAAGAGCAAAGGGGGGTGGGGAGGGGACAGGGGCGGGGGCACAGGGTAATTAACTGTGTGATTCAAGTTCATAGATCATGGGGCTGTTTAACTTCAAGATGCAGTAAAGACAGACAATGGGTCTACTTAACTCATCCTTGAAAAGGAGCCTTGCGGTAGCCTTTTAAAACAGAAATACATGTTTTCAACCCTATCTTAACTTCCACCTAGGGTTAAACCAGGATGCTGTTGTATGAATCATAGAATCATTAAGGTTGGAAAAGACCACCAAGATCACCTAGTCCAACAGTCATCTCATCACCATCGTGCCTCACCATGCCCACTAACCATGTCCTTCAGTGCTTCATCTGCACAGTTCTTGGACACCTCCAGGGACAGTGACTCCACCACCTCCCTGGGCAGCCTGTGCCAATGCCTCACCACTCTTATTGAGAAGAAATTTTTCTTAATATCCAACCTGAACCTCCCCTGGTGCAACTTGAGGCTGCTCCCTCTAGTCTTACACTTGCTATTCACACTGCTTTGCTAGAAGTTTTAGTGCTGTAGAGCCACTTAAGTGTCATATGGCTGGGAGAGCCATGCCACATCCCAGTTCACCCAACATCAGCTCTGCGCTGGCCAGGCAGCGTCCTCAGGGTAGGGAGCTGAGGTCCTGCACTCAGTGATGACTGAGTCCCATAGGATATGGCTTGAGTTTCTGCTCAGCCCACATTGCTGTCATGCAGCTCATGTGGCACAGCCCTTTCTCCTCCTCCTTGCCTTCGCCTGGTTATTTTTGCTTTGTTACAGGCTGCATTCAGCAGCCTTCTGTGTAATTATTCCCTGCCTTTGGCCATTAGCTTCATCCTGCTTCCCAGGGGCTGTTGACCAACAGCAGCCCACAGCCGGCAGGCAGCCAGCGTGGACCAGGAGCTGTGCTTGTGCCAGTGGAAATCAACAGGAATCCAGGGCCCAAGGAATATGCTGAAGAATAAAGTCTTTTAAAAATGTTTCAATCGAATATTCAGTAAATGCATGGTGTTCAGTAATGGCTGTACATCAAAAACAAAGCATCTAAATAAATCAATTTAAAGGCAATATCCAAAAGCACTTAATGCTGCTTGGGTAGGTTTTTTTTTTTGTTTTTGTTTAATGGATATATTAGATGGGCAAATCAGTCCTCAGTAAGGCACAGTTCCTATGGTTGAGTTTACAAGGGTCAGCTGGAGATCAAGACTCCGGTAAGCCAGGGGCTGTGCCAAACATTGCTGAAGAAATGGGTCTTGCCTCAAGGAGTTCACCTTAAAAATACAAGGCATCACTAAACAACAGGCGGGGGGAAAAACGCGGATTTCTATCTATCTTCTCTCTCCTCCATGAGGAAATAAAGGTGTCCTCATCCCAGATCTCAGAGGGGTTTTGGAGGAAGTCAAGAACCAAATCAAGATGACTCAGATGCCAGCTACACCTCTTCAACTCTTTCTGTTAGGAAGGTCAGGTTTACCAGTGGGAGAGGGGAAAAAAAACCACAGATGTGAGTTCAGATTCAGCAGGATGGAGATGCCTGAGGCCTGAAGTTCCCAGAGGCGTTTGTTGGCTCCTGGACACATCTGCTGTGTCCAGAGAGATGACCTACTCCAACCCTGCAGCCCAAGGAACGTGCTAGAAGCTGCAATCCATAGATCTTGGGCAGGGAACCAGCACAGATGTATTTGGCTGCAGGACAGGAACCTGTCCAGCACTGTCTTCTCCAACTCCCTGCTCCCTCCTGTCCGGCACTGTCTTCTCCAACTCCCTGCTCCCTTCTCCTGCTGACCTACCTGCCCTAGCCCCAGCTTCTGTTTTAATTCTTTCCCTGATCACCCACAAGAAAGTGTCCCCTATTCATTAAGACTTTCCTTTTTTCATTCCCAGCCCCATGACAGGAGATAAAACCTGAAAGCAGTGCTTGAGGATGTTAAAGATGGCTGAAAGGACTAGCGCTGCTGTAACACCAGCCATGGCTTCTTCAATAAGAAACAAGTATCACTGACCCACAGATTAGGTAGGGAGAAACAAGCCCAAGTGCAGAAGGGGCATTAGCACTAGGACCGGTGGGCTTCTGTCCAGTAACGCTGGGCTGGAGGAAGACAACCCTTTTTAGCCCTCTATAAATACATATTTTACCACAATTTGGCAAAACACATAGAATTCTTCCTAGGCATATTCATAGCTGATACAATGTCTCATTGAGTGCTAAAGGCAAAAAGTAAGTTAGTGACATAACAGTGGGCCACAAGCAATCTATGCCCATGGCAGTGCAGGCACCCCAAGAAGCTATGAATCTGAGAAAAATGCATGGTGTAGTCCCAGAGTACTACCGATGGACTGCCTGCACCGTGTGGTCAAAAGGCAGAATGTGATCTGTACATATAGAGAATTGAAGAATGCTGAGAAGCAGCCCCGAGTCCTTTCTGCAAAGCTGCTCTCTGTCCAGGCAGCCCTCAACCTGCATCACTGCAGGGGATTCTTCCTTCCCAGGTGCAGGACTTGGCATTTTTCCTTGCTGAATTTCATAAGGCTCCTGTCATTCTGCTACCCCAGCTTGCCTCAGTTCTTCTGAATGACAGCCCTGAGTGTATTGGCTGGTCTACCTAACTTGGTGTCATTTGCAAACCTGACAAGAGCATACTCCTCCATCTCCTTCAGGTCGCTAATACAGCTGTTAAACAGGACAGGTCCGAGGGCAGACCTGCAATACGCCACATCATAGGCATCCAGGTAGGGCTTGAACAGTAGCCATGACCTTCCAAGCCTGACCATGCAACCAGACTTTTACTCATCTGATTGTCCATCATCCAGACCATAATGTCACAGCCTGGGTACAAGAATACTACTGGAAACTGTAAAAAACGTCACTAAAATCAGTGCAAATGATGCCTGATGGTCTCTCAACCACAATCTCAAGCCTTTCCTCTTCATTCATGAGTACCTGGTACTGTTAGGATAACAGCTTGCTCTCTGTCAACCCATAAATGCGTTAATACCTGCTGCTTATTTAACCTCAATAGTTCCAAACTCCAGGACAGAATTTAGCTACACAACTCCCATTATGTTCAGTAGGATTTGTGTGGTTAGATTTTGGCAGAGTTGAAAATGCTTCCACGTATCCAGAGCAGAACACATGGACACAAGGATGAAGACATCTGAGAATGCCACTGCTTGTAGTTACTCTCCAAGTCCCCCGGGACAGATATTTCTCAGTGGTCTTCAAAGCCAAGCAGAACTTTTCACGCACTGTAAAAATAAATCGTCCTCTGTAAAGAACTGCTGAGTAGGCCCCTGGAAAACTCTGGTCCCAGCATCTCTGATCCTTACAGGTGCTACTAAATAAACTCATTTCTGTGGTGCTTTTCTCTTAAAAAGGTCCATTTAACACTTTCTCCTTGTGGCTGCATGCTACCTAGGGCTTTTCACATCCCTTTCATACAACTAAAGAAGAGCATTTACTGCTTAACTTCCAGACAAAAAGGGACAGAAAAGTGCTGAACTCTGGCTGTCTTTGTTCTCCTGTGCTGTCCAAGCTCTGTCTCTCTCCGCTTTGCCCTTTCTACTTCTACCCTTGAGCACATGCTTGCAGACCTCGCAAGCTGCTGAGTTAACCTGCCATCCAGCACGTTACCTTGGGAGCAATCATCTCACTACAACCCTACAAATATGTTTTTTGCTGGGCTTACAGTTCAGTACTCCAGGAAGGCCAGAAGTTTCAATCCGTGCTTACCAAAGGCAAAATTGTACTAAAGCAGCACAAAAGCTCTAGGGGCTTTTGCTTGTGGGAGCAATTGGCTGCACTAAATCCTCCACAAAGCTTCTATTCCTTAGGGCCCAGCCTAACAACTCTTAAGCTGGATCTAGAGGAAAACTTCCCTCTGTTGAGGTTTGGGAGCTCAGGTCAGGGCCCGGACACTCCATTGTCAGCCTCCCACAGCGTCATGAAACAAGTGGTAATCCCACACTGCTTTTCCTGAAATCAGAGCAAATTGGTGTCTCCATGTAGCTCCATTCTCCAAGGAGGTATTCTTCCTTGTAGTAGGCATATGGGAATTTGGAAAAGTTCAGGTTGAGTTCATGGGGTTCAATTTTAAATATATTTTTATTTAAATGTAATCCTGTGAGCTAGTAACTGTCACAAATCACTGTGATGAGGCTGGGAGACATAATTCACAGTTTATAGATTGAAGGCTGAGGGACAGAGAGCTGAAGGGTATGCTTGGATATACTCTTTCAGCTGAGCCTTAACAGCTTAAGCAGTTATGACCCCTTGGCTGCTGGTTGCTGCTTTAATTCGCACTGAAAGCCTGGATGTACCTCACCAATACCTCACAGCATCACAGCCAGAGGGGTGTGGGGCAGTTAACAGCCGAGAAACAATAACTGGAAATTAAGGGGCTAAAACTCCTTAAAATCACTCACAAGCATATGCCTGGGAAAGGGCGTCTGGATAAACTTGCCTACCTTCATTGCTTGCATGCTAAGCAGACAGCTTAGTTCAATTTCCCAGTGCTTCCTTGTGGGCTGGTGGGAATGTTTCAGCCATTGGAGAGTGGACTCCAAAACGAGCACTAACAAATGTTGCACTTACAATCACAGAACAGTAAATTGTGAGGCAAGGAGGAGGTAACAAAGCAAGGCACCTCAGCCACTCCTCATGTGTCTTCCTCTCCAGAACTCTCACCATCTCTGTAGCCCTCCTTTGGATGCTCTCTAATGGTTTTATGTCCTTTTTGTACTGTGTTGCTCAAAACTGCACACAGTACTGGAGGTGAGGCTGCTCCAGTGGAGTGTAGAGTGGACAATCCCTTCCCTTGACCGGTTGGCTGTGCTGTGCTCAATGCACCCCAGGATATGGCTGGCCTTCCTGGCTGCCTGGGCACAATATTTAATGGAAAGCCAAAGAGATCTTCAGAGCCTGATCCATCTCGTCCAGCCTGGAGGCTACATTCAGTTCCTCAAATACAGGACTGACTCCCACTCTTGAAGATACTACAGAGATGCTGAGGACAGCCACCTGCAAATGTTGCGTGCAAGCACACATAGTTGTCCAAGCTCATCTTACTGCACATGAAAAAGAGCCATAGTTCCAGTGGATGATTCTTCCTGGAATACAGTCACCTTTTCAGGATGGTCTCTATTAATAATGGAGAAACTGCGTAGAGATTTAACATGCAGGTGTTTAAAATGAAGTGAAATGAGTCCTTAGTGGCTTACCTCATAGAATAGAATCACAGAGTGATTTGGGTTGGAAGAGACCTTTAAGATCATCTAGTTCCAACCCCCTGCTATAGGCAAGGACACCTCCCTCTAGACCAGGTTGCTCAAAGCCCAATCCAGCCTGGCCTTGAATGCTTCCAGGGAGAGTGCATCCACAGCCTCTCTGGGCAACCTGTTCCAGTGTCTCACCACTCTCACAGTGAAGAACTTCTTTGTAATATCTAGTCTATATCTACCCTCTTCCACTTTAAAACCATTTCCCCTCATCCTGTTGCTCCATGCCCTTCTAACAAGTCCCTCCCGCTTTCCTGTAGGCCCCTCTCAGCAGGCCCCTTTAAAGATCACTATCTTATCACTAGCTACCAATCTCAGTACTTTCTGCTTAGCTTCTCTGATGTTGGACTGGCTAAGATTAGAAAGATTATCAGCTATTACTAAATCAAATGTGATGTTAATGAAGTTAATGAAGAATGCCTAGTAACGTCAACTGCACAGGGACTTCAAGAGTGAGACTCATGGAAGTAGTTGGTGGTTCCATTCACACCAGGACCAGCTACACATTATCTGCAGAGCAGAGAAACCTTAGATTTTGGCTGTCTTTATAAATGGGGGTGCCTGTTCTGAATCAGTTTGCTTGGTTGGCTTGAAGTTAAGGAAGCATGAGGCTGTACCAAGTTAGCATCTTTGGAAGAAGAACCAAGCCCTGAGTGAAAAAGCAAAGGATGAACACAATGAATGCTCGTTCAGTGAATGCACACCAAAACAAGAAGCTGGATTTTAATGCATAGCTTTTCAATTTTCAATCAGCTTTCCTTTTTAAAAAATTGCTGAACCTCACAGAGGCATGGTTTTAGCTGTGATAACATTGCTTGCTTTGCAACCAAATGCATTTTAAAAGGGAGCTTTGGAAAAAGCATGGCCATTTGTGATGTAACAGACCCCAAAAGATTTAAGTGTTGGGCACAGAAGGTACTAGAGAGCTAAGCTTAGACACTTGAGCTGTGACAATTCTCCAGTCTTTGCATTACTTTGCAAATTGTCTTTATTAAGCTTAGCAGTGTAAATGCCATTTCACATTTAAATAGAAGCTGCCTTATGTGCTTTGTCCTTAGCACTGATCATTCTGTGTCTACAGAAAACTGCTGGCAAGTGATGGGTCTGAAATGGTATAAACCTTCTGGCTTTTCATGCTTGGTTCTCATTAATACCAATAAACCAAACTAATTGCCAAAAAAGAAAAACCAACCAAACAATGCACAAAAAACCCCTCTACATTTGCTTTGTCCCTTGTTCTCTGGATTTTGCAAAAGAAATGGCAGTAAGTCTACTAACAGCCCTGCAGCCTCATGTCAATACTTGGTGCAACTGGAATAACATTTTGACTGAGGAACTGCTTTTCCTTTGAGTCTGATTGAATATCTTCTATGAAACAAAAACACCATCACCAAAAAAAGACACAAAAGACCCAACCCAAACCAAAACCCATCAGAGAAAAAAACAAACAAGCAAACAACTAAAAATAATAAATAAAAATAACAAAACCAACAAGAAAAAACATGCAACCCCCAAAAAAAAGCACTCGTGAAAATCAAAATGGCCAAAGTACTTTGGCCAACAAAAACACGTACACACAGATGGGTTTTCACTAGACTATCTGTACAGTAAAGTCCTCAAGGATTAATGTAACTGCATCATTGAATCTGTCTTACCAAATTTTTAGATTTATATCTATTTCAGGATTCATTTTTTTCCTTCAGCTCAGTCTGAGAAATACTGACTAGCTTGCAGAGGCCAGGGGAATTTGTACTCTGATGGAACTGCATTTCTCTTCGTATTTCTCTGTGAAATTAATGAATAATCAACAAGTTATTCCAAAATTATTTATTTCTCTTTTTTTGCACGTGAATTAAAAGTAAAATCTGAAATAAAAAATGGAACAACAGTTTTCTGAAATATATAGCATTATTTTTACATCAAGTACTTTTTGAATACAAGTTAGAAAAATAGAAATTTCATCTTGGACCCATGTAATATTCATGCATTACTGCCTAGAAAACTAAAATACATATTTTTTTTCCTTGAAAAGGGACAGTGAACATTTCTGAACTAGATAAGTGTGAAGGTAACAAAGAATTCAGTGCAAATTTCTCAAATGAGCATTCAGATTACATTTCCTTTCATACCTGATTTCTAAATGGTTCACAGTTCAGTTCTTTCCTATTTTGAAACAAAAATAACCATAAACGCGAAGGAAAATTGAATACACCAATGCCTCTTCATCTTTTAGATTTCAGGAGTGTCCTAATAAACTCTTCTGGATGTTCTTGTTTGACTTGAAGTCGGGCAAATTTTGTGGAAGCAAAGCATCTCTTGATACCTGATCTAGAATGCCTCAAACACATTCAAGATTTACAGAACATTTTGGTCACTTGCTGTAGGTATTAGAGTGAATTGGGTTCATAGTTAAAATGTATAGAAAGAAACATTCATGATGCTTAAAATCCTGTCCTCGTTACTTTAAAAGTTCTATAACAAAAATTAGATACCAAAGGCAGTTTGATAAAGTTATTTAAGTTAAAAATGTCAGCCTGCATCTGGCATATCATTAAGGATCTCCTTAGCATCCATTTCCTCCATGTTTTATGTGAAGTCTGGTTGACATTCTGGTTGAAGTTCATTCCATGGAAAATAATTTTTTTATACATTCAGAACAATAATATAATGAGGTCTCTTATTTTTTGTTTTTACCTAACGGACCATATAGGTTTCAGCTTTGTTTTCAACATTAAAAAATGTACACGTTGATTTAATCATGTTTAGGTTTCATTCCCCCAGGACGAAAAAATAGAACTACAACTTCTCCATTAGCCCCTGTGAACACACTCCCTAGCTCAAGCCTTAGCACCTCAAGAATCAGCCTGTTCACACAGACAGTGGCTAGAATTTGAAATATAAATGCGAAAATTCCATAAAGCATTTTGCTACCAGCTTCTAAATACTGAAATTATGGCCACTAAAATCATTTGCTCTGTTAAAAACAACCAGAAAACAGAAAATTCATACAAAATCAAGTAATGATATAGGACTTGCTCAAGGATGCTGTTGGTCTGATCTTGCAAAATACATAGGCAGGTGCTTAATTTTAAGCATGTGAGTCACCGTGCCAAGAGAGGTTTTATGGCACACTAATGCACAAATATTAGTTAGACCAGCTCTTCCACTTCAAGATAAGCATAGACATAAGTGCTTTGCTGGATATGGATCAGGATGCTCAGCACCTAACAGGACTTTAGGCGCTGGTCCAGCAAAGCACTTATCCACACGAACAACACTGCTGACTTTAAGATCACTGCTCATGTGCTTAACATTAGGCATGCTTGTAAGTGCTTTCCTGGAAGGGCCCGATAGACCAATAGTGGATAAGCTATAAAATCTGAAGCACTGTATGTTTAACACACCGCATATTTAACAATGTTAATCTGCTGAGATTTGCTTTTTCTTGGAACAGGGCATGTCTAACTTTAAGCATTTATTTTCAGAAAGCGCGTTAAAAAAAGCCTTTAAAAGCTGCTTTGAGATTATGGCAAGTTAAAATAATATTAGCAAGTCTCCTTGCGCTCCCTTCATTTCTTCTTTGGATGTTTTTGTGCAGGCATCTAAAAAGAAAAGGAAAAAAACCCTAGGCATGAGCATTAGTCTATTCAAATAAGCATCCATGCATTTACTTTCTGTCTAAAAGCCTTGAAATCAGATGTAATTAACACCTGAAAGAATCACTAACTCTTCTAAATTTCAGATGTGAATGCAAATTCTACCAACCGTGCCATCATTTTCACTGAAAAAAATCAAATCATCAATTGTCACTTCTACAAATAGAACTGATTTTATTACTTCAGACTGGAAATGATGTGCAAGCCCAACCCTGATATATCCCCAAGTCAGTGCTTTATTTCCATATGAAGTTTTCCATGCCCACCGATGTCAGTCTGTTTGCAATGCAAAGTCTTTTAAGAGTGGGACTACAAGAGCAGCTTAATCCAAAACCAACTACAATAAAAGCATCGCAACTCATCACATATTTACACGAGTGTGTAGAAACAGCATGCTTAATTCTGAACGAGAAATAAAGTAAGACCACATTTCTGAATGATGCTGGCATATTGTCTTGAACTAAGCTAACCAAGCAAGAAATAGCAAAGCAGCACTTCATAATGACCTAGTGCTACTGCTGGCCAGTCATAGCAACTATATTTAAATCCTCATTGTAGTAGGAAATATTGTTTTATGCATTTGGCACCACGTGTTCTTCATAACTTCTTATAGCTATATGTTAAGGAAGTTTCAAAGTTACTAAATGTATTCCATTCTTTCCCAACAGGAAAAGTTTTGTTTTCACATGAAAGCTGTAATGGGTCTTGGAAATGGCTAGTGTTCTTCTGTCATGCACAACTTTCTGCTCAAAGGTACAGTAACTAATCAAACTACAGTTGTTGTAAGTTACAGTATAGCAGTCAGCTGAAGTTGAGATGGGACAAACTAAAGCACAGTACATGCACGTACAGAAGAACTCTAGACTGTTTCTTATGTGCAGAGATAGATGTGAAAGCCATGTCTAGAGAAAGAAAAAAAGAAAAGCCCAGATCAGAAGTCCACAAAAGCCTTCCATCTGTATCAGGACTGCCCTTCTACCCTAAAGTCTGACAGAGAAATAGGGTTTTCTTCTTAGAAGGAATGTTCTCAAATTGTTCAATGAACAGTTTGATGCATTTCCAAAACTATTACAAAAATATTGAAAGTAGCAGATTTATACATCCAGAATAAGAAATACTATCGTCTATCTGTCCCACTTCACAGCTTGTTTCTTCTGTAAATCTCTCCCATTCACGTTTTTTCTGCTGAAATGCCCATCCCATGCTTGCTTCCTTTCTCAACATTTTTCCAGTGCTTTGAATTGGCTTCCTCTTAAGAGATGCAATTTCTTTCCTCTCATTTTCCAAAACATTCCCCAAGATGTTGCTTACTGCACAAAGCTTCACCATTAGCATGACATTAAGTGTCCATTTGTTCTTTTTTCATTACATTATCCTGCACTTTGACATGTGTTCTTCAAAAGGCTTCATCATCGGTGCATCCCTTTTTCTACTGATACCAATTTGGAAGGCATCTTTTATTCTCAAAAGAAACCACTGGGCTAAGTTGAATGCTTTTGAAAACCTAAGCCTTCCAAGTTCACAACTGCAGTTGCTCATTCTGGGCTCACCGAGTGCTTGTTCTTTCCAATTTATAGTAAGAAAACCCTCTGGATAAACAAATACGTCTGCTACAGGGTTTGTTTTCACTTCCAGTCCAGACAAGTAAGGTAGAAAAAAAGGCAAGATGGCAATTCCCAACGTAGTGCACATCAAAAATTATCACAATGACACCTACTATTATTTTTTAAACTTATCTAATAGTTAATGTCAAAACAGGCAACTCTACTGACAGAGCTGCTGATATTCTGCAAAAGACACCTGAAGAGCAAGGCAGTGTGGTATAACAAGAATTTCTCTAAGCTTCCACATAACATCTACCATTTTTCTGTGTCCCCTAGCCCTATATATTGGTTTAAAAAGCTTTACATTTATGAGTGGAATGTTATTAAAGCACCAAATGACTTGGGAGAATGATTCTAACTAAAAAAATCAATAAAGAGCCTGCATCTGAATCACATATTACTGTTCGGATGTATACTGAGAAACACTACAAACTGTCTTCCAGAAATAAGGAAGACAGAGTAATGATTCTTCAGAATGCCTGAAAAGCGTTTATTTATTCTAAAGAATGTCATTCTGGGTTCACTTTGGACAAACTGAGAGAAGTAGCTCTGCACTTGTTCCTTGTTCAGTCCAGCTTCACTGAGAAGGCTCACTGGTGAAATAAGTATCTTTGCAATCAGAGATAATTCCACATATTTGCCTATTTACAAGCACAACTTTGAAAAAACACTGTTTTGAAAGGCACACAGATGCCAACAAACTGCAACTACAAAACAGCATACAATGCACAGCAAGGTTTTACATTCACTTCTGTTTGGAAAAGAACACCACAGAGCTCTTTAACTAAACAGACACCACTGTAGCACAAGGGCTGTAAAAGGCAAGTAGGTCCAAAGTGGGAAAATGGCAGTTACTAAAAATGAAGAAACTCACATTTCTCTAAAAATCCCTATTATCAAGGGATTCAAGTAGATTCTCTACTAAGCTGAAGTAGCAAAGAATGACGTTAAGACGGTCTGTCTCTCTAAAGCATTGTAGCTCAACCACAGTAATGGCGCAGCCCATGAAATGCTAGAGGAAACCAAGCCTTAGGGCTCTGCAGGGCAGGCTACATCCACACAAATGATCCCAGTGACTTCATCACTTTTTCATTCTGTGAACTGTGACAGCTGCAACACAGTAGATAGCCATATCCCTCTGTATAATACAGGAATACTTTGTAATGAGGAAAGAATACGTACAAGAGCGAGATGTACGTTCAAATAGCAGTCCAACTTTGTGCACGTCTTCGTAAACCTGAATCTTATCTAAGATACTCAACATGTTTAATTTTGCATCCAACACCACACAGGCTTTTCCAAATGCACACTTCTGTCTTTAAGTAAATCTTTCCCTAATTATTTTCATAAGGACCTATACACCTTGGAACTAAACATAAAATATTTCTATATTACTATGTGTTAAGAGATTTATCATTTAAGCCCAAAGCAATGCTGTAATTCTTTAAGGATTACAATTCATACACAGAAAAATACCAAAAGCCCACAAGAAATGTCTTGAAGCCTAACCCAACCCTTGAAACATACAGCAAACACAATAAACACAAACTGTTACATAAAGCACTTTATTGCATTACATGGATGTTGAAATTTATCACAATTGTTTCCAGCATATTCAAAACAGAAATCCCAATATATCTTTGCCTTGATAAACTGGCACTAATGGTGATGCTTACTTCAGCACTTAGATTTTCATCAACACAGAAATCTGATTATGCCACCCCATTTGGGTGTTATACTGAGTAAAAAGCTCCGGAGCGTTTCAAAAAATAATGTTCCTAACGAACAAAAATCCTCTCCTTTAGCACTTGTCACAGGAAAGGGCATGTCTCCAGGCCAGAATGGAGTGCAGTGAAAAAACTCTGCGGTGATCTTGACTGAGGTTGCCCTAGAAGGTGAATTAATATGGCTGCACGGTATTGTATGTGCTAATTCCAGGCTGGAATTTCTCCATGGTACTGAGACAACAGCAGTCCCACAGATACCTTCATCACACTCCACCACAGACACAGACATGTCTCAAATACACTAGTAACAAAAAAACCAAGAGATAGCTTAATGTAAAAGTAACCACTATATAAAACTTTTTCAAGAACAAGTGTTCATTTTGATGCTTTAGGTTTGGAGCTAAAAAAAGAAGAAATGGATTTCATTCCACTCTTATCAACTTTGGCCAGAGCCTTCTGAGCTGCAGACATCTTGCTGTTTGTCTGTGAAATGAGGAATAGAACAAGTTAAAAAGCATGCCCATAGGAGGGGAGTATAAGGTACAACCCCCTAAATATACAAGTCAAGGAAGAAGTTGAATTACGTTTTTACTAAGATAATGTTATGCAGGCTTTAAATTGTAGGGAGAAAAAAAAAACCTTACAAAACAAATTTGAGATTATTCAATCAGAAAAATACTTGCCACAAATTGCTTAATCTCAGACAAAGACAGAGAATCAATTACAAGGAAAAGGAGGCGAAACATCTTTCCTTTCTGCAAAATGAGATATCCCAACTCAAACGTTTACTTTTGGATAATCCCTGAGTGTACATTAAGAGGAATAATGCATGCAATGTAACAGACGCATACTGTACCCTCCGACTCAATCTCATGATTATGCTGTCAGCAGGCTGAATTACAGCCTTGCATTACTGATGATGAATAATTCACGCTGATTTATTATCAAATTCTTCATGTGCAGTGAAATAAAGAGAAAAGAAACGGAAGAACTGAGAATGAAGAAGGTAACCAACATTTGCAAAGCACTTTGAGGCCACTGGGACAACTTCCCAGACTTTTACACCTAAAACGCATTATATGAGGCTTTTATTTATTTATTTAACAGAGCTGACCTCTTTTCTTTCTTAAATTTTAAAATGTTATGTTTTAAATCTCTAGGTGTTTTCCCTTTTAAGAAACCTTTGCACTGTCCTTTCTTTATGATATTTCACAGACTGCAGGACTTCATAATTACACTACTTGGGATCAGCTAGAACGTTATAGTCAAGATTGGAGATACACAACTACAGTATGACTGTGTTACTGGACAAACATGAACAATGCTTAAAAAAAGAAAAAGAATACCATACTATATGGAATCCAAGAGCTATCTTTCTTTCCCAGAATCTCTCATCAATGTGCTTCATTATCATATCTAACATTAAAAGGAATTATCTCTCCTCAGTCTACCTTTATGCTCAGTTCAAAACCAGTGGGGTGGATAACAGAGAAAGGGGAAAACATGGAGATTTTACACCAGTTGTCATCTCCACTTAGGGGTCAATCTTCTCACTTCAAAACTAGCGTGTGCCCCAACTGTGAAACAATTTGAGAAATTGAGAAAGGGTTTTATTTGTCGCCAGCTGTTTTTCTTTGCAGAAGGATGAAGAGTAGTCAGCCTTAAGGCCTCAAGGTCACAAGACCAGCACACAGGGACTTTTTAGCTCCCAGTGGACCACAGAAGGATTCATTTTCTTTCAATACTACAAGAAACAACCCAGTGCAAGCCTCACAAGCTTGGCAAACACAGACAATCTATTTTTCACATCTATGTTGCTCTCCTAGGAATAGTATAGCGGCAAGCTACACTGGACTTGGATTTGAATTGGCCTCCAAACTTGTGTTGGAGCTGGCAGACAGCAAGCTCACTGTTGATTTAACTGTGCTAAGTTGACATAAATAAGTGCACAAGCAATATTTCTACGTTAAAATACAGCCTGTCTTCACAACCCTTGGAATTTAAGTGCATGCTGCCACCTTTGCCTCTTTTTCAAATAACCGAAATATAACAGTTGCAATCACTATGCCATAAGATTTATCATGTACTGATCTCAAAGAGCTTTGCAAACATCAGCTGAGCATCTTAACACACGTCAAAGTCTGAGAGTTTCACTGGAACGTTCACTGATAAAATACAGTCAAACAATAACAGTTTAGAAGAGTTCAGAATGGAACACCAAGACCTAAGTCAAATTACACCTGAAAGTTGGTGATGATACAGCTGCAGACATCTGCCATTAGGCTTTTTTTTTCCCCCTTTTTTTCTTTTAACGTGTTTTGGAGTAGAGAAAAAGGGACTCTGCTAATACTGAGTTTTAAGCTATGCTTTAACAAAACATGCATGAGTGCAAGGCTTACTTACCTTTTTGTTTTTCAGATTACTGCTGTTAAACTTAGTATAGTCTTCTTCTGCTTCCACAGGGACATCTGATAACTTCCTTTTCTGAAATGTTAGAGTGATGAAGTTGCCCTGTCAACCACTTTTATGATGTACACACATGCAAGTTACAAAACTTTGGCTTTGTAACGTAACCATAGCACCAAAACAGGGTTGGCAATGAACTGAGGAATCTGCAGTAAAAGTCGAGGATTTCTTTTTGTAATTGTCTTCTTCACATCTATACAGTCTCTACGGTATTCAGAAGAGATCATTCAATGTCATAAGAACTATTATTTCTTCCCAGCCTCTGAAGAATGACTTACAGAAATGACTTTAATCCAGTTTCTAATTTCCATGATTGTATCTGTGGTGTCAGAGTCTAAATATTTAGAGAACCTTTATGGAGCAGCTGTTGGAAGCCAGTGTCTAACAGCCAGCAAACCCAGACTCTGGTCTTGTCAGTCTCACAGAACTGTGAAGGACCAGCTACTCCAGCCAGTATTATTGCCATCTGCCAGCACAGGTGGATCACCATCTAGTCTGTTACCTGTTTGCGCACAACCTCTAGAATTAATTAGTTCTTACAGTTTGGCAAAAAATGAAACACTGACATAGTTCTGCTGACTGTTTCATCACTTGAATCCAGCAGTATATTGAGAAGTCTGACTCTACATGTGTTGGGTGTCTTCTAGCTTCAGAAATAACAGGACTTAAGGGTTCTCAGAACTTCACACAATCAGGCTGTAAGAATGAATATTTCTTTCCATAAACTGTAAGCACGTGTTTAGTTTAAAGGTGAAAACTTTCTGGTATGCTTCCAAAAGGGGAAAAAAAGTGTATAGTATTTTACAATGTTGTATTTTTATTATTGTTATATATCTGATATTACTACTCTGTCCTTAATATCCTGTGAAATCCAAGCTGTGGCCTTCCTAGTTTCTGTGCCAAGGAGAGCGATTTTGCAAGCAACTTGGATGGCACTGTACCATTTTAAGATCCTGTTTTATTCATTTTGTTTACGGAGCCTGTGATCCCCACTCCCCACCCCCGCTTTCTCTCTTTCTCTGGCACTGAAACCAGGTCTGCAGCTTAGATTTCTCAGCTCTTAGAACCAGATCCAACAGCAGCCTCTCTTTTGATTTCAACGGTATCTGGATCAGACTCTCTGGGAGGCTGTTTACTGAGCTGTGATTACATTTTCAAACGACAATGTAATGAATAATGACTATTCTCCTCTTTTTGGAATCTGATAAACAAATTTAAAACTTATAATAAAATGTTTGCATTTCAGCAAAGCATTTGCTCTTCAGCTGTAGTAGAGCATACATATTCTTTGTAAGCTGTCTTATCATTGGCCAAAGGCCAGACTCCCTGTGCTGACAAACCGGACAGTACGAAGATTACAACACAAGATCAATGATATTCTTGATACAGGTAACAAATAATTTTGATTTAATCATTAAATCACAATGTCCAGACTGCATCCAGCTTACTTTGGTACTAAAAGAGACAGAATCTGTCATAGCTTTCCTGTCAAGCATTGAAGTTTTTAAATTTCTCCTTCCTTACTAATTTATCTTAACATCATTTCTAAATGTGCAATTACTTTACTATACTAGAAAGTACATGTTATACTCTACTTTATTTGCAGTAATTGTATACTACGACTGCCAATACACCTTGCCCTCCTAAGGAGAAATTTCAATGGAAGTAAAAATGGTCTAAAATGCACTAAAGATTTCAGTGTATGCTCCTCTGAGGTTGTGAAATAAAGGAGAATTTTAGGCTCTGAAGTTGCAAAGATAGATGCATCATGCACATCCTGCTCTGGAAATTAATGGGATCCCCAGCAAGATTTCACTGCCCAACAACTGAATAGTTCTAAGCCTCGTTTCCTCTGTAGCCCAACTGCTGAAATACAACAATTTTTAAAAATAGATTCTAAGAACTATCCCAATGGTATAAAAGCTATTCATACACAGTATGTAATGTACATCACGTGTAGTTTAATATAGTTGTTGTAACATGCTTATACAGCTAATGAATATCAGTTGGCTCATGATGTGTGCTTAATATTTCTTACAACGTGTAAAGATAATTCTTAACAGAATCAAAGGGCCAAGTAACTGAGCAGCCAGAACAACTGTCCAACCACATGGAAATAACTTCTATCCACAGATATACATTGGAGAACAAATGCTATTAATAACAGTAGTGCCCAATTATTCCTACATGTGCTAGCTGACATATTGCTTAACAAAACAGTCACTGAACCAGCCAGAAATGAAGTTATTTTAGACTTTGTTTCGGTAAGTAGCAGGGACTTTGCAGGAAAGGTCACAGCAGTAAGAAATCTAGTTTCGGTATACAGAATATTCAGTATACAGAGTGCCTCAGTTTAAATTAAATGACAAAGAAACTCAAAAGTGGGGCTCAGGATTCCAGAAGGGCAAGCTGTGCAAATCATTTGTGCTATTTCTCAAAGCCAAAGCAAAAGACTTGATATGCGAGGAAGACATTTTGAATGCAAAAGAAGAAGATGAAGTGATTTTGGATGTTCCACCTCAAAGCGATAAATCTTGAAGAAAAGAGTCTCTCAGACTAAACCAGATGAATATTGCCCCTACAAACACTTGTACAGATGCAAACATTTCCCAACCCTCCTCAAATCAAAAGATATTGGGAGTAATCAAAAATCTACAACGAATGGGAAAAAAAAATAAACAAGAAAAAACTACATTTGTTTTAGGGTCAGGTGATACAGGGATAAAGTGAGAACTGCCAAAAAGTCAAGCTGAGTTAGACCTTGGAAAGGAAATTAAAACAAACAGTAAAACATGTTTTAGCCACAGAAGCAAAAATGGAATCTAAAAAGCATGGCTGCTACACATGAATAGATACTAAAACTAATCTATGTCTAACCCTAAAATGAATTAAATCCTTTGCCTCAGTAAATTGTTTTCAATAAAGATGAAGAGGTTAAACATGAGCAGAAAAAAGAAATCTCTCTGTTCAAGACAGAAGTAAAACTCAATACACTGACACTGTTGGGAGAATGCTTCAGAAATCACAAGTCCAGAAGTAAACCCTGGCAACTGTTCTACTAGATAGGGACTATATTCTATAGAACAGCAAAACATCCATCATATGTTAAGAGAAGGAAAGAAATAATAGTAGGACTCAGCAGAATAGAAAAGGATGAAAAGCAAAAGAAGGAAGAATTATCAAAGACATAGACCAAGTGAAAATTAAATGTGGGTAATGCCTACTGACATGGCTTTTTTTTCTTCCCCCACAAAGATAATACATTTTCTGGCGACAGTAAATGTAAGAGATTGCCAGAGGATTTGACACGGAGCCACTGGCGTAACTGAAATGATATAAAATGAAGATTACATGAGGATGTTAAGGTAGGTAAGGATCTGTGTGAAAGGGAAACAAAGGCAAATAATGCAGAAAGGGATGCCACAGGGATTGATGAACATTACCAATGGAGTGCTATGTACAATATATACTCAAAATGATCATTGTTAATTAAAGATAAAAGCATGCTAACATTTACTGAATGTACACCACTGAGTACCATTACGGCTACCTAAAGAGCTTGCGACACTGTAAAGGAAAAGCCAAAGAATCTTCAAGACTTGAAATGTTATGAATGGATGAAATGTACAGAAGTACAAGGTCATGTACATACCAGCTGGCTGCAGGAATTTCAGGTGTAAACTGAATGCTGATCCACTAAGAGTTGCAGTGGAGAAAAAAAGACCTGTGTGTCTTAACTGTTTACAGCAGCATAACTATCTGCCACATCACACAGCAAGAGTGGCAAATGGGATTCTAAAATACAATGAGATGCAGTACTTCCAGTTAAGACCAGAAAGGATTAATGCCACCGTACTGTACTGATAAAGATGCTATCATGAAAAATTATACGACTCCGGTCACCTGCCTTCAAGCAATCTTGGAACAGGTGCAAAGAAATGTTACTACAATTATGAGAAAATGGAGAACCCATCTTCCACAATCAAGCTTGGATTCACAAAGCGAAAAGAGAAAGGCTATGCATTTTCCCTTTACACACAGAGAGAGCTAATGGTTAGGGAGGGAAAAGAGCCATTTCAGTGAAAAAAACCCACAACAATAATGTTAGCACAAAACCACGAGGGAATAAATTGGCTATGAATAAATTCAAGGTGGAATTTACAGGAAGGTTTCTGAGCATCAGAGGAATGAGGTTATAGAACAGAATTCCAAGAGAAGTAATGGAAATAAAAATACTAATGAGTCTTACAGTGGAGAACGGTCAGTGTATGAGAGATTATCCAACATGGTTGTCTGGGAATCTGTGACCCAGGAGGTCCCTTTCAGGGTCCTCATAAATTACATACAAAAGGAAACCTATGAGGTCATACTGTCCCATCAACCTCAATAAAACTAAATGAGCAAAACACATAAGAAAAGACTGCTGACCAAAACCATAAAATAAGTCTCTCTCTCTCCTCCTCCCCCTTTTTTTTTAAATTGGAAAACCAACCAAAATATTGCTTAACATAAAAGATAAAAGTACATGGTAATGTTCTTGTGTTATTTCAGACCGGCTTTTTACAAGGCCAATTTACTTTACATATTGTATTGTACCCAGTGCTTGGCTTAGTTCAGTTTTAATAACAATTCAGAGAGATTAGCTTACAACATACTGTATCTGTTAATATCTCTCTCTTACCTTCAATGGTGGCTCTGGTGCTGGGACTGTATGTTCTGGGAGACTGTAGAACAAAAAGACTTCACATTATAAATTTAGACAGCTGGATGGCACAACCTAAAGTTTAACTCCTCCCCAACAGAGGTTGCTTTGTGTGTCAGTTGCTCACACATGGCATATGTTTACAAAAAAGTGCCTCATGGACCCTGTCTGTATTTCTCACTTAGGTAACTAAAACAGAGCCAGAAACATGGGCTCTCTTAAAATTTCTTAGTCTGGGCAGCCAAAACAGGAGAACCCCACCTTACCTTTGAAAACTTTTGGTTTTTTTAGTAAGATGATATCATAAAGCACATAACACAATAACAGCACTAACACATAACTACAACCAAGTTAAGATACGGGGCCTCTGAGGTGTGAACTGCACATTTTTTTTCTATAGGCCACAATAAGAGAATGCACTAAACAGAATTGAATGAAGGGGAAAATGCAGAGTCCCAGACATGCTCCAAGCCAACTGCTGCTGGTTGAGAACACCAGAATGAGGACACTGACTGATAGATAAGACCTGATAGATAAGAATAGACAAGAATTAAAAATTAGCACAGGTTAGATATGTGGACTCAAATCCCAGCAGCACTGAGTGGTTAGGAAAAAGGAAGGAGCACTGGGGATGAGGACTGTATTCTAGGCAGTGTTACTCGTGCTCCACAATTGTGGACAAAGTGCTTTAACTCTTTAGATTTCCTTTTATTGAATAAATTGCTTGAGCTTTTCAGATGCAACTGTGATAACAGAGATAGGAGATTTAGATATTATTACATCTCTCCTCCAGCCCATGTCCTTAGGGCTGTCACAAAAGGGCACAATGTACATTTGAAAATATCACATTCAAACAGAATCACAGAATTGAAGGGGTTGGATTGTGTTATTCACTGTAACTTTTATGACCAAATATAAATATTCAATAGAAGTGACCAAAAGGACATCAATACATGCCACATATGACTAGCAGCTAGCTGGAACAATGCTTACCCTAGGTGTTTTGACAGCTCCTTACTCAGCTCTTCAGTAATATATTCTGATATTAACCCATGGGCATACCGCACATAGTCTTCAGCAATAGGGCAGAGAAAAGAAAGGGGGAAAAAAAAAGAACATTCCCATTATATAGTCATGCTGCCTTAGTCATGATGTATGCACTACCATAAATCATAAGGTTGAACTAATAGTAAGAGACTTCTAATGGATACACTGTGATGGTTCTCTGTGTTGAGTAGTTTATGTTATATGACACTTGTAGGTTTATTTAAAAAGTAAAGACTTACTACACTCACTTTGTCAGCACGTTATTAATATCTGCTGTATGTACTTAACAAAAACTGTTCACTTTCTGAGAATAGTAGATATCATGTATTTTTCCAAAGAAATTAAATTTTAAAAACCTGCAAAAGTAAAAAGCTGACTCAACAGAACATGCAATCATTAATTTTAAAGCATCTGGATCTTACAATTATTTGGCAAGCGCTTCAGTACTAAAGTACATTTTCTGGCTTCAACTGAAAACAATTAGATGAGACAATGAGTCTATTTCAAAGTCTTGTACTTAATTTCAGTACTTTATGGAAAATGCCAAGGCCTATCTAAACACCACTGGCAAGACAGGATAATTATCTGTGGAAGTAAGAACTACTAGAAGCTGTTCTCAGTACAGGGCACTCCTGCTATAAACGTTTTCTGAGAGAAAGGGAAAAAAAAAGAAGAGGTGACTCTTTTAAAACATGAAGTTCTAAACCAGATCTTTTCCAGTCACGTTCTACACTAGCACTGACTGATCATGGGCTGGATCCTCTAAACTTGCTGTTGTTGAGGCTGCTAGGGAGTAACTTTATCCACACACAGGAAGCATTTGCCAGAGAGACGTTAAGCTAAAATCTCACCTCTGAATTCCACCTACAACAGGCCAGTTCTATCTGCTCATATGATGACACGCTTAAGAGAGTTCAGAAGCGCATGGTAAACTTGCCTCAGGGTGGTAAAGAACTATTTTTAAGGTGTCAGATAGTTTCCTTTTTTTTTTTTTTAATTGAAAAAGCCCAGTGCAAATTGGCATTGAAGCTGAGAGTGTTAACAAACTGACATCAGCATATGCATTTCAATCAGACTGTCATCAAATTCACACAATCTTCTGTCTGCACTTCTCCTTCCTCCACTGTCTTTACTCATCAAGTCTTTGTCACTCCCTAAGTTTTCTACAGGGCCAGGAGAGAAGAAGAAACAATTCCAATCCAAGACAACTTCACCTCTGCATTCAATATGCCCAATTTATCTCCTAAGAAGATTATTCCCATCATTTCACTCTTAGCACTGTAACACTGAATGGCAAGGACAAGTCAACTACTTACTGTTATAACCAAATACAAAATAGAAAATGTATTTCTCCCTTCAAGCAATCTTCACTGACTTCCTTTAGAACAAAGAATGGCTTGGGTTGGAAGGGATCATCAAGTTCCAACCTCCGCGCCACAGGCAGAGTTGCCAACCGCAAGATCAAGCAATAGATCAGGTTGCCCAGGGCCTCATCCAACCTGGCCTTGAATACCACCAGGGACAGGGGATCCACAACTTCTCTGGGTAAGCTGTTCCAGCACCTCACCACCTTCTCAATGAAAAACTTCACCCTGAAATCTAACCTAAATCTTCCCTCCCTTAGTTTAAAACCATTCCCCCTTGTCCTGTCACTATCTACCCATGTAAAAAGTCGATTTCCCTCCTGTTTATAATCTCCCATTAAATACAGGAATGCCATAATGAGATCTCCCCACAGCCTTCTCTTCATCAGACTGAACAAACCCAGCTCCTTCAGCCTGTCTTCATTGGAGAGGTGCTCCAGACCTTTGACCATCTTTGTGGCCCTCCTCTGGACCCACTCCAACAGCTCCACATCCCTCCTGTACTGGCAGTCCCAGACCTGGATGCAATACTCCAGATGGGGCCTCATGAGGGCAGAGAGGAGAGGGACAAATACTTCCCTCACCCTGCTGGCCACCCCTCTTCTGATGTAGCCTAGCATATTCTTGGCCTTCTGGGCTGCAAGTGCACACCACTGGATCACGTTAAGTTCTTCATCTACCAAGACATCTAAATCTTTCTCAGCAGGGCTACTCTCAAGGAGTTCCTTCTCCCAGTCTGTATACGTATCTGGAATTACCCCAAACCAAGTGCAAAACCTTGTACTTTGCTTTGTTGAACCTCATTACATACACATGGGCCCGCTTTTCAAGTTTATCAGTGTGCCTCTGGATGGCATCCCTTCCGTCTGCCGTATCAACGGCACCACTCAACTAGATGTCATCAGCAAACTAGCTGAAGGTGCACATGACCCCAGTCACTGTTTGCCTTCCAGGTACTGTTCTCAACTTAGTCTCGATTCATTTTTAACCTGTCAAATACCAGGAATATTTGTGCACCTACCTTCTTTGTCTTCCCAATGAAATACTAGCGTTTCACATCTTAAACTTCCCCTCCTTTCTTCCTTGCTCTTATTATATGCACTTAGGTTTTTGCCCTGTGACATGTGTAAAAGCTAACTATAATATTAATCTATTCGTAAGGTATTGAAATTTCACAGTACTCCTACACAAGCAATTCTCTACAGATATAAACTGCACTGTCATGACAGTGAAAGATCAGGCAAGAAAATGATGCTTATTAAAAATAAGTGTTGAGTAAGTTCTGTCTGACTTCCTGTCATTCACCTTGCTACATACACTGGAACTCCTCCCAAAACTTACCTATTTTTAACCTTCAGTATTCCCTACTTAATTGCTGCTCTTTTAAATCTACAAATCTAAAAAGACAAGTATATGCATGCTTCTGTCAGCAAGCAGGAAGGTGGAAAAAACAGTGCACATTAGCAGTTTGGTAACAAATTTCAGAGATAAAGTATTTAGGCATAGTCAAGATTGTCACTGTCAGGACAGGACAACTTTCCATTTCATTGAAGTAGAGGTAGGGAAAAAGAATAAAAAGCTACTGTAAAGTTAAAGTAACTTACAAGTTTTGCAGCTCTGCCATATATTACAATGTCTGTTCTATAAAACTGCCTAGCTGCCTCTTAAATCTCATTTATGCTGTTCCCACTGATATCATTATTTGGTAACTCCTTTTCCACTTCGTCAGCAAATTGCTTTGTTTTTCCTTATTTTTCAATGGCATGCAGACTTCTGAATGTCTTAGTAGTAATCAGAAACAATTTGTTTTTGTTCATTTTGTTCTGAACCTTTTTAAATTTTCATTAACTTTCAAACAATTGATTTCCCAGAGACCATTTTTAGGTTTGTCTACACAACTTCATATCCAAGTGACATTCAGGACACAGCCCTCACCAGCAAAAAAGGTGACTAGAAGCAAACAGGACCACTTCAGGCTTTCTGGTACAGGCTCAGCCACTTTCAGAGATATTTAATACATATAGTATTGAAGTTTTTGCCCTGAACAAGTGCACTTGTGTGTATTCTACACCTAATATTTTCTCTATGACTATGTTTTCCCTATGAATCACAGAATCATAGAATTGCTCAGGTTGGAAAAGACCTTAAAGATCACTGAGTCCAACCACAACCTGGCCATACTACCCTAACTCTAACCACCTTCCACTAAATCATATCCCTGAGCACCACATCCAAATGGTTTTTAAACACATTCAGGGATGGTGTCTCAACCACCTCCATGGGCAGCCTATTCCAGTGCTTAACAACCTTTTCTATAAAGAAGTGTTTCCTGATATCCAACCTAAACTTACCCTGGTGCAACTTGAGGCCATTTCCCCTCATCCTGTCACCTGTCACCATTGAGAAGAGACCAACCCCACTCTTGCTGTAAGCACCTTTCAGGTATTGGAAGAGAGCTATAAGGTCTATAAGGTCTCCCCTCAGCCTCCTTTTCCCCAGACTAAACAGTCCCAGATCCCTTCCCTTTAAGGACAATCATATCAACAGCATTTGCACGCTAATAAAAATAGTCTTTTCTTGTATAGAGACTTTTATTGTGTGGATACTCATACATATTAAATGCATGTGCCCTATTACACAAGATGGTCTCAGTTCAGCAAAGAACTTCAGCATATATTTCAATGAGAAAACAACTTGTCTGTAAGCTAAGAAGCTAAAACAACCCCAGCTGAGACCTACAGTTAAATACAATGGCCTCGATGAAGATACCACCTCAGAAAAGTCAAGAGACTCAGTCACAACACATCTGAATTTTTCTGCGTAAGTAATACATTCACTGCAGAGGCCACTTGCAGTACGATTCAGATGCTGTGTTTTAACTACAGGCATGCCACTTCAAAAAAACTGAATTTGTTACAGTGCTTAAATGGTTAGTTTCCTTACCTTCTTCAGCATCAGTGATTTGTTTACCGCTGACAAATGTAGCTGAATATATCCTTTCGCCTACACATATATTGTTGCTTTTAAGTGCTTTCACTGTTTGATTGACCTGTAGGAAACCACAGAATGAAATGTCTATGTCAGTGCTGTTATGCACAAGTTAATGCAGTGACAAAGCTCTTGTAATTTTGTTTCAAGCATATAAAACACTCAAGTTATGGACTGTGGTGAAATTTAATATACAATTGTAATGACTAGCATATGAGCTCAAAAACGCAAAGAAGCTAGCACGTTTTTGAGCATGTCGCCTTGGTAACACAGCACCAATTTTGCAGCACCCTGAGATGAGCAGAGCTATTCAGAGGGAACAGCCACGATTATACGGGTAAGAAATATACCTGCTAGGAGAACAGAGAATCCCTGAGCTCAGATGGACTGCAAAGGTAATACTCATGGAAATCAAAGATTAAGGATGTTACTGGGCACTGTTATACCATATCTAACCAGAACACTGTCAGATGGAGAAATTTTCATCAACACAAACAGGTACTGTTTGAACATAACAACTCAGGCATTCGCTGCAAAGTACATTTCCCCTAGATTCAATTGAGGGATGCCACATGGCTCAAAACACAGATATGAACAAGCCAATATGCGTTTTGATTTTAAACGTAAAGTAATTCTGAAAGTAAAAGAGAAACACAGTACCTTTTTTTTTAACCACTTCAATGTCTTCTCTTGGCTGTACTTGTGAAATTTCTGACTGCCGATCTCTGAGATAAAACCAAATAAGGGGAAGAAAGTCAGAACTGGTTTGGACTGCATTTTCAATACACTTAAAATCTTCAGAGTTGTAGACAGAGTATGGAAGTTAATTTGCAACTTGCACATGTTTGATATCAGGGCAAAAAGTTTCAAAAATACTGGAAACATGAAAAAAATAAACAGACTGAACTGATATGAGTCTGAACAACCTAATAATCCTTAATTAGGCTCTAATCCAACAAAGTACATATTTTATTTATATATGTGTAATCTTGTGCTGCCTGAATTCAGTAAGACCTTTCTCAAGCCCTTCCTGTTTGCCAAATCTTCACTGCCCTGTGTCACCAGAATGGTCATTTTTAATTGCAGAGTTTGCAACATAAAACGTTGTTTCTATGACTGCTTAAAAAACAAAACAAAACAGCAACAAAAAAAAACCAATCCCACAAAACCACACCAAACCCCACTACATAAACCTATAGTTTATGAATTCCAGCACTTAGTAGGGGCCAGGAGAGAGGGTTGGTGAGGAAGATAAACCATCTGCCCTTTCAATAATCCCTTTTCCTATCATTTCCCTCTCCTCTCACTTCACAAGGCAACTCTTGCTGAAGTTTTACCTCTATTCCCTTTTTACAAGGCATAATACAGTGTCAGAAGGAAATAGAATTAAAACAGCGAAGCATACTCCTAGTGGGAGGAAGTACAAGATTCATTTTTGATTTACTGAGCAGCATAAATTAACTTGATGATATAAGAATTTCAGAAACTGTTTCCCCTGTGACAGCCAGGGTACCATGAACATCTCACTATTCAAGTGCGATCAGTTAGCTGCAAATATGTGAATTCAGGATGCTGAAGCAAAGGAGAGAGAAAATTACGTAGGCTGATCAAAATTTTAGGATAAAAATTATTGAGTATTACTTCACAGAGTTACAGTTTAGAAATGGAAAAGAATGCCTAATAAGATCACACAGGAGATTACAGAGCCCACAGTGTTTGAAGCTTGCTCTTTAGCAGGTCTTTCAATAGCTTTTAATCTCCTGTATACCATTCCCATAAATACATACATCTGTTTCATGTCATTTACTGACTTGCTATCATATTCCAACATTCGGTTCACGGAGTTTCCTTTTCCCCTTGCAAACAACAACATGTTATTTATGATTGTTTCAGCATTTCCTTCTTTGGGGTTTATCTTGGCTCTTTCAAACTGCATACGAATATCTAACTATTATGTACTCTTTATGTATGCATGGTAGGGGGTACAGAGAGGTCAGGGAAAGCTGTCTTCAAGATAAAGTTTAAATCCATCTCACTAGCTGTAGAAGAGTAAAACAAAAATTTCTCTGAGTAAAAAGGAAAAACAAAAGGCTAATATACACTTTGCTTCATGAAGTTGATGAATTGCAGGTAAAGTAATTAGGTGTGACACTGCTGGCTGCAGTGACTTACAAGATCTGAAAGAGAAGAAGCAGAAAATGGAGGAGACACACTGGATTCTTGAACCTGCTTCTCAAAGAGCTAACATGGTTTGGGTCCAAGTACAGTGAGTACAATTCACGGATTCCTCTCTTATCTGAGAAAGTTCGAGGAAGGGACATCCTCCTGCCACCATCCCCCAACCCATGCTGAAAAGTAATTCCAGTCTGGATTCCCAGGCAGACTCCTCCACAACAGTATGATTCAGAGTGACTCAGTTAGGGAAAGGAAACATAGAACTGTGAAGCCATTTTCATTAAAACATGTGAAAAATAATTATGCTGAATCCTTCAGAGATCACTTTGTTTGAAAATATTTTGTGTGCTTGACAGTTTTGACTATTAAACTCTAGAACTGACAATATCTGAGACCTCTGAAGAATTAAAGTGAGTTATGAAAGTCACAAACTGCTGACAAAAGGATTCAATATTGGAACGTGGATTTAACATGTGATGCACATTTGATATTGGTGAGAGTTAGCGACTATGTTTGATAATATGAGTATATATTGGAAAGCCTTTTTTTCCCCTAATGTGTCTGGTGCCTATAAAACTGGTCTGAGACATCTGGAAAGATTGGGTTTGAGAAATACAGATGGAATATAAGTGGTTCTACAATTAAATAATATGTTCAGCAATCGGGTAATCGCTATGTAGACTTGGAAGTTTCCCCGATGTATTGTTGAGCAAACTGCCTGAAGCACATTTTAACATCCATTTTCTCAGTGTTTTCCATAACTCAGAAACTCATACGGCCCCTTTTTCCTACCTTCTGGGAATACAAGCTTGGCAATATTACTTAGTTATTCTAATCAGGTAAGTTTTCTTGGCTCTTCATGTTAATCACATCAGACAAGATCACAGTGCAGTTTTTGCCTTGCAAAATGAAACAAAGAGTAACACTTTGGCACTGGAGTTCATAACCTTTTCTTAAACCTTCTCTATCATACACTTTATCCAGTCTTTGAATTTATTAGCAAACAACCTGCCCCACCCAGATTTAATGAGCTGTAACACGCTCTTTCCCCAACTACTGAAGCAGGTAAATGGGAATTTAATCCAGCAAAATGAATTTTCAGTGCCCTTCAACAGTGAGGCCAGGGAAGGTGAACTTTCTACTAACTGAGTAAGTGTAAACTGTGAGTGCTCTAGGGTAAGAACTTGTTATACAGATGTTAAAAGCCTTTAGATTAAATTGAAAGTGAAATAATTATGTTGTTAGCTTCAGCCAAACAGAACAGAGTTGCAGAAGACAGAACATGACAGATACTTCTTACCCTAAAGCCCTGCTCCTTAAATAAGAAAGGCTACATAGGGGACAAATCTTAGCACTGGAAAAAAGTATATTAGTCATAATATTGGTATTTTTTACAAGCAATAAAAGGGATGGGAAAATGAAACACATAGAGGGGGATTGTACAGGAAGGTGACCTTGTGCATGACAAGTGCGCAAGCCTTAATGTGTCTACTGCATAACCACAGCTTTAGCATCCTAAGAAATTAAAGAAATTCTAAGAACACGTCCCACATCTTATATCTTGTCTATGGCAAATACTTTAAATATACATATATGTTCTTTTGCTGTTAAAAAGAAAACACAAATACTGCCCAAAGACAGAACTGCTGTTTGGAGGAAGTGGCCTTTCAGAAAAATGATCTCACCTTGCCCTATACTCCTATGCAGAGCTCTAGTTTGACAATCAAGAGAATCTGACAGCATTTTTCACCTTCCCAGACAGGTGGGCAAAATTTTAGTATCTTCTCTCTCACTCGGAGGTCCTTAGCCAGCATTTAGACAAGCTGTAGGGGGACAGAAACTGCCTAAAAGTTTAACGCTAATTTCTATTGGAAGCTTTTATCACTCTGTGGGAAGGCAAAAGGGGTTTTGTAGTTCAGACGCATCCGTGTTAAGGAAGCCTTCTCAAAAATCACAACTCACCCTAGGAAAAGGGTTGCCTACTCCCACCAATACCAAATGTAAGTTAATGATTTTCTCAGTTTCTTTTGGAAATCCAGGACAGCACATAATTCCCTACCTTAGTCCCAGCAAAACGTACTGTCTCACTGCCTAGATTTTCTGCTGTCTTGTTATCATTTTCAATGGAAACCTGTCCTGCCTCAAAGTTCAAACTGATTCTTTTTGAGGAGTAAGAGCTCCATGTTAACTGTATACATACCACTTCATACAGGAAATACTTGAACTTGTGCATCTAAATCCTTCAGGAAAAGCTCACAGCCACAATGATGTTCTATGCAACAATAAAGAAGTCTGGCGTTTTACTTGCTAGCAGGAGACAATAACGTCTAGGAAGCCAGCTCTGGTTAGTTCTTCATTTTTATGTCACTTTGCAGGAAGACTGCATGACTGTTTCTGTTACAGCAGTTACACCTGATTCACAGTACTGCAACAATGACTTCTAAGCCTAAACTTCTGCTTTGAAAATACAGCTTCATCCTGTATACCTTGAGTGTTTGGAAAGCAAAAAACAGTATTGAAATGTATACTGTAATGAAAGAGCACAAATAAACCCAGCCTTTTCTCACTCCCTCCCCTGCACTTTTTTCACCTTTTTCTTCTGTTATATGACATACGGATCGTTGAACTCCTTCACATTTCAGTAGCAATGGGCAATACGGGTACTCTGAGTCTAGCACAACTTGATCCAGTGGCTGGAACTTTCCTTGCTGCTGAAAATACATCAAAGGGATGATAAAAGCATTATTATATTGTTAAGACATATACACATATATAGAAATACAGATGCATGCAATTACCACAGCTTTAAAATAAAGGACTTAAAGAAGATTTACTTCAAATGGTACCACATGACATTTAGAAACTGATTACAAAGTAAACTATAAACATTTATTTCAAACCAGTAAATATCTGCTAAATGCCAAACTCTTCAATAACTGCACATAAGAGTCCAAATTTAAAGCTACATGGGAGAAACTAATGTGAAGTACAGTGAAACTTTTTTGGAAGATGACATAAGACAGTAGTCAACGTGTGCCAATAGTGTCTGAGACCAAAACCTGTTGGATTAAATCCAGCGTCATAACTCCCATTCAAATTTTGCTTTTCCCTCCATAAAGATAAATCTCAAAGGAGCAGGGCAGCTTCTGGAACATAGTATTAACCTTTCACCTCTGCAAAGTCAATTTCAGTTTGGCCAGAGTATGCATATAAAGCGATTTTGGCAGCACTTAAATAGCCCTACACATGACAGAATCATCAAACAAATCTTGCCGTTGCCAAACAATGCATAATCACTCAGCACAGTTTGGCACAACTGGCAGCCTTCCCCTTGGAAAGATCCTTCAGCGCATCAGTACAAAGACTCAGTGAGCTCTCCATCCTTGGAGAGTGCACGGTGTCAGGAGCCAAAGCTGAAATCATTACATCGGTTAGCTTGAAAAAAAGCACTTGGGTAAAACGCCTTCATTATTAATTAATCTTCTTATTAGGCAGATGGAGCCTTAATAAAAATAACCAAATATTGTAAAATAAGATTAAAAAAAAAAACTGAATTAATTTTATTTTTTTCCAATTAAAAAGTCACAATTACAATGGCAAAACATTATGAGAGGCAAAAACAAAGCTGAAATTAACAGCTTCCCGTAGATAACTTACCTGCACAAGCCAGCTTGTGTCCAGAAGCAAGACAGCTACATTCACCTTGTGAAGCAACACAGAACCTAAGCTAAGAAGGTCTACTGGACAGGAGATAGATCTGCTCAGAGAGACTTCAGCAACCCTGGATCGCACTTTCAAAATGAAAAGATGGCGCAAAGAATGATTCTACAGAGCCCAGTGAGTATCTTAACACTCATTAGTTCAAGCCAGAAAATAAATCTGGTGCGTTCAAGCTGGCTTTGCATGAGGTACCTGCCACACAAGCATCAAGACTTCCCTTTAACTCAAAAGTAAAGTAATTTAGGCAGGACACTGCAAGAATGCATTTGCCTTTAATTAGTAACCCATAACAGCTCTACGCACTTATCCGGTACCATGTCTGCGCCTTAGGAAACCCTTAGGAATCAATGTACCTAAGAAGAAAAGGGCAGTACAGGGCTATTCCTACGCACAGAAACTGCAGCAAAGGTCATCCTTTATTCAGTTTACCTCAGCACTTACCATAGACAGAAATACACTGACTCCCTAATTAAGTTTGGTATAAAGCTTTCAAAGGGATGCTGAATTCAAACCTAGAGAAATGGATATACTATGACTGTGAAGTGACTTCTGAAGGGCCACCCTGAAGCAGGGACAGATCACAGAAAAACTGAAAGTCTTGGTAGATCCTATACCATAAATAATTTAGGGACAATTACATTTCTCTGCATTCTCCACTTGTAGCCCAAAGCAGAAAACAGCAAGCCACCTTAAAGGAAATTCTCTCAGAAGAAAAACCTCTTAGGATGCATGAAGCAAAATCAGTGCCTCCATGAAATAAAAAATATGGATTCACATTTTTATTTTGTCATTTTTTCAAAGGCAGAAAATAAACTATAAAACAACAACATTGTCTACGTCTTTTGATATACTTATGAAATTTAAGTAAGGTTTTGCAACACCCACAATAAATTGATTAACCCATTAATGTATTATCCATCTTTTGGGTACTTCCTCACTCCTTTGCTATTCAGCAATACATCATCTCTACAACACTATTTCTGAAAAGGCAGTGTTTCCTTTCAAGTTCAAACCGCCACAGAAAAGTTTCTTCTTCCTCTTCCGCAGCATCCAAATTCATCTTTTTTCCCCTCTTTCTCAAAGTGAATCACCCACTCCTCAGGATGGGCGCTAGTTTGTTTTATTATGATGACATCTACCATTTTAAATTCAACAGTCCCGGGATAGGCTCTCACAAAAGGACAAAAGATTCTCTGCTTCTCTTAAAAAGAGGGGATTACGTTTTGTTCAGGTTCCAAGCTGATTCATGGAATATACTTTACTGGCCACAAAAATAAAAAGGATGAAAACAAAGATAAGTGTAGGGTGAACATCTCTGCTTTAAATGCAAACTAATTTCCCACAGTATGGAAGTCCCTCTTCATAAAATTAACACAATAGCAGAAATAATGTTTCCTCCTAAGAATTTCAATGAAAAAATTAAGCAGGCTTACCTCTTTGTCTGCCTTTATGAGATAATAAAGTATCAGAAATAAGGGGTCCATTGGTGTAACAAAGAGCAGGCGTCCATCTAAGGGACAGATACATAAAAGTGACGTTAGTACTAGTAGGCACAGCACTACTACTGGATCATTTTTTTAGGATGCCTTTCAGGAGTGTGGGCAAGAAGAGAGGATTTTTTTTTTCGCATAAAGCATTCCACTGTTTCACTAAAATGGGCAGGAAAACTATTTGTGATTTTATATTAAAAATACAGAGAGCTCAGTTCTCAGCCCTGCCAAATGAAAGCACAAGCTCTGTTGCTTCTGACTTGAAGCAAAACAACAAAATTAAAGCTGCCCTCTATTGGCAGATTTGAGTGTAATAGAACCTTGTGTTGAGATACTAGATAAATATCCAGCATACTCTGCCCCAAACACTGGGCAAGGCAATGCCAGTTCAGAAAATATGTCACTCAGTGTTTTGTTCAAAATGACACCATCATTTCGGAATGACGCCTTACACGTGCTTCCTGCACAACTGTAGATAATTTGAAACAATATAACATTAAGGATTTTCACTAATTAGATAAAATAATTGATAACAAGTTGACATTAATTAGCAAACCGAAAGCAAATTTATTTTTTTCTGTTTCAATTCACATGATTAAGATAATTAAAGAAAGAAAATCCCACTGGAACAGCCTTAAAACAAAAGGCAGGGTGGCAACAAAGTGGCCTGGTCAAAGTTGACAATCTAATGTCTGTAAAACTGAGACCATGCAATGTGTGCAGTCTCTACATCTATATAGACAAATTAGCTTGGGGATCCAGTTCACATTTATTTTTAAGCTAATTTCCATTTTTCTGTCCAGAGGGAGTATCGAGGACACGACTATTTGTTATAGGACTACTTCTGTAGTTTCTGACAAGCCTCAAGGATACTAAACGACATGTAGGCAGGAGCAGAGCGAGCTCTTACACTGTACTTTTGCTGTCTTCCTTCTGAAATTCGGTACCCAAAATCTAAGCCTAAAAGTACCAGCCTCAAAACATGGCTCTAGTGCTCAGTGTGAGTCAAATGGAAGAAAGCAAATATAAGGCATCAAAATGATACAGATCAGCCCAAGCAAGTAAAACCAAGGCACTCAGGGCCAAAATATTTCTCCAAGTATGGCACTGCCAGGTCCCTGGAAGAATACTACCCAGGTCACATGGGAATACATTTCCCTGACAAGCAGACAAAAACAACTCTTAATCCCAACTCTGCAGCTATTAGCAAAGAAAATACCATGACTACTTATTCACAAACCTGCAAGCTTTGATAATAAGACTGGAGGAAAAAAAAATGCTAGCCCTTTTCTTAAAGCTTCCATTTAAAAGCTTTCATCCGTACTCCAAGAAAAAGTATTTTAATTTGTTCTATGGAATTCTGACTCACTGTAGATGTATGAAGACCTCAGAGAATCATGAAATGGTTTGGGTTGGAAGGGACCTTTAAGATCTGGTCATCTAGTTCCAACCTTCCTGCTATAGGCAGGGACATCTTCCACTAGTCCAGGTTGCTTAAAGCCCCATCCAGCCTGGCCTTGAATGCTTCCAGGGAGGGGCATCCACAACCTCTCTGGGCAACCTGTTCCACTGTCTCATCACCCTCACAGTGAAGAATTTCTTCCTAATATCTTGTACAAATCTACCCTCTTCCACTTTAAAACCGTTTCCCCTCATCCTGTTGCTACCTGCCATTATAAAAAGTCCCTCTTCAGCTTTCCTGTAGGCTCCCTTCAGGTACTGGAAGGCTGCTTATTAGGTCTCCCTGGAGCCTTCTCTTCTCCAGGCTGAAGAGCCCCAGCTCTCTCAGCCTGTCCTTGTACGGAAGGTGCTCAAGCCCTCTGATCGTCTTTGTGGCCCTCCTCTGGACCTGCTCCAACAGCTCCATGTCCTTCTTGTGTTGGGGGCCCCAGAACTGGATGCAGTACTCTAGATGGGGGTCTCACGAGAGCAGAGTAGAGGGGCAGAATCACCTCCCTCGACCCGCTGGTCATGCTTCTCTTGATGCAACCCAGAATACCGTTGGCCTTCTGGGCTGCAAGCACACATTGCTGGCCCGTGTTGAGTCTTTCATCAACTGACACCCCCAGATCCTTCTCCTCAAGGCTGCTCTCAAGCCATTCTCCACCCAACCTGTATCTGTGCTTGGGAATGACCCAGATGCAGGACCTTGCACTTGGCCTTGTTGAACTACATGAGGCTGGCATGGGCCCACCTCTCAAGCCCGTCCAGGTCCCTTTGGATGGCATCCTTTTCCTCTAGCGTGTCAACTGCACCACTCAGCTTGGTGTCGTCCGCAAATGTGCTGAGATTACACTTGATCCCACTGTCCATGTTGCCTACAAAGATGTTAAAAACACCGGTCCCAGCACTGATCTCTGAGGAATGCCACTCGTCACCATCTCCACTTGGACACTGAGACATTGACTGCAACTCTCAGAGTGCGACCATCCAGCCAATTCCTTATCCAGCAAGTGGCCCATCCATCAAATCCATTTTTGTTACATTTAACAACCAGTATGTTGTGCAGAACGGTGTCAAACATTCTGCACAAGTCCAGATAGATGATGTCAATTGCTCTTCCTTTATCCACTGATGCTGTAACTCCATCATAAAAGGTCACCAAGTTCGTCAGGCATGACTTGCACTTGGTGAAGCCATATTAGTTACCATCAATCACCTCAACTTTATTTTCCATATGTCTCAGTAAAGTCTTCAGGAAGATCTCTTCCATGATCTTGACAGGCACAGAGGTGAGACTGTAGCTTCTTGGATCTTCTTTTTTTCCCTTCTTGAACATGGGGGTTATGTCTCCCCTTTTCCAGTCAGTGGGAACTTCACCAGACTGCCACAACCTTTCAAAACATGACGGATAGTGGCTTGGCAACTTCATCTGCTGGTTCCCTTGGAATTCATGGATGGATCTCATTGGGTCCCATAGACTTGTGCACCTTCAGTCTTCAGACGGTCTCGAACCTGATCTTCGCTTACAGCAGGTGGATTTTCCTTCTCCCAGTTCTTACCTTTTCTTTCTGCAGCTTGGGCAGTGCAGCTAGAGGCCTTGTTGGTAAAGACTGAGGCAAAGAAGTCATTGAGCACCTCAGCTTTCTCTATATCCTCATGACCACGTCTCCAGTTTCCTTCCAGAGAGTGCCCACATCTGCACTGGCCTTCCTTTTAGCACTGATATACCTGTAGAATTTCTTCTTGTTACCCCTTATGTCCCTGGCTAGATTTAATTCCATCTGGCTTTTAGCTTTCCTAACCTGATTCCTTCTTTGTAGTCCTCCCAGGCAACCCACTCCTGCTTCAACTCCCTACAGACTTCATTTTTGAGTCCAAGTCAGTCCAGGAGCTCCTTGCTGGTCCACAGAGGCCTTCTGGCATTCTTGCCTGCCTTCTTTTTTCTTGGGCTGCACTGCTTCTGGGCTTGGAGGAGATGGTCCTTGAATACTGACCAGCTTTCTTGGGCCCCTCTTCCCTCCAGGGCTTTATCCCATGTCACCCTACCAAGCAGTTCCCTGAAGAGTTTGAAGTCTGCTCTCCTGAAGTCCAGAGTAGCGGGCTTGTAGCATACCCTCTTTGACACCCTAAGGATCTTGAACTTCACCATTCTGTGGTCACTGCAGCCAAGGCTGCCCTTGAACTTCGCATTACTCACCAGCTCCTCCTGGTTGGTGAGGACAAGTTGCAGCATAGTACCTCTTCTGTAGGCTCCTGTACCACTTAGAAGAGGAAGTAATCATCAACACATTCCACCTCTTTGATTTCTGGTACCCTGCTGTGTTGCCCCTCCAATAGACACCAGGGTGGCTGAACCATAGAATCACCAAGGTTGGAAAAGACCCACAGGATCACCCAGTCCAGCCATCCACCCACCACCAATAGTTCTCACTAAACCATGTCCCTCAACACAACATCCAAACGTTCCTTGAACACCTCCAGGGTCGGTGACTCCACCACCTGTCTGGGCAGCCCATTCCAGCGTCTGACCACTCTTTCAGAGAAGTAGTACTTCCTAACATCCTGCCTGAATCTCCCCTGGCGCAGCTTGAAGCCATTCCCTCTAGTCCTATCACTGGTCACACGAGAGAAGAGGCTGACTCCCAGCTCACTACAACTTCCCTTCAGGTAGTTATAGAGAGCAGTAAGGTCTCCCCTGATTCTCCTCTTCTCCAGACTGAACAATCCCAGCTCCTTCAGCTGCTCTGCAAAAGGCCTGTGCCCCAGACCCCTTACCAGCTTTGTTGCCCTTCTCTGAACACACTCCAGGGCCTCAGTGTCTTCCTTGCAGTGAGGGGCCCAAAACTGGACACAGTACTCGAGGTGCAGTGGCCTCACTAGTGCTGAGTACAGGGGGACAACTACTTCCCTGTTCCTGCTGGCAACATTGTTTCTGATGCAAGCCAGGATGCCACTGGCTTTCTTGGCCACCTGGGCACACTGCTGGCTCGTGTTCAGCCAAGCATCAATCAATACCCCCAGGTCCATTTCCTCTACACAGTCTTCCAGCCTCTCTGCCCCAAGCCTGTGTAGCACTGCCTGGGGTCGTTGTGGCCAAAGTGCAGGACCCGGCATTCGGTCTTGTTGAACTTCATCCCATTGGCCTCAGCCCAGTTATCCAGCCGGTCCAGATCCCTCTGTAGGGCCTCACTACCCCCCAGGCAGATCGACACTTCCAGCCAACTTAAGTGCCATCTGCAAACTTACTGAAGGTACACTCAATGCCCTCATCCAGGTCATCAATAAAGATACTGAAGTGCCCCCATAAGGACCATGTTTCATAAATGTGAAGCTGCTCCTATCTGTTTACAGGGGATCTCATCCACTTGGTCTTCCTGGTTGAGCCACCTGTTTCAGACCCACACTATGATGTCTCCTTCCCCTGCCTTCCATTTAACCTTAAACCATAAGCTCTCTGTCAGCACCTTATCTATCCCCAGGCAGAGCTCCATGAACTCCAGCTGGTTGTTGATCTAGAGGGCAACACCTCCCTCCCCTTCTCCCCTGCCTGTCTTTCCTGAAGAATTTATACCTGTCTATTCCTACATTCCAGTCGTTTCCTTCTTGGCAGATAATGAGATGATTTGCTTTAATTGCAAACACACAGCTTTTCTGTGTTGTTCTTCAGCTGACTATTTCAGAGACGCAGCAGCCCAATTCCATTCAGGAAGAAAAATTTTCCCTTTTATATTAAAAAAAAAAAAAAAAAAAGAAAAAAAAAAGAGGCAATTACTCCTTAAGGCAATTGTTTCCCAAGGGCCAAAGCAGAGGTTGGAAAGGGAGGGGGAGAATACAGAGTGGACATAATTGGGAGCAGGGAGCAGACTCAGTCTTTTGGCTCACCCCCAGAGGGAATAAGGAAAAGCTAACAGACATACTGCTTGCATTGCTATATACACCTGCAAAGCACGTTTAAATGTTAACACACATTTGGGATATTACCATTAAAGAAGGTATATGTCTGGTGGGGTCACTTTATTTATTTTATTATTATAAATGGTCTTTTTCTAGTTACAAACGGACAAAAAGGACACACCTTCATCTCCTGAACGGATACTAATTACATAGTCTATGGAAATCCTGGGAGTGAAACACTACACCAGGGACATCCTTACTGAGAAAGGATTGTTAAAGCCATCACAAGTGGTTACACAAACTTCTTTCTCATTTTCAGAAAGATGGGCTAGGATCAGAGACTATGATGCTACAGATGAGGTCACTTTGACACAGCACTGAAATGGCACCTTCAGACAGCAGGCTTATTCCACAGCACTTACAGAGAAGACTACAGAGGTAGTTAAAAGAAAACCAGATCAAACCACACTCCAGTGCTTGGAGTTCTGCTTAGCTAGCTCGGGCTTTCCAGCTCTTTTTCCCTTCTATAGGATAAGAAATATTTTACGTACACCGAGGACTTTCTGGTCTGACTGAAAAGGAAAGCTAAGTATTTTATGGCACTTCAGTTTAAACACAACTGAACGACTCCCCCATCCCACCATACCCTTCCTCAAAGACAAATGAACATCTGTCTAATTGAAGTTGCCAAAGGCAGCCTTTTAAAAAGAGACCACAAAGCCCCTAGCCCTGCTTAAATCCAGATGGCAAATGAGTGTGTCGGAAGATGGGGATGTGATGAGGCATGCCTCAAACAAATAAGAGAAACACCTGTAAATTTAATAGAAGAAAGAGAGAAGGTCTCTTTGTATGAACATTAGTTATGGTTGGGGAAGGATACATAACATTACTCACCTTGTTGAACAGTCTCACCTATAAACCAGGAACGACATTCCTCATGAAAAGCTTTTACTTCAAACAGCTGCTGTGCACCACTATTAAATAAGTAAAGAGTTGCTTCCCCTGTTGAAAAAGAAATCTGGTTTGTGTTGTAAGCTTTCACAAAAATCAAAAGAATACCCAATACATCTGAAGAATGTGCCCTATATACATACACACACAAACATACGCACATTCTACATAAACTCACTACAAAGAAAGCTCAGACAAAGAAAACTATTATATACAGATGTTCGTTTACCAGCTCTATAAACCAAACTGAATTTGAATCAATAAATAAGACGTGTGAATAGTTCGTCTTACAACACAAAGCCTTTGATCCAAACCCAAATCAAAATCACACAAGAAATTACTTTTTGTCTGTACTGAAGGGGGAAGGTGGAAACCCAGAAAATTTCCTTTCCTTCTCTCACGCTTGTCTCCAAGATATCAGAAGCGAGGTTAGGGGAACAAAACCCTCAAGTGACAGTGTGATATCTTTTTCTGTGCATCTAAACAGACAGCAGTAACTCAGTATGAGTAGACAAGAAAAGTGAACAAGAGAATATTGATAGTCTGAAAAGGGAAGCTTTATTTTAGGCCACTCCACAGCACAGCTCTGCTGTTTCATGTTAGTTCTGGGTTCTAATGAGAGGATGACAAACATGTTACAAAAAAGACTGGCATTTTCTATGTCTGAACTAGGAAGTCACCAGAACTGCAGAAGGGGCCACTGATGTTCAGCTACTTGAGTCTGTAGGCTGGATTAGTCCTGTCATCCTCAAGAGGCAACAACAACTATGGCAATCCTGCTCAAAATATACAACTTGTAAACTTAAAGATCATGGACTAGCTCAAAAAAGTATCAGTGCAAGCCCTTACAAGCTGATGTCAGCACCGCTGTTTTCAGCCCGGACAGATCCCCAGGTCTTAATGAAGGAAGGTCAGCTAAATTGGGCAGATGCATCCTTTCCCAAAAAATGACTGATGATGCTTTTCCTCCCCTTTATCCAAAAGCTGATGGGATGTTTAACTTCACCTAAGGTTACAGATTCAATTCTCTGACAATCACATTTCCTTTGGATGTGGGAGGAATGAACAGCACATACTAGGGAGAGCGGAGATATCCATCATCACCATGTGATTCTCAACAAGGATCTACATCATAGTTTGATCAGCTCCAGACATCAAGACTAATCACAGAAGAGCTTGCTGCACAACTTAAGACTCCTATCAGTGAGCGTTCCAGCCAAACATGGTGGAGAGCAAGGAAAAGTTGTGAAATGGACCATTCCTATTGCCTAACTTCAGCTCCTTGTTTTATCTGCTTATGTTAAAAGGACAAGCACCACAGATTATCAACACTATCATTAGAGACGTTCTCCAGTGAACAGAGAGAGAACCTAGGCAGCTTTGCTCCTCATTTTATCACTTCATTTAGCTGCTTAAGTTTGTAGCATAAGTATTTCCCTTGCTTTAGTTGAGAACTTCGAAAAATACTTCTGAATTACAAGTTGAAACTCAAGTTTGTAGTCTTTGTACAGGACAGAAATGTTGTCCTTTTTACCTGTCTATAAAAAGGATCGTGCATGCTTTCATTAAATACAGTGGTTAGCATGAATATCTGTTGTACGTTGAATCTTTCAGTGGCTATTTATACAACATCCGTCAACAACAATTTGTCTGTTAGACACAAACATAAGCAAAAGACATTATCGGGAGTTCTCAGTCCTTCCATTTTCAAATACTGTACTTACACACTACGTCACTGAAAGTTCATGCAGGTCTATAAATAAGCTTCAGTAAATTCTAAAGGAACACACCCAGGCTTTCAGTCAAATCACTGTACTTTTGGTTTCTCCCAGAAACCTTTCCCAAGATCTCATATTCTTCAAGTTGAATAGATCTCTTCTTCCACAGAGAAAAGCAAATTAATGTGTGTGCTTTTTAGAACATAGCAAATTACAAGACAACATAATAAAGCAGGTGGAGAATGTCTGTGGCTGTATATTCTCACAGTAAATCTGAGCAATCAAAAAATAGGTATCGTGATGAGGATAAATGATTTCACATTCTGTATCTATTGTTTTTAAATTACTCTTTCAGGAAGACTTAAAAATGAGTATACGGTGTATTAAAGTGTGCCTGAAGACTTCAGTTGCAAACACATAAGAAAGAGCAGTGAATTTCAAAATAAAAACACATAACTTAGAAATCAAATGAGATTGTAAAAAAGGAAAAAAAAAAAAGCATGAACTGTGTCTTTAAACAAAACACATTAACCCCAACCAAGGCTTGCTGTAAGTTTCTATTCCAGTTCTCACACTGCAAACATTATATTACTCATACATTAATAAGAAATCCTTGACAAAAAGGGCAATCTGATCAGAAGAAAGTAACTATTTGTGGGATGGTGGTGTGATTATATCACCTGCATTTGCTGGTCTTTCCAATGTATTCTGAATTCAAAGCGCCTCACCATCTATTTATAAGAAAGGATAAACTGCTGCTTGGAGCACGGAAAGAAGAATTTTAGATTTAAAAACGAAAAGACTCAAAAAGCTTGGTAAGTAGAATTGAATCACTTTTCTGACTCTGCCTGTTTATTTTACAGCATAAGATGAATGGTACGAAGCCTAAATTTGGATTAAAAAAAAGCCCAAGTTCAACACCCAACACTGCAAGTTCCCCAAATCGAATGCATTTAAAAACACAACTTAAATTACAATTCTTTTTTGTGCTGCCAATATTCCTGATGAATAAACAGTTCAACCAATTAAAATTATAAAAGAAATCCTAAATGTTTGCACAGCATTAACTATCTGGCATCAACAGCAGTATCTTTGGCACATAAGACTTACATTATCATCACTACTTCAGCTTGCAAAATACGAATAGTTTGGTGGTGGAGGGAATCAACCAAAGCATTAACAGGCTCATGTCACAATTCCAAAACTTGCCTGTGCTTGGACTGCGTAGTTTTGTAAACATCGGTTCGCTGTCAGGTGTCTTGGAGGGGTCGGTAGCAGCCTCTGTGGAGGGAAAGGAAAAAGTTATGAACTTGTGAACTGAGCAGCAGTTCACATTCTGCCACGCTTCTCCAAGGCATTAAGAATTAACTGGATTGACACTATTTGAAAGCTCACGTACTTTGTGCCTAAAAGGTTATATGCCTCAGCCCAAATCCATCCGACCTGATCAAGGTACCTAAACTGCGATTCCAGGCTTCTGGCGCTCTCTATTTGCCACAGAAAAGATACGTACCTGGGGATGATTTAGATTTTGAAAACCACAGAGCCTCAAACAGTACTCCTAAGTTTGATATCTCCGTTAAGAGAAATGAACTGATGCGTTGCCCTAATTAGTCTCAAAGATGATTGGAACACTTTGGTAAACTAGGCAAAGCACTGCGTGGATGTTAAAAACGCGCAAGGTAAAATATTAGTAGGAAGAAACAGTGGTCTTCTAAAGCATTCAGGAATTTTCAGATTATTCAGCAGTATGAGGCAGGAATGGTCTGAGTGGTTGTTACTTATGTGAAAAATATGCACGCTTGTTTATCTGTTGTATATAGTCTTGAAAAACAAAGAGTGCATTTAATTCTCCACACAGGAAAAAGAAGCTGAGAAAATACAGCACTTCTGGCTTAGCCTCCTGACGGTTGTTCTCTTTTCTGTGTATTTAAGCAAAAAAAGTCAGACAAAAAACAGAGCTGCAAAAGTACAATTTCTATGTGAAATTAAAAAAAAATAAATAGAAAGGAAACAGCTCCCATAAGGATGCTTACTGAAGCCTGAAAACCATCTTTAAGGATCCCCAGTTAATTATATTCTATCCAAGTTCTCTTTGTAGGGAAAGTCTAACTTGTATTTATGAAAACAACTTCCCACATCTGAGTGAAGAGCAACATGACAGCATCATCTTTCTTAGCTTGCAGACTGCCAGTTCTGTCCCAGTTCCTTTCATAAAGGCATTCATCAGAGCAAGGAAAATAACTAAAGCATTTCACATCCATAACTAGCATCCAGACCCTGGAGAATGGGCTGACAGGGACCAGGCTGCTGCTTGGGTTGCCGGGCTGCTGCTGAAAGAGGAGAGAAGCAGCAGAGGTGGGCTGCGCAACTACTCCCAAAGGAGGCTGCTGGAGGGAACAGAAGTGTGACACTGTCCTTCCCTTTTTGGTAGTATCCAGGAGGTTTACTGACACAGAGCCTACACAGTTCTTTTCTGTGAAAAACAAGGAAGTAGGAAGCACAAACGCATTCAAAAATAGCCACCCCCTGACTGAAAGCTGCTCCCTAACACCTCAGGAAAGGACAGATGAGTGGAATTCTCACAGGCTGTTCTCAGGTACCTCAGTGGCTAAAAAAGCCCAAAGCCCCAAACAACTCCCACCTTTCACATCTACTCCTGGGTATTCAGCTGTGCCCCAAACAGAAATGGCCCAGAGGAAGCCATAAGCAGGGCTTAAGAAGCATGTCTTATTTTGTTTGTTTGTTTTTCAGGTGTGTTTTTTGGTCAAGTATTGGAAGATAACAGTTCTTCAAGGTGTTTGAAGAATTTACAACCATTTTCTTCCCCTGAATTTTCAGTTGAGTCTTCAGGTAGCTTGAAAAAGTTTCAATATAAGTTGGGAGGTTTTTAATGGAAAAAAAAAGTCCATATTTGCTAACCAGACTTACTTCATATGCTGATACATAAACACACACAGTTGTCAAGCTACATTTGTCCTGGCAAAGGAGAACTTCAAATTTCTATAGCTGTGTATATTTCATTTTTTGACCACAGTTTAACATTGCTGTATTTTTTGTTACTTTTTAAAACACTGCTGTGATTAATGACAGCGAAAGAAACACACTGCATGTGTTTACTTTGATGTGTTTCATATGAACATGTGAAAATATACACACCAAATACGAGCTTCAAAATTTAAAACACAGAGCAAAACAAAACAAAACAAAAAGAAACAAAGGAATTTTTTAGAGCTCACTTGCTCTGCTTTCTTCATGCGTAGATTTATGAGCGCTGGGAACACATCCAGCTGAGCCCTTGCTGCATCTTGTAGAACGTGAACAATTAAGCAGACAACCCTTCCTAATGTAGCTGTTTCTAATGAAGTCTGCATCTTTATTTAGTTGATGTGTTCATTCCCCAGCTTTCCAACACCAACTGCATGTTCCATCCTCAATGGGATGCCCGCAGGTAGGGAGCTCAGCTACAAAGCCATGGGCTGCAGTGCTGAGCCCCCATCTCACATGGCACCCTCCAGGTGGGACACACAAAAGGAAAGAGGGGGCAAAGGAAAAAGTGGTTTCTCCCAGCTTCTTGTACTTTGGGTTTTCTATCTGTGTTCAATGCTCTGCTTTCAGGGCCAGATTAAGTATCCTTCTGTTACAGACTGGCTCTACTAGATGTCAAGTTGGCAGATAGAAAGAGGCATTTGGGAGAATGCCTGCTTGGAAAACTGGATGCAACATTAATGTGGCCTTATGGGCAAAGGAGGCCCTATTTATCTGAATTTAAACACTTACCTGACTAGGAAAATGCTGAGCAAGGGATTTTTGAAGTTAGGTGTCCAAAGCCTTCCTGGTGCGTGTTCTGGCCTTCAGCCAAGAAAGGTAACTGGATTTCTTTAATGTCATTACATTTATCAGTCCTTGTGTTTGGGCAAGGATCTCTTACAGCTAAATAAACAGACTTCTAAAAAAGCGGTTCTGAAGAGATTTTCTAGCAAAACTAAGAGTTAAAATAGGTCTAATGGAAAATGACAGATGAAATGTCGCTACCCTTAACAGCAACTTTTCCTGTAGCTCAGCTGACACTTGTTGATGGAATGGAATAACAAGTGAGAGGGATCACACCTTTCTGACTGCTGTGCTCTCTCCTAAGCACTGGGCAGCGTTCAGCTGCAGGCAGCGCACAGCTGTACAGCACAGTTCCCCAGCAGGTGTGTCAGTACAGCATGCCTCTCTCCTAGGACAAGTATCACTGCAAGGGCACAAAAAATGGGTACAAGAGTACAGAGGGGCCAATTAACCCCATCCCAGTGAAAATGGGAGCCGCTCCCTAAACTGCCAGGGAAGACAGACAGGCAGATGCTTCCATGAGGCAGCTGGCCCACCTCAATCCTGTCTCATGCCCAGGGAGTCCCCAACACGGTCACCACCAGCCCTACAGAAACAAGCCAGAAGCAACACCACAACAGGGAGCTCTGAGGTAAGCACGGTGCAGGACAACCAAATGCCAACAGCAGGCTGCTAAGTAGGCACACTTTGCTGAAGCTACAGCCTACCGTGCATTCACTGGTAAGCAAGCTGCACAAAGCCCACCTAGAAGTGTGGGTGATGCATCCACCAGTGGTACTGGAGTCCATAGGGAGAACCTCAGAATCCTGAAGCTGAGCTACAGAGACTGTAAAAGCCTCATAGCAGCTTTCCATTAGAGAGAAAGAGAAAAGCCTATTGTATTTTGTGGAGGTCAGACATGCAACCAGGCAAATTCTGTAAAACGTATAAACAGAACAAAGTGAAAATGGACCAGCTGTCTCAGGATTTCTGGCAATAGTTTGTTCCACAATGGATTGATACGAGGCATTAATGAATCTGGCCATTAAAAAAAATAAAATGCTGCTGGTACTGCAACATGAATGAACTGGAAAAGAACATAAAACTCCCACTAAGATCTATGAAACTGTTACAGATGATGCAAGGTCTGTTCACCTTTTTTCAAAAGCTGCTTATAGATACTATATATAACAGACTAATATCAAGTTATATGGAATTCCCATGCAAAAAGCTGCCAGCCAAGCAAGCAAAAGGCTGTAAATATCTGTCAATTGCGTAAGAGGAAAAAACCCTCCACCACCACCCTACAAAAAACCAGGATCATTTAATAGCCTGGAATTATAAAGTTAAGATTTCATTTAAAAACAGATATTAAACCATACGTCACCTACACAAGTCTTTTCCATTCCCTTCTCAACTTCGAGTCATGCAAAAAAGGTGTGTCAGATGCAGCCACGATGGAGCTCATATAATGGCCATTTTACGGAAGACCGAACTATGTAGTCTAGAGGTGCAAATATGTTAGATCTAATAATTGCTTTATTTACATTCCTTCTAGAATCAGTCAACCCTGAAGTAAATGGTTTTAATTCAGTGCCTGTGCTAATGGTACACGAGCAAAGTCCTCTGTCCTGCGGCACACCCTGAAAAAAAGCCCAACAAAAAACAATCCAGTACTTTGTTTCATTCTCACTTTTAATATCTGCAAGTTTCAAGGTGATTATATATTAGCGTAATGAAGAAATTCAGGTATGCACTGACTGAGGACACAGTTCCCTAAATGGCTTCAAATGACCAAAATTCACAGGTCACTAAAACATGCAGTCCTGAGTTCCTCACCTCTGCTGCTTTTTTCCCCACTAAAACCAGCAATTTTGTGGCCATGTGGCAAGTCAGCTCAGTTCGCTGACCCAGCTGAGAAGAAACCACTCGTTCCCACGCAGATCAGTAAACTACTGCCACTCACCATATGGTTACACATGGAAAAGAACCCGTGGCAGCAGCAGGCGATACAGAAAATAACCTGTTCTGTTCCATATGTGACAGTGGGATTAGTTTAAGAGTATTAGAAAACTAGATTATATGTGAATTACACAGGTGGGAAAGCACGAGAACAGCCACAAGACATCACCGTGTCCCTGGCTGGCAATGCTCTAGAAGAGTGCTACACAGAACACAGCTCCACCACCTCTGCAAACAGCTGCCCTCCCACATGCTCGCACAGAAGGCAGAGCTTCGCATGAGCACTACTTGATTTTTGGAGATCTTACCTTGGTCTTTACTCAGTTATGATAGTTTGATATTACTTCACCCTTCTATCCTCCTGACCATACACAGTACTGGCTTCAGCAAGGGGACTTCTGCAACACCTATTATGAAAGCTAGAACAGCAATCTGTTTGGTAATCACATTTACTATCTGCTGCCTTAAGCAAATAACATTTAATGCCGTATAACTGACACCCTCTGAAGCTGTTTCGGGCTCCCATTTCACCTGGAAACACTACTAGAAAAAGGTTTACTGAGATACAAAAAATGACACTAAGTTTCTATCCTGAATAAAACTTCCCACAGAAATGCTTGAGCAGTCTCATGCCCCAGCACACAACCAAGCAGCTGCACTGAACAGTAAGGGTTTTGCTTAAGAACAGCCTTTAGCTTTGCCTTATGCTGTCACAGTTCACTTCTGAACCCGAGACCATGTGCTCACAGACTCACTGGCAGTAACAGAGTGCTAACTCAGCTGTTCCTGAAACCGAGAGGCTGGGCAAATCATGCTGAGAGGTTGGAGCTGAATGAAGAAGTCAATCTTGAGAAGTTCAAGAACAGGTTATCACTTGAAAGGCTAAAAAGTTCAGACTTCCCTTCTCAATATTTATAGGGTCAACACCGGTGCAGCTGTATTACTGGCTGAATCAGCCCTATTCCCATGTGCAGAGAGGCCTAAGTTGGCATATGTTGGTCTCTTCCAAGCCAGATGGCAGAAAGCAGAAGTAGGAGACGGTGTTACACATTAAAACATCTCTTTTCAGTTCTTTTATTTGCTATGCTTCCTTCTGGCTCCTTAGCTTGCCAGTTTTATCTGCTTTATACACAGCTGAGCTCAGTACGCATTTTAAGAGATGTAAGAAATAGTGCAAATCACCTGCAGGCAAAGGGCTTTGTTCAAGAGATGCAAATGCCAGTTTAGGGGGAGTTTAAGAAAAATATGCCCAAAGAGTCCTAAAATATGCATATTCACTCTCATTTATTAAGAAGGCATAAATATGTTCGCATAAAATGTAAGGAAGATTATGTAAATATAAGTCAGATAATAGATATAAAAAGACACATCTTTAATTGTGAGCACTCCTTCCAAGTTCTCTCTCTCAATCATTCAGGAAGAACTGATGTTCAGCTGGCACACCCAATTCTGACATTTGCTGCGACTTCTGAATCAAGTTTTCTAACAGCACAGCGCTGTGGGCTACTCTGTAGCAGATACTTGGAGCAATCTTCTTAATGTTAAATAAAAGCCTGTATCAAAGTGTTTTTAAACACAAGGTGTGAGAACGGTAAAGAAAAAAACATGAGAACTACCTCCATCAGATTTTAATGCGAACTGCATTTATGCATTACACAAAAAGCTGCTTTTGCTATGACATCTTCTCTCAGTATGACCCCAAATTTTCAAGTAAAATGAGTCCTCTGTTGTTGCATGTTGACAAAAGTTCCTCGGTCTCGTTTGAAAGAAAGGATTAATTTAATGCATGCTGATGCCCTATGGTTTGGCATCACAGTTCATTCATTTCTGCCTCCATTTGACTTTTGGCATATGAAATTTGTTCAAAAAACTTGCTGAGCACGATGAGAAACCGCTCCTTTTATTTTTAAATAAGTAGTTCCTAAAAATACTAGGATTGTTAAAATCCCTCCCTTCGTGCAGTGCTTCCAGAGCCACTAAAATAGCAGCTCTCATCAAACAATACAAAAGCTGATCAATTTGCTGTTTAAGAAAACAACGGAATGAAAAAAAGTAGTAATCTAAACTTGTCTACTTCAGAAACATAAAGGTTGAACTTAATCACCAGCTTGCAGCTAACCCCTACTTTTACTAACACAGAACAAATTAAATGCAGCAGTGTTAGCTTAGAGCGTAGAGAGGAACGCCAGACTTGGAAAACCACCCTCAAATGCTGACCTCTTTGCTAAAGCCAATGGAGGATATAAATGTATCAGTTCTGAGATAACACCTCCCCTGCAAAGCTGTCCTTCGCACCCCCCTGACCAGCAGCTGGTGCACGTGTTTGGCTGCTATTGGTAACACCAGTCTGAAGCCACGACACAAGAAAGCTGTTTTGTTATACTGAACCTAGATCAGATCTGTCACGCAGTGGTATTTGGGTCTTCAAGATCCCTACTCTTACAAACCTACAATTAGATGAGGTCTCACCATTATTCCATTTTCCAACAAAAATAATTTCTAGCTCTTATGATTTTCAGAGAAAATGTTGACAACAGGCTCTACAAAGCAAGCAGAAATATCTTATAGGCACACTTAAAAAGTCCCTCTGAATCAGGTGGCATGATTTAAAAAAACCCAACTACAAACCATCAAACACGAATGCTCAGTAAGCAGACAGAATCTCTTTCACAAATGCACATCATTAGCAACATCCTGGCTGGGAGGAGGTAGATGGGTTATAATCCTCAGGAGCCACCTTGCTTCCCTTGCACCTATTCAGTAGCTAAACCTATGTAAGAGGAAGCTGTATACAAAGCTCTACATTCTCAAGGGGAAGGGGGTGAAGTGGACACATATGTAATATAACAACCCAAGATTATCCAAATACTATGAGAAATGCAGAAGAGCACAACCTGGAAACTCAGACACCCAAAAGTGAAGTCCATGTGGGTCCTTCAGTACTCAGAAATACTTTGGTGTCTCTACCGTGACTCCTCCAGTGCTCCAGATTTGTCTTCTTAACCATGGATGTCAACCACCCCCAAAAAAATCAAGTTCAGAACCAGATTTCCAGCCAAGCTCATAAAATGTCCTGGAATGAGGAGCACAGCAAAGAAAGACCCATGCAGGTCCGCACAGAGCCAGCTCAGGTCCACCAGGGCTTATTAGTTCAGACACTGTCAAAAGCAGCTGTACTGCAATACTGGTTCTAGAAACAGCAGAGATGTGTTAGCATGGCACAGCACTTGAAATAATAAACTGTGTTACTGCTGAGCAGAATCTGCTCTAGGCCAAATCTGGAGCCTGTATAGCTACGGCACAGTTAATCTGCAACTGGAGAAACTGCCCAGAGAGTTGACTTTATTTTAAGCACAGCTCTACCTCTACATGCATGCCCAATTTTTCCATCCTCACCAAGTTTTACACCCTGATCACCTCACTCCATATGACCAATCCTTCCATCTACCCTTTTCCTGATTGCTTATTGCTTTCTCTCAACGATTCACATCCATAGAATCATAGAGTGGCTGAAGTTGGAAGGGACCTTTAAGATCATCTAGTTCCAACCCCCTGCTATACAGGGACACCTCCCCCCAGACCAGGTTGCTCAAAGCCCCATCCAGCCTGGCCTTGAATGCTTCCAGGGAGGGAGCATCCACAACTTCTCTGGGCAACCTGTTCCAGTGTCTCATCACCCTCACACTAAAGAATTTCTTCTTAATATCTAGTCTAAATCTACCCTCTTCCACTTTAAAGCCATTTCCCCTTGTCCTGTCGCTCCATACCCTTCTAAAAAGTCCCTCCCCAGCTTTCCTGTAGGCCCCCTTCAAGTACTGGAAGGCCGCTATAAGCTACCCCCACAAAGCCTTCTCTTCTCCAGGCTGAAGAGCCCCAGCTCTCTCAGCCTGTCCTTGTAAGGTAGGTTTTCCAGCCCTCTGATCATCTTTGTGGCCCTCCTCTGGACCCACTCCAACAGCTCCATGTCCTTCTCGTGTTGGGGACCTCAGAACTGTACGCAGTACTGCAGATGGGGTCTCACAAGAGCAGAGTAGAGGGGCAGAACCCATTTCACAAGCTTCCTCTAAATGCTCATGATAAGGCTGCACGCTGTCCAGCAGTGTGCACGCTTCAACAGCAACTGCCAAAGTCCAAATAAAAATCTCTTTATCTTCCTTATATCTACACTTCTACACGTCATACAAGCAGCAAAAGAGTGCTCAGGGACTTCTGCAAGAACAGATAAGATTCTGAAAATGGTGTAAAGGTTAAGAGACACGAGTAACACATGTCAGTATTCAGAACTCGAGCCATATCCTTGCCTTGCTCTAGAAAGCTACTGAATGATCAAACTGACTGAGAAGCACTGATAGTTAAGAACTCAAGTTTCAGTTCTCAGTGCTTTAATTCCATACTTACGACAGACTTTATTCTTTTTTAGACTCCTATGTAGCCTCTTTGTGGAGACAGTCATCACCTGCAGCCATACAGGAACTTCTAAGATGTCACAATCAATGTAACATGAATGACTTTTCCAAGTGGAAGTGGTATTAAGTTGTGTAGGATGATATGCATTAACTTTGCAAGCTGTTCCACACAGATTGCTCTGGTGAGTAGTCCAATCTAACTTAAATACCTGAAATCAGGGCCTTGGGAAGTGCCTTTACTGTGAGAAAACTTTTGGAGCTTCTTGCACAGCATTAGAACATGTCCTTCTTCCTGCAAGGTAAACTTGCCACTTGCACCTTTTTTACAGCTCAGAAATATGTAACTCCACAAAGCAATAGACACTAACTTTAAGAATCTCCTTATGTAAAAATTGTTAAAAAACAACAAAAACTGTTACATTTATTTCATTTCAGCAGTCCTACTCATACGATTGGCAAGTCTCATCAGCAGTAGAGTTCTGAAATTATCAGCCAGTGATTTGTTAAAATCACTGTGTGCTCTGCGGTTCTAGTAAAGCTTAATAAACTTTCTTACAGGTCTGGAGCACTATATAAATTTTGTCAGAGCTGCTCTGGCATAATTGGTAATACAAACTGTCTGGCTTCGTGGAAGTTACAAGCTCTGGCTCCAATCCTGCCAACTCTTACCTAAGAATTTAACTTACTGTGCAGAACCCACTACTCATGCATAAGTTAAGCACATTTGTAAATATTTGCACAGTATGGACATCTGTTGGCACAGCCAGTCATCTGGTACAGGATTCAACTTAAATCCTAGTCTGCAGAGAAAGGAATTCCTCACTTATAAATTCCTTTCTTAGGCATCAAGTATGTCAGATGCCAAAGGCTGGAACTGAAAAGCTACAACCAGAGGAAGAGAGGAGTCAGTGAAATTATAACAATTGGTTCTGTTGCTCTTGTACCTAGTGCAGCCCACTTTCTCAGTGCCGCAAGGCGGAGCCCCTGCCTGGTTTCCAATCCTTGCCGAACCAAACTCATGCAACATCTTCCCTCCGGGGTGCCATATAAAGCATTTCTCACATCGTCACAGACACTTTCACGAAGCTCATAAAAATACTCCCAAGAGCTCCTTCTTGTTATCAGGTTTGGTTGAAATTAATGAAAGAGCTCAAAAATTTGGGGTCAGAGAAGAAATAGGCACGGTACAAAGCTGGCTCACAATTGGGGAAGTTTCACTGCCTTAAGAAATTGAGGTAGTAAAAGGGCACTTATCAAAATGCTTCCTTGCCCTGTGTCTTGGAGAGTGAAATAGGATGTGTTCAAACATCATCCTTAACGCTAAAACCTTTTGTGGCTTGTGAAGTTAAAGCCTTAAAAGTGATACCACTCAGAAGCAAATATAAAAGGGGAAAAACATCCACGCTTACTAACTGCAAAGTGAGAGAAGCTAAGACAGCCATGTTTACAGCCCATGTACAGCGCAAAGCTCCCACAGAATTGTTTGAGTTGGGAGGAAACCCTAAAGGCCATCTGTTCCGGCTCCCCTGCAATGAACAGGGACACCTCCAGGCTGCTCCTGGAGCCCCACGCAGCCAGACCCTGAATGTCTCCAGAGACGGGGCATCAACCACCTCTGGGCAACCTGTGCCAGTGCCTCACCACTCTTACTATAAAAAAGCTTTTCCTTATACTAAATTCCCCCCTTTTAATTTGAAACCATTTCCCCGTATTATGTCACAGCAGACCCTGCTGCCTGTCCTCTTCCTCCTTACAGCCCCTTCAGGCTCTCAGCCCGTCTTCTTAGGACACGCGTAGGCCTTCCTGCTCTGCTTCAGAAGTACAGAGACCTCACTGCCGATGAGGATGAATGTTTCCCAATGAACTTGTTAATAAAACTGAGGCTAAGGGCACTAACTCATTTCCTCAATAAACAGATAAAAAACTGCCTGAAGGCGAGGCAGGCAGGGGGGCAGTGCTGAGCCTTCATCAGAACGGTGACCCCTCCTCACCTCCTCTCTCCATTGCTCAAAGCACTGCCTGCTAACTGGGACGGCCCTACCACCACGGGGAACAAAGCACCTCGGTGCAGTGTGAGACACTGGGGGTCCTCTCGGGACTTCATCTGGGGCTGTGTCACAGAACCAGGGCTGGCTGTACGCCGCAAGGCACTCGCCTCCTGCCGAGCTCCGTCAGCGGGATGGGGCGGGCGAGCGAGCAGCGCTGCGGATGAGCCCGTCCCGCCTCGGGGCCCCGCGGGGTTACCTGGTGCAATGAGCACCCACTGGTCAGGGTGCTCCGCGCCGTGCATGCTCCTCCGCCCCCGCCGGCCGCTACCGCCGCCGTTCCCACCGCCTCCACAACATGGCGGCGGGGCGGGGCCGGGCCGGGCCGGGCCGAGGAGAAGCGGGAAAAGGCACCACGCGCCCCTTCACACGCGCGCCACAGGGCCCTGCGCGCGGCAGCAGGACGGCTCCACCCTGCGGGACGCAGAGGGGGACGGGGAGCTGCGGCAGCTGCGGCGGCGCTGCATCACCCGCTCTCTCCCCCCTCTTGCTTGAGGAGAATGGTACGAGCCGCTGAAGGCGGGGCGGATGGCGGTAGAGCGGCTCGGTCTCGTTCCCCTGTGCGGCTTTTGGCCTTAGGGTGTGTTCTTGGCGCCCGGGCTGCGTCAGACATTGGTGTGCTTCTCTTACCGTTGCCCCATCGCACGTTTTGCTTGTGGAGGGCGGTCGGGCGGGCATGGCTGCCCCGTGCCTGCTGCTGCCTGTCTCTGCTGAAAGCTTTGTCTTAAGGAGCCGCAGCTCCTCAGTAAGTGATGGACGGGACGGGAGCATGTAACGTGTGAGGAGAGAGCCTGGAGAAGAGAAGGCTTATAGGGGAGCATGGAAGGTTGCATGAGGCACTTCTCAGTGGTACCTGCTGGCGCCACTGGTGGCAACAGGCACAGGCTGAACTACAGGAAATTCCATTTAAACATAAGAAAAATAAACTTATTTTAGGGCTCTAGGTGGTTGAGTGCTGGAGCAGGCTGTCCTGAGAGGCTGTGGATTCTCTGTTCATGGAGATTACAGAATCATAGAACCATTAAGGTTGGAAAAGACCACCAAGACCATTTAGTCAGACTATCAGCCCATCCCCACCATGCCCTCTAACCATTTAGTCACTCAGTGCCACATCTGCCCTATTCTTGAACATCTCCAGGGATGGTGACTCCACCACCTCCCTGGGCTGCATCACCACTCATTCTGAGAAGAAATGTTTCCTAATATCCAACCTGAACTTCCCCTGGTGCAACATAAGGTCATTACCTCTCATCCTATGGGTGTTACCTGTGGGAAGAGGCCAACCCCTGCCTCACCACAGCCTCCTTTCAGGTCATTGTGGAGAGCAATAACGTCTTCCCTGAGCCTCCTCCAGACCGAACAATCCCCAGTTCCCTCAGCATCTCCCTGTAAGACTTGTGCTCCAGACCTTCACAGCTTTGTTGCCCTTCTCTGGATATGATCCAGTGCCTCGATGTCTTTCTTGTAATGAGTAGCCCAAAACTGAACACAGTACTCAAGGTGCAGCCTCACTGGGGCTAACTACAGAGGGATGATCACCTCCCTGCTCCTGCTGGCTGCCGTATCTCTGATGCAAGGCAGGATGCCATTGACTTTCTTGGCCACCTGGGCACACTGCTGGCTCATGTTCTGCCAGCTTTCAATTAACACGTGTTAAAGCCCAGACTGGACAAGGCCCCGATCAAGCTGCTGTCCTTGGCCCAGCTCTGAGCTGAAGTAGTGTGTCTCCAGAGGTGCATAATATCCTGGTAAATGTGCCGTGCACCTACTGATAGTCCCAAGGAGACATAGTCAAAAATCAAGAACCATGGATATGCATACACGTGCACGTGCACATTAACTTATGGTTACCAGCACAAGAACGGGCTGATGGCCACTGTCCCAGAGATTTAGAAGACAAACATTATATGTTATCAGAAGTATTAAAGTATACATATCAATTGTAAATCTCAGAGATATGAAACAAATATTAAAAACATACTGAGGTTTGTGCCCTCAAACACAACAGAGCTAACCAAGGCCAACATATGCAAAACAGCTGAGTTGATGTAAGGCTGAAAAAAATAATTTCCTGAAGCCGGAGCATATACATTCATAACTCTGAGATTACATTAATCTAAATTTGTTTTATTTTAATTTTCCTGTTTTTTTTTTTTCTTTTGCAGCTCCAGTACTATCAGGCTTTGTGTTGAGCTCACACTGCACTTGATATTTTATCTGAAAAAAGGCAGAAAATTAGTAATACCTTATGTCCAGCACTGAAGTGTCAAGAGAGACAGGTTTCTGTCCACTCCCAGTTCTAGGGATGCAAGAATGAAAATCAGCTAATGCATATGGAGCTTACGCAGTCAGTTTTCTAGCATCTTGAATGTAGACCACTGACATTTTCTTCCAAGCATAATCCTTACAGGTACCACCAGTTGCTTTCCTTCCCCTTTGTTTCCTACACAGCTTCCACCAAGCAGTGTGGATGCTCTCCATAACAGGTTTAACAAGTCAGCATAATAGCTCAACTCCAACCAGTGCTTCTGGTCTGTAGCTTATTAAGTAGCCACTGAGGGAGGCTCTTCCTTTAGAAAAAATGTTTGCAAGGAGATTCAGGTTGAAAGAATTCATCTATAAACCACACATGGACACACAGTTGAATAGTAATTAAGTTTTAGTTATATTTCTGAAGTCCCCTTTTTCCCCCCCTCTCCTCCAAGAAGGGCTTAGGAACTGCTACCTTAAAACTTACTTTCTCCACAATACGGAAATTCTGCTTCCCTAACTTTAAGTGTTCCCTTGTTTATATGATTGTCAGACTCAGGAAAGATAGTGTGTGTGAAAACTTATGGCTTTATGAACCCTGAGCCTATGCTAGCTTCCTTCCGCTTCAGCCAAAGTACAAAAATGTGAGTCAACACCTTAAATACAAAGTAAGTCTTCCCCCAGCAGGTGTTTTTGCATTGTCAGTTCTGCCGAGTACAGGAGCTATAGGTACCCAAAACACTTCTAATCAACAGTACAGAACATCTAGTAACAGTGTTTCAGTATCAGAGATCTACATAGGACAGAAGTTATCTGAGCTTATAGTACAAGTCACCACAGTGCAGTCAAGAATCAAGAACATCCAAGGAGTAAGCAGGAGAAGCTAACTAGGGTCTAACTAGTTTCTACAGGAAGAGTCCTCCCCCGCCACACCCCCACCCTCAATCCTTCTTTCCTTAACTAGAGCTGGGGCAGAAAGGGAAATAGTAAACTCACTACAACCTAGCAACAAGCTTTCTCACTGAATGTTTGCTTTGGATCTTCTTCTACCCCATCATGATCACAAGGAGACCAGGGCTCTAAAATAAGCTCATATGAGGTAGGATGAGGAAAAACTGGGGTTAGAAATACGGTATTCTGGATAAGAAATAATCAGAGGCTGAACACGGGATGTAAAAATACTTAATCTTTGTTATGAAAGTAGTAAGAACCATAATATTGCCCCTGGGTCATAGGACAGAGCCAACATCCTCTTATAATGATATTCCAGATTAACAAGAAGTTTCAAAGAATGAGCATCCAATTTCAGTCATTTCTGCTTTTTCCAGTGAAGACATTTTTCTTCTTTCCCTTAAAACTGTATCAAATACTACATTCCAGTTTATAAAAGCTGTTCATCATTTCTCATGCATACATTTATGCATTTATGTAATTGATAAGACAACAGACTTTCACTAGCAGTACTACGCAGGATGCCTAAATGATGAGCTCCAAGTGGAAAGAGAGACCAAAAGCCAGTCATCTGTACACACTAAATTAAGTGTTTATTTAAAAAGTAAACCTTTGGGCACATTTCTAATTAAAAAAAAAAGAAAAAATACATAGAAGAATCTATTAGATTAAGCAGTTAAAAGCCAGCAATATTACAAGCTGCTTACATACCAACATTCACATTAATTTAAAATAAGTGGCATGTCACCAACATGTAAAACAGACTTCAAGAGTTTTTAAAAAAAATCAACTTGACTTTTGAAGAATACAAGTCTACCACCTGTGTGAACGTGTGTTTGGTCATTCAGTTTATTATCCCCTTTTGCATTGAAATGTTCAGTCTTCAAATTATACAAGTGGATAACTAGCAGCTGTTGCTATTCCACAGTGGTTCTTCCTGTCTTTGGCCATGTAGATATATCCTTTGTCACCCCACTTCTCACCCCAGCTGAAATCAGAAAAAAAAGGTTTATTTTCATATTCCAAAAGACTTGTTTGCTATTCCTCCATGAAGCGTTTAAACTGAGAACTGTCTTCCATACTCACAGGAAATTGTAAACAGATGTATGTAACAAAAGGAGGACAAAAAACCAAAACAGGTAGTGCAGCTGTCCACGGAGGTCTCTGCCTCACAAGAGGACAATTTTGGACTACAGGTGCTGGAGCTCAGACAATGCTCCCAGCCAATTTTAATGGAGGACCTGAGACTGCAGGCAGCATGAGGGTGGTGTCCCACTAATGCTGATAGCATGAGACTAACTCATGTGATAGGCCCTCTGGCATCAAATTATTTTTTCCTTCCAGCCCAGGAGGGTAACTACATTCTGAAAATTCAAACGTTATCCTATTTCACACAAGTGAGTAGCCCCACTGCTTCTGAAAATTCATGGTCCCTCACTCCCACAACCTGTTTTTCTTCCTGCTCTCCTATGCACTACCACTTCAGGCATCTACTCTCTGCATGGGCTAATCTTTCACCAAGCTCTCTTGATCCCTCAAATTAGCTGAAAAGGCAGAGGAATGCAATTGCTGCTCAGAGCCTACTCTGCTAGCAAGTCAGCAGCCTAAGCTGGCTTTTAACTTCCATCATGCAATACCCCAAGAACAGTTTCCAGATTTTCCATATGTAGATGTTAATTTCTGTTGCCTCCTCATACCCCCCTAGGCCAAAAGACAAACTACCCTCTTTCCTCCTGCAGAGTATGACGCACATAGAAAAAAGCCTTACCTGTTCTTAACAATCCAGTATTTCTTTCCATCTACATCTTCACCTTCAAAACCATAACCTACAACTAGCACGCCATGGTCCAAGTCTTCACTGCTACACTCTGGTTCATAATAGATACCTGAGGAAGTGTAAGATTGCACATGAACAAACTCCCCTACCAGAATCCCTGTGTTCAAAATTGTGTTGATAAGCTCAAGAAGCTGTGCAGAGAGGGGAGGATAAGTGAAATGTATCACTGGGAGAAAAGTAAGCAGCAAACATAAGCATATACAAGAGAAGTACAAAGTGTGGGAATCTGGGCTAGAATTAAAAGGACTCATATGTCCTACTTCACAAACTCAGATTTTTTTGCACTTATTAAACTGATGAGCAAGTGAGTACTGAGTACTCAAGAAGTTCTCTTCATGCAAGTTACTAACAAATCCCCACCTGACTGATAAAACTGGAATGAAGAGTGGCCTGCATCAATAGCAACAGACACTGGACCCACAGCCGCTACTGCTTTCATGAGAGCTCTTTCATGTCCTTGAGGGATGTCAACAAAGCCAGTATCATTAGCAGCATTGTACTCTGCCTTGTAGCGACAGTCTTCATCATCCTGAATTAAAAGAAATAAGAAATCTACTAGTTACTACATAGTTCTCTACTTAACACACAGGTGAGCATAAGAACTACCAGACATACCACAAGTTCACTGCACTGAAAGCAAGACACTGAGAAGGACCTAGTTGCTTCTGGTCTTCTTTCAAAGCATTCCCAGAAGAAACTGCTTTATTTAGAGATTCAGANCTTCTCTTCTCTTCTCTTCTCTTCTCTTCTCTTCTCTTCTCTTCTCTTCTCTTCTCTTCTCTTCTCTTCTCTTCTCTTCTCTTCTCTTCTCTTCTCCTCTCTTCTCTTCAGTACTTATGAGCATCTTCCACAATCTGGATGCATACTGGCTCTGAGATCCATAATGCTTTTTTTTTTTTTTTCAGGAACTTCCACTTAATAATGTTTTTCTCAGGTACTTCAAAATGCCCCAAACTGAAATTCTTGAATGGGCCTGAATAATGTTTTAAAATGACATCGGTTTGAAATAAAAATAATGCAGTAATTTATACATATTAAATATTTAAAACTTTCTATTGTTGCTCATGCACATTTGTGATATACTATCTGTCTTTATAAACCAATGATATACGATATCATTATAAATAAAAGATATACTAATTTGGGACTTCTGTCAGGAGCTGATGATACTAAAATCTTATTTGCTTAAGGATGAAATATTTTCCCTCCAGGTTTGCCAACACTTTTAAACCTTCCTGATACCTGCCAGGGAAAAAAAAGAAAAAGAAAAAAAGAAAGGCCTGAGTTTAAAACACTGGACTGCACTGAACTGCTGTGGTGATATCATTGTAAATACTCACATCTTAATTTTACACACATGGGTATTCTCATTTGGGTCCATATGACTCATCACTACAGAAAGCTAAATGCATGCAATATGGGACTGCATCCTATCGGAGGACAATCATTTTACACATTTCAGAGCCATTTGATATGCATCAAACCTCACCTGCATGTTGTCCATTCATTCACTTTTGCTAGGGCTGCTTCCAATAATCCAAATGTCTGCACAAATGCAAGCATTCCTTTTTGCCAAACAAAAATTACTTTCTGCTGCCAAAGAAATGCTACCTTTGTCCACCTTCAGCTGTGGAATTTTTCCCTTTCTCTTCTGCTGCACAAACTCAAAGTGAAGCAACTTTTAAATTTTACTTGGAGCAAGAATTGAACCAAAGTTTAGAAAGAAGCGTGATTCGTTGTTAAGTAAAGGTTGTTTAAAAGACAGAAACGTTTTCACTTATGATTACGTTTCATTTTACAATTTTTCAACACAAAAATTATAATTACAGCCAAATTTATCAATTTTATGCTTCGGTGGTCCAAACATTTACAGCTGTAGCTTTAAATCCATTGATATGCAGGTTTAAGGGTCAGCTGTATGTATGGAGCAGTGCTACATTTCATTGGAGTAAGAGCCCAGTTGATACATGTAACTTTAACTGATGCACCAAAATATAAAAATAATTACAATTCATTTTACGTTATGTAGTATGAAATACTGTTCCTGTTACATGTCAAATTATTGTTTGGTTTGGTTTTGCTCAAAACAAAAATGCTCCTGGCATTGAAACAAGTTTATTTTTCTTCTGATTTTTCTTCCTATTAGACAAGAATCACACTCCTGCACCCTCATGACTAATGGCGGATACGCTGAAAAGGCAAAACAACAGATAAATACAAAAACTGAAAAGGCTAATAAAATTGTATAAGGAAACATGAATCATGCTTCGTTGCACATTAAAATGAGCTCATTTAAATGACAAATGGTATATTCTTAGCATACTCGAACAGAGCATAAACCGGTGATGAAGTATCTGTGTTATGACCCACCAAAACAAATCACAGTCCTTCCTCATTATGTGACCAAAAGCACTCTCTGATGTGACCAAAACGCAACATCCATCACCCACAGTTCAGGTAATGGGATCATCTCATCACACACGTGGTGGGATTGTCTTGTCACACAAGCAGTCTCATTCTGTGACAGGAAGAATTGCCATTTTGGTCATATGAAACACATGTGCTGGCATATACAAAGAAAAACATCCAGGTGTGCAGTCCTCTTGTCCACCAGAATAAGTTAGCTTGCCTCAGAAAATGATCGCCCTATATCAGTCTTTTTGAATTCAAGAATACTGGAGAGCTGGTTAATTCCTACACTTAAATCCTGGTGACCTCAGAGGGTTTTCATGCAACTCAAAAGAACACATGGAGCCCTAGAATAGAGATGGCATGGCCAGAAAGAACATGCACAGTAACATAAACATCATGAATCTACAAAGCTCTAAAAGCTATGTTTGAATTTGTAACTGAAGTACTGAATCATTTTTTTTCAAGCTGAAAAATAATTATTTTAAATATTCCTTCAGGCCAGGATTCATCTAAACAAATATGAGATTCACATTTTCAGACTTTAGGCATTTACGTTTAGGATGATCATTTAGCGTCTTTTTCTAGTTAATGGAAGGGAACAGAATAGCATTCATATGAGGTACTTTGTAAGTTTATCTCTACTTTAGCCCACCTGTCTAGGGGTAGAGACCCAAATGGTAGATACTTCAGATCAGCAGGGAATCACTGAATCATAGAATGGCTTAGGTTGGAAGGGAACTTTAAAATCATCGAGCTCCTACCTTCCTGCTGCGGGCAGGGCTGCCCCGCAGCAGCTCAGGCTGCCCAGGGCCACATCCACCTGGCCTTGAATGCCTTCAGGGATGGGGCACCCACAGCTTCACTGGGCAACCTGTGCCAGTGCCTCACCATCTTCTGAGTAAAGAATTTTTTTCCTAACATGTTACTAATTTTCCCGTATTTCAGTTTAAACCCATTCAACCTTGTCCTACCACTATCAGATCATGTAAAAAGTCAGTCCCTCTCCTGCTTGTAAGCTCCCTTCAAGTACTGGAAGGCTGCAATGAGATCTCCCAACAGCCTTCTCCAGGCTGAACAAACTCAACTCCCTCAACCTTTCTTCATAGGAGAGGTGCACCAGCCCTCTGAGCATCTCCGTGGTCCTTCTCTGGACCCTCTCCAATGGCTTCACATCTTTCATGTGCTGAGGGCCCCAGGCCTGGATGCAGGTGGTGCCTGATCAGACAGAGTGGAAGGGACAATCACCTCCCTCTCCCTGCTGGCCAGACATTGTATTAAAATAATACCACAGTGCATATCGAATAGTATAAAATAGTGAGTGGGTTTTGTTTGTTTGTTTGTTTGTTTTTAAGAGTTTAACAGCATTCATTTTCGGAGAATAATTTTAATTTAGGCAAGGAGGGGGCTCAGAGTCAGTTCATTACCCTCTAGGCTAGAGTTTTACATATATGGACCAAGTCCTAAATCTGTATCTCTGAAAATGTCGAGTACTTTCAACTCTAAAAACAAAACAAAACAATATAAGATTAGAAAATGCTTTTCCTTATGTCAGCATCATAATCCATATATATCTTAAGTTACATGGTTTGGAAGTTTGGTGAAGGAAGGTACTGAATAGACTGAGGAGATAAGAATTTAACCTATCTTACTTAAAAGTATTATTGACTGTTATGTACAAGAAAAATAAAACTTAAATAGTTCTAATAAACAAATGTTTTCTGTATCAAATAATGGTAGAAATACAATAAATCAAATAAATGAAAAGATAGCTGGCTGCTTGGATGAAATTGTTTTTGAGGATATCAAATGACAGTTATGTGAGTGAACAGGGCACATTTGCAACTCCTGCTCATGCTAATAGGGATACTTGAATCAACGGAAGAATAGAACAGTGAACTGTTTGAAGACATTGTGAAGAATTGCTTAGGCAGTATACGAGATCAGTCAGATATTAGAAAGCCACAAGTTACCACAAAGTATTTTTGCAAATAGTACAATTAAAGCACCATCATATTTACTCAAAGCAAAGCAGCAGTATTATTTAAGCCTTTGGAACCATTTATTTCTCATTTGAAATCTTTGGGTGCATTCTTTTCTATTGTACACTAATTTATTTGTGATCATCCATCCATTGCTATAATATGCAATTGATGGAAAAAAGATGTCCCAGATCAGCAACAGTATTTTTTGTTAGATTAAAAAAAAATTAAAACTCCAACAAACCCCCAAACTTTTATTTATTTATTTATTTATTTATTTATTTATTTCTAGGGACTCAGTTTTGCTATTGCTTAAGTGCATAGAATACACAACATCCAAAGGAAAGTATTTTTTTTCCCATACCTTTTGGACAGACTGATTCTGTTTTGCTTATCATCTCTTATCTTTTTAAAATGTTGCAATAATTAAAAGCCTGATGTAAATAAAAAAGCATTTCCATGCCTAAAATGCTATGTTTTTCTTATATACCTCAGCAGGAAGATTTACTTTTCATCATTTTGACAGCTGAGACAGAGTATGTGGAACAGGTGATCCCAGCTAACAAAGCAGGTTTCTCATGACAGCCTGCAGGGCAGCAAAGGAAGAATTTAAGAATTACATAGCAGAAATTAGCACTGAGCATCAGATGCTTCAAAACCAGTTCTCAGCTATGTATTTTGGCAAATTAAGGGGAGATGTTTTCTTTCAAATGGATTAACTCAAAGAAGTAATTTGTTTTTTACAATAAGGGAGTTGAGGCAGTGGCACAGGTTGCCCAGAGCAGTGGTGGATGTCCCATCCCTGCAGACACCCAAGGTCAGACTGGATGGGACTCTGATCAGCTGATGGAGCCACAGGTGTCCCTGTGCATTTCAGGGCAGTTGGATCAGATGGCCTTTAAGTGTCCCTTCCAACTCAAACAATCCTGTGATTCTGTGATTCTACGAAGTGAGACATATCCTATGCCTACAGAGAGTCCAGAATGACATATAATCCAATATATGCTATTTTTGTAGGAATATAATTATATGAAGGAAAATTCCTTTTAGTGTATTTGAGGAACTATATCTCACACTTTTGTTTCTTTGTTTCACTTTAGTTATTACACACTGAGTTGCCAACACTCACAGAAAGCACATCAAGAATTAGGTACTGATTGTTCTATGGTGGTCCAGTTATTTACTCAAGGAAACCCATACAGTTCTTTGTCAATGAACTTCAAAAGTTTTTGACGTATCTCTGCAGATCTCTACAAGGGGAGCGGCCTAGTTTCAGCAAAAAAAAAACATTAGTAGCACACCGAGGTTCGCTTGCTGCTGTGCAGTGGGTCCGCTCCCAGGGCCAGGCTGGGCCGCTGGGCAGGGAGGAGCCGCCGCCATGATGGGCAGCAGCGGGGCCGGGGCGGGGCCGGGACTGAGTCTGCATTGGCCGGGGGCTGTTCTGTACCACGTGATGTCAGGCAGATGTCATAAAGCTCTGGGGCAGGCAGACGTTGCTTGGGGGTTGTGGTCTGGCAGTAGTGATGTTTGGTGCTGTGTATTCGTTGGTGGCTGGTGAGTAATTGCGTTATAACTGTGGATAGAGTTACCATAACGTTTTGGTTTCCATTTTCCTCTTCTGTCTTGGTAGATGGGTTTTTTAATTACAGTTCACAGCTTATATTTTGTTTCCAATTCTTCCCCTAATCCCACCTTGGGGGACTGAGCAAGCAACTGTGGTGCTGAGCTGCTGCAGGGCTGCACTGCAGCATGAAGCCCAGTGGGGCCCAACCCAGAATCATAAAGTCCTTAGAGTTGGAAGGGACCTTTAGGTGCTATCTAGTCCAGCTCCCCTGCAATGATTGGGGACATCCGCAGCTCAATTGCATTGCTCAGAGCATGGTCCAGCCTGGCCTTGAATGTCTCCAGGGATGGGGCATCCACCACCTCTCTGGGCAGCCTGTTCTGATTTCTCACCACCCACACTGTAGAAGACCTTTTCCTTATATCCAACCTAAATCTACCCTCTTGAAGCTTGAAACAGTTTCTCCTTGTCGGATCACCACAGGCCCTTCTAAAGAGACTATCCCCTTCTTTCCTGTAGTTCTCCTTTAGATACTGAAAGGCTACTATTAGGTCACCTTCTCTTCTCTGGGTGGAACAGCCTCAGCTCTCAGCCTGTCCTTGTAGGGAAGATGTTCCATCCCTTGGATCATTTTGGTGGCCATCTTCTGGGCATGCTCCAACAGGTCTGTGTCTCTCCTGTACTGAGAACTCCACATCTGGATGCAGTACTCCAGGTGAGGTCTCACCAGTGCAGAGCAGAGAGGCAGGATCACCTCCCTCACCCTGCTGCCCATGCTTCTTTGGAAGCAGCCCAGGATATAGTTGGCTTTCTGGGCTGTGAGGGCACGTTGCTGGCTCATGTCCAGCTTCCCATCCACCAGTAGTCCCAGGTCCTTTTTGTCAGGGCTGTGCTCCATCCTTGCACCCCCAAGCTTGTACTGGTAATGGGGGTTGCCATGACCCAGGTACAAGACCTTGCACTGGGGTTTATTGAACCTCATGAAGTTCTCCTGGGCCCACTGCTTGAGCCTGTCCAGGTCTCTCTGAATAGCGTCCTGTCCCCTGTGCATGTCAGCCTCACTACACAGCTTGGTGTAATCTGCGAACTTGCTGAGGTTGCACTCAGTCTCTGTTGATGTTACTGATGAAGATGTTAAAGAGCACTGACCCCTGAGGGACACAACTTTTCACTAAAATCCATTTCAACATGGAGCCATTGACCACCACCCTCTGGGTATGATCTCATAACCAGTTCCTCACCTATCAAATAGACCACCCACCAAATCTTACCAAACTGGAGAGAAGGATGTTATGGGGGACTATATCAAAGGCCTTATTGAAGTCCAGATGGGTGACACCAGCGGTGGTTCCCTTGCCCACTGATGTAGTTACATCATGAAGTGACAAGTTTGGTCAGGCAGGACCTACCCTTTGTGAAGTCATGCTGGTTATCCCATACTATCTTTCTCACTTCCATGTGCTTTAGCACAGCTTCTAGAAGGATCTGCTCTATGATATTCCCCAGCATTGAGGTGCAGACAGGTAAGTAGCTCCCTGAGTCACTGTATGATAACTTTTGAGTCACAGCCTGAACCACTGATTGAACACCTAGGGAAAGGACTCAGTCAGCCCTGGGAGCACAGGTGAAGGCAATTCACCTGTGAGACCGGAAGGGGTGGAGCCTGGCTCCGCCTCTCATAGACCCCATTTGAGGGATGACAGCCACTGTAGAAGAATCTCTCCCTGGAGACACGTTATTTGTGGATTTTTTTCCCATGTGAGCCTAGATCTTTAGAGATGGATGGGTAGTCATTTTAAATGTTCCTAATGACACCTTACTATTGTGTTAGTCCCTTTGTCATTACTCCTCTTTGTTTTTTTTTTTTTTTTTTTTTTTGCACATGAGGGACTTGACCTGACAGCCATGACTTCTCATGACTCTTTCCGGTGCTTTGAGTAGTCAACTACCTGATCTTCAAGTGCCTCAAATACATGCCCAAAAATGCAATCCCTCAATAACTTCTATTATAGACTCTTATTTCCCATCTAAACTGGCATAATGCAATTAATAATTAAACCCCAACACATACAGGAACAGGGAACCAGCGGAGGATGGGGAGCGCCTGCGGAGGATGGGAGCTGGTATCGCGCCTACGTAGGACAGAAGTTAGCGTGCCTGCGGAGGATAGGGGCAGGTATCGCGCCGGCGGAGGATAGAAGGAAGTTAGCGTGCTGGCGGAGGATGGGTGAGGGTAGCGTGCTGGTGGAGAACAGGGGCAGGTAGTGCGCCGATGGAGGATAGAAGGAAGTTAGCGCGCGCCGGCGGAGTATACAAAAAAGTTAGCGCACAGGCGGAAGACGGAGGCGGGTATCGCGCACCAGCGGAGGATAGAAGGAAGTTAGCGCACGCCGGCAGAGGATAGATGGAAGTTAGCACGCACCGGCAGAGGATAGAAGGAAGTTAGCGCGCTGGTGGAGGATAGAATGAAGAAAGCGTGCCAGTGGAGGACGGGGGCAGGTAGTGCGCCGGCAGAGGAGACAAGGAAGTTAGCGCACTGGTGGAGTATAGAAAAAAAGTGCGCTGGCAGAGGACGGGGGCGGATAGAGCACGCCGGTGGAGGATAGAAGGAAGTTAGCATGCTGGTGGAGGACAGGGGAGGGTAGCACACGCCGGCGGCGGATGGGAGCGGGTATCACTCTGGCGGAAGATAAAAGGAAGTTAGTGCGCGCCAGCGGAGGATAGAAGGAAGTTAGTGCGCCCTGGAGGAGGACGGATGTGGGTATTGTGCTGGAGGAGGATAGAAGGAAGTTAGTGTGCTGGCGGAGGACAGAGGGGGGTAGCGCAACGGAGGCGGAGAGAAGGAAGTTATTGTGATGGCAGAGGAGAGAAGGAAGTTTGCACGCTATTGGAGGATGGGGGCAGGTATTGCGCCGGTGGAGGATAGAAGAAAGTTATAGTGCCAGCAGAGGAGAGAAGGAAGTTAGTGCACCGGCAGAGGATGGGGGCAGGTATTGCACTGGCAGAGGATAGAAGGAAATTAGCGTGCACCGGTGGAGGATAGAAGGAAGTTAGCACGTGCCAGCAGGGGATAGAAGGAAGTTGGCACATGCCGGCTGAGGATATGAGGAAGTCAGCGCGTGCTGGAGGAGGATAGAAGGAAGTTAGTGTGCACTGGTGGAGGATCGAAGGAAGTTAGCGCGCCGATGGAGGACAGGGGCGGATATCGCGCCAGCAAAAGATGGAAGGAAGTAAGCGTGCCGGTGGAGGGGAGAAGGAAGTTATCGCGACGCTGGAGGATGGAGGTGGGTATTGCGCCAGCGGAGGAGAGAAGGAAGTTAGCGCGCTGGCAGAGAACAGGGGTGGGTATCGCGCCGATGGAGGATGGAAGGAAGTTAGTGCACCCTGGAGGAGGACGGACGTGGGTATCATGCTGGAGGAGGGTAGAAGGAAGTTAGCGCGCCGGCAGAGGACGGAGGCTGGTAGTGCAACGGCGGCAGAGAGAAGGAAGTTATCACGATGGCAGAGGAGAGAAGGAAGTTAGCTCGCTGGTGGAGGATGGGGGAAGGTATTGCGCCGGTGGAGGATAGAAGAAAGTTACCATGCCGGCGGAGGATAAAAGGAAGTAAGTGCGCCAGTGGAGGATGGGGGCAGGTGTCGCGCTGATGGAGGATTGAAGGAAGTTAGCAAGCCAGCGGAGGACAGGGGCGAATATCGCGCCAGCAAAAGATGGAATGAACTAAGTGTGCCGGTGGAGGATAGAAGGATGTTATCGCGACGGCGGAGGACGGAGGTGGGTATTGCACTGGAGGAGGAGAGAAGGAAGTTACCGTGCCAGCGGAGGATAGCGTGTCAGTGGAGGATGGGGGCAGGTATCGCTCTGGCGGAGGATAGAAAGAAGTTAGCATGCTGGCAGAGGATAGAATGAAGATAGCGCGCTGGTGGAGGATGGGGGTGGGTAGTGTGCCAGAGGAGGATAGAAGGAAGTTAGCATGTGCTGGCAGAGGATAGAAGGAATTTAGCGTGCGCCAGTGGGGGATAGAAGGAAGTTAGCGCGTGCCGACAGAGGATAGAAGGAAGTTAGTGCACTGGCAGAGGGCGGGGGTGGGTATCACTCTGGCGGAGGATAGAAGGAAGTTAGCGTGTGCTGGCGGAGGATCGAAGGAAGTTAGCGAGCCGGCGGAGGACGGGGGAGGATATCGCGCCAGCAAAAGATGGAAGGAAGTAAGCGCGCCGGCGGAGGAGAGAAGGACATTATCGCGACGCCGGAGGACGGAGCTGGGTATTGTGCCGGCAGAGGAGAGAAGGAAGTTAGCGCGCCGGCAGAGGACAGGGGTGGATATTGCGCCGATGGAGGCTGGAAGGAAGTTAGTGTGCCCTGGGGGAGGACGGATGGGGGTATCGCGCTGGAGGAGGGTAGAAGGAAGTAAGTGCGCCAGCAGAGGATGGAGGCGGGTAGTGCAACGGCAGTGGAGAGAAGGAAGTTATCGCTCCGGCAGAGCAGAGAAGGAAGTTAGCGCGCCGGTGGAGGATGGGGGCAGGTATCGCGCTGGTGGAGGATAGAAGGAAGTTAGAGCACCGGTGGTGGAGGATAGAAGGAAGGCAGCGAGCCGGCGGAGGACGGGGGTGGATATCACGCCAGCAAAAGATGGAAGGAAGTAAGCGCGCCGGTGGACGGAAGAAGGTCATTATCATGACGGCGGAGGACAGAGGTGGGTATTGCGCTGGAGGAGGACAGAAGGAATTTAGCAAGCCGGCGGAGGATAGCGCGCCAGTGGAGGATGGGGGCAGGTATCGCTCTGGCAGAGGATAGAAAGAAGTTAGCGTGCTGGCAGAGGATAGAATGAAGATAGCGCGCCAGTGGAGGATGGGGGTGGGTAGCGTGCCGGAGGAGGATAGAAGGAAGTTAGCGTGTGCCGGCAGAGGATGGAAGGAATTTAGCGTGCGCCAGTGGGGGATAGAAGGAAGTTAGCGCGTGCTGACAGAGGGTAGAAGGAAGTTAGTGTGCGCCGGCAGAGGATAGAAGGAAGTTAGTGTGCGCCGGCAGAGGATAGAAGGAAGTTAGTGCTATGGCAGAGGGCAGGGGTGGGTATCGCTCCGGTGGAGGATAGAAGGAAGTTAGCGTGTGCTGGCGGAGAATCGAAGGAAGTTAGCGAGCCAGCAGAGGACGGAGGAGGATATCGCGCCAGCAAAAGATGGAAGGAAGTAAGCGCGCCGGCGGAGGAGAGAAGGACATTATTGCGACGCCGGAGGACGGAGGTGGGTATTGCACCGGTGGAGGAGAGAAGGAAGTTATCGCTCCGGCAGAGCAGAGAAGGAAGTTAGCGTGCTATTGGAGGACGGGGGCAGGTATCGCGCTGGTGGAGGATAGAAGGAAGTTAGCGAGCTGGCAGAGGACGGGGGTGGATATCATGCCAGCAAAAGATGGAAGGAAGTAAGCAAGCTGGTGGAGGGGAGAAGGACATTATCGCGACGGCGGAGGACAGAGGTGGGTATTGCGCTGGAGGAGGAGAGAAGGAATTTAGCAAGCTGGCGGAGGACAGGGGCGGATATCACACCAGCAAAAGATGGAAGTTAGCACGTGCCAACATAGGAGAGAAGGACGTTATCGCGATGGCGGAGAGAGGGAAGTTAGCGAGCTGGCAGAGGACAGAAGGAAGTAATCGCGCCAGTGGAGGACGGGGGAGGGTAGCGTGCGCCAGCGGAGGATAGAAGGAAGTTAGTGCGCCCTGGAGGAGGACAGGGGCGGGTATCGCTCTGGCGGAAGATAGAAGGAAATTAGCGCACACCGGCGGAGGATAGAAGGAAGTTAGCGCACACCGGCGGAGGATAGAAGGAAGTTAGTGCGTTGGCAGAGGACAGAGGGGGGTAGCGCAACGGAGGTGGAGAGAAGGAAGTTATCATGACGGCAGAGGAGAGAAGGAAGTTAGCGCGCTATTGGAGGACGGGGGCAGGTATTGCGCCGGCGGAGGATAGAAGGAAGTTAGCAAGCCGGCGGAGAACAGAAGGAAGTTAGCGCACCGGTGGAGGATGGGGGCAGGTATCACACTGGTGAAGGATAGAAGGAAGTTAGAGCACCGGTGGAGGATAGAAAGAAGTTAGCGTGTGCTGGCGGTGGATCAAAGGAAATTAGCGCGCCGGTGGAGGACAGAGGCAGACATCGCACCAGCAAAAGATGGAAGGAAGTAAGCGTGCCGGCAGAGGAGAGAAGGACGTTATCGCGACGCCGGAGGATGGAGGTGGGTATTGCGCAGGTGGAGGAGAGAAGGAATTTAGCGAGCCGGCAGAGGACAGGGGCGGATATCACGCCAGCAAAAGATGGCAGGAAGTTAGCACGTGCCGACGTAGGAGAGAAGTTATCGCGACGGCGGAGGACGGAGGTGGGTATCGTGCCGATGGAGGATAGAAGGAATTTAGTGTGCCCTAGAGGATGACGGACGTGGGTATCGCACTGGAGGACGGTAGAATGAAGTTAGTGTGCTGGCAGAGGACGGGGGCGGGTAGCGCACACCGGTGGAGGATGGAAGGAAGTTATCGCAATGGCAGAGGAGAGAAGGAAGTTAGCGTGCCGGTGGAGGACGGGGGCAGGTATCGTGCTGATGGAGGATAGAAGGAAGTTAGCGAGCCGGTGGAGGATGGGGTCGGATATCGCGCCAGCAAAAATGGAAGGAAGTAAGCGCGCCGGTGGAGAAGGACGATATCGCGACGGCGGAGGATGGAGGTGGGTATCGCGCCTGAGGAGGAAAGAAGGAAGTTAGTGAGCCAGTGGAGGACAGAAGGAAGTTAGCGCTCTGGCGGAGGACTGAGGGAGGGTAGCGCGCTGGCGGATGATAGAAGGAAGTTAGCGTGTGCCGGCGGAGTATAGAAGGAAGTTAGCGTGCACCGGCGGAGGATAGAAGTAAGTTTGCGCGCTGGCGGAGGATGGGTGAGGGTAGCGTGCTGGTGGAGAACAGGGGCGGTTAGCGGGCCGGTGGATGATAGAAGGAAGTTAGTGCATGCCGGTCGAGGTTAGAAGGAAGTTAGCGTGCGCCGGTGGAGGATAGAAGGAAGTTACCACACGCCGGTGGAGTATAGAAAAAAGTTAGCGTGCAGGCGGACGACGGGGGCGGGTATCGCGCACTGGCGGAGGATAGAAGGAAGTTAGCGTGCGCTAGCGGAGTATAGAAGGAAGTTAGCACACCGGCGGAGTACGGGGGCAGGTAGCGCGCCAGCGGAGGATACAAAGAAGTTAGCGTGCTGGCGGAGGATGGAATGAAGATAGCGCGCCGGTGGAGGACGGGGGTGGGTAGTGTGCTGGTGGAGGATAGAAGGAAGTTAGCGCACGCTGGCGGAGGATAGAAGGAAGTTAGCGCGCTGGTGGAGGACGGGGGCAGGTAGCGCACACCGGTGGAGGATAGAAGGAAGTTAGCATGCTGGCGGAGGACGGGGGAGGGTAGTGCGCGCCGGCGGATGATCGAGGGAAGTTAGCACACCCTGGAGGAGGACGGGGGCGGGTATTGCTCTGGCGGAAGATAGAAGGAAGTTAGCGCTCTCTGGCGGAGGATAGAAGGAAGTTAGCGCGCTCCAGTGGAGAATGGAAGGAAGTTAGTGCGCCCTGAAGGAGGACGGACGTGGGTTTCACGCTGGAGGAGGATAGAAGGAAGATAGCGCGCCGATGGAGGACGGGGTTGGATATCACGCCAGCAAAAGATGGAATGAAGTTAGCGCGCACCAACGTAGGAGAGAAGTTATCGCGACGGCGGAGGACGGAGGTGGGTATCTCGCCGGCGGAGGAGAGAGGGAAGTTAGCGAGCCAGCAGAGGACAGAAGGAAGTTAGCGCGCCGGTGGAGGACGGGGGCAGGTATCGTGCTGGTGGAGGATAGAAGGAAGTTAGCGAGCCGGCGGAGGACGGGGGTGGATATCACGCCAGCAAAAGATGGAAGGAAGTAAGCGCGCAGGTGGAGGGGAGAAGGACATTATCGCGACGGCGGAGGAGAGAGGGAAGTTAGCGAGCTGGCAGAGGACAGAAGGAAGTAATTGCGCCGGTGGAGGACGGGAGCAGGTATCGCGCTGGCGGTGGATAGAATGAAGATAGAGCGCTGGTGGAGGATGGGGGTGGGTAGCACGCCAGAGGAGGATAGAAGGAAGTTTGCAGACCGGTGGAGTATTGAAAAAAGTGTGCCGGCCGAGGACGGAGGCAGATAGCGCACGCCAGCGGAGGATAGAAGTAAGTTAGCGCGCTGGCAGAGGATGGGTGAGGGTAGCATGCTGGTGGAGAACAGGGGCGGGTAGCGCGCCGGCGGATGATAGAAGGAAGTTAGTGCACGCCAGTCGAGGATAGAAAGAAGTTAGCGTGCGCCGATGGAGGATAGAAGGAAGTTAGTGCGTGCCGGTGGAGTATAGAAGGAAGTTAGCGCGCAGGCGGAGGACGGGCGCGGGTATCGCGAGCCGGCGGAGGATAGAAGGAAGTTAGTGTGCACCGGGGGAGTATAGAAGGAAGTTAGCGCGCTGGTGGAGGATGGGGGCAGGTATCACGCCGGCGGAGGATAGAAGGAAGTTAGCACACCCTGGAGGAGGACGGGGGCGGGTATTGCTCTGGCGGAAGATAGAAGGAAGTTAGCGCTCTCCGGTGGAGGATGGAAGGAAGTTAGTGCGCCCTGAAGGAGGACGGACGTGGGTATCATGCTGGAGGAGAATAGAAGGAAGATAGCGCGCCAGTGGAGGACGGGGTCGGATATCACGCCAGCAAAAGATGGAATGAAGTTAGCGCGCACCAACGTAGGAGAGAAGTTATCGTGACGGTGGAGGACGGAGGTGGGTATCTCGCCGGCGGAGGAGAGAGGGAAGTTAGCGAGCCGGCAGAGGACAGAAGGAAGTTAGCGCGCCGGTGGAGGACGGGGGCAGGTATCGCGCTGGCGGAGGATAGAAGGAAGTTAGCGCGCCGGCGGAGGACAGAATGAAGTTTGCGCACCGGCGGAGTATCGAAAAACGTGCGCCGGCAGAGGACAGGGGTGGGTATCGCGTGCCGGCAGAGGATAGAAGGAAGTTAGCGCGCGGCGGCAGAGAATATGAGGAAGTTAGCACGCCGGCGGAGGATGGGGGTGGGTAGCGTGCCGGCGGAGCATAGAAGGAAGTTAGAGCGCACCGGCAGAGGATGGGGGCAGGTATCACTCTGGTGGAAGATAGAAGGAAGTTAGTGCTCTCCGGTGGAGGATAGAAGGAAGTTAGCGCGCGCCAGCGGAGGATAGAAGGAAGTTAGTGCGCCCTGGAGGAGGACGGACGTGGGTATCACGCTGGAGGAGGATAGAAGGAAGTTAGTGCGTCGGCGGAGGACAGAGGAGGGTAGCGCAACAGAGGTGGAGAGAAGGAAGTTAGCGCGCTATTGGAGGACGGGGGCAGGTATTGCGCCGGCGGAGGATAGAAGGAAGTTAGCAAGCCAGCGGAGGACAGAAGGAAGTTAGCGTGCCGGTGGAGGATAGAAGGAATTTAGCGTGCGCTGGCGGTGGATCAAAGGAAGTTAGCGTGCCGGTGGAGGACGGAGGCAGACATCGCACCAGCAAAAGATGGAAGGAAGTAAGCGTGCCGGCAGAGGAGAGAAGGACGTTATCGCGATGCCAGAGGATGGAGGTGGGTATTGCACCGGTGGCGGAGGAGAGAAGGAATTTAGCGAGCCGGCGGAGGACTGGGGCAGATATCTCACCAGCAAAAGATGGCAGGAAGTTAGCGTGCGCTGACGTAGGAGAGAAATTATCACGACGGCGGAGGACGGAGGTGGGTATCACGCCGATGGAGGATAGAAGGAAGTTAGTGCACCCTGGAGGACGACGGACGTGGGTATCACACTGGAGGACGGTAGAAGGAAGTTAGCGTGCCAGCGGAGGACAGAGGCGGGTAGCGCAACAGCGGCGGAGAGAAGGAAGTTATCGCGATGGCAGAGGAGAGAAGGAAGTTAGCGCGCCAGTGGAGGACGGGGGCAGGTGTCGTGCTGATGGAGGATAGAAGGAAGTTAGCGAGCCGGTGGAGGATGGGGTCGGATATCGCGCCAGCAAAAGATGAAAGGAAGTAAGCGCACCGGCGGAGGAGAGAAGGACGTTATCGTGATGGTGGAGGATGGAGGTGGGTATCACGCCTGAGGAGGAGAGAAGGAAGTTAGTGAGCCGGTGGAGGACAGAAGGAAGTTAGCGCTCTGGCGGAGGACGGGGGCGGGTAGCGCGCCGGCGGACGATAGAAGGAAGTTAGTGCGCACCGGTCGAGGATAGAAGGAAGTTAGCGTGCGCCGATGGAGGATAGAAGGAAGTTACCACGCGCTGGTGGAGTATAGAAAAACGTTAGCGCGCAGGCGGAGGACGGGGGTGGGTATCGTGCGCCAGCGGAGGATAGAAGGAAGTTAGCATGCGCCAGCAGAATATAGAAGGAAGTTAGCGTGTGCCGGCGGAAGATAGAAGGAAGTTAGCATGCCGGCGGAGGACGGGGGTGGGTAGCGCGCCGGCGGAGGATAGAAAGAAGTTAGCGCGCTGGCGGAGGATAGAATGAAGATAGCGCGCCGGTGGAGGATGGGGGCGGGTAGTGCGCCGGCAGAGGAGACAAGGAAGTTAGCGTACCGGCGGAGTATAGAAAAAAGCGCGCTGGCGGAGGACAGGGGCAGGTAGCGCACGCTGGTGGAGGATAGAAGGAAGTTAGCGCGTGCCGGCGGAGGATTGAAGGAAGTTAGCATGCCGGCGGAGGACAGGGGAGGGTAGCGCATGCCAGCGGAGGATAGGAGGAAGTTATTGTGCCCTGGAGGAGGACGGGGGTGGGTATCACTCTGGTGGAAGATAGAAGGAAGTTAGTGCTCTCTGGCGGAGGATAGAAGGAAGTTAGTGCATGCCGGTGGAGGATATAAGGAAGTTAGCACACCGGCGGAGGAGAGAAGGAAGTTACCATGCCGACGGAGGATAGAAGGAAGTTACCGTGCCTGCGGAGGATAGAAGGAATTTAGTGTGCGCCGGCAGAGGATAGAAGGAAGTCAGCATGCGCTGGCAGTGGATAGAAGGAAGTTACTGCGCTGGCAGAGGACGGTGGTGGGTATCGCGCCGATGGAGGATAGAAGGAAGTTAGTGCGCCCTGGAGGACGACGGATGTGGATATCACAGTAGAGGACGGTAGAAGGAAGTTAGCACGCCAGTGGAGGACAGAGGCGGGTAGCGCAACGGTGGCAGTGAGAAGTAAGTTATCGCGATGGCAGAGGAGAGAAGGAAGTTAGCGTGCGCCGGTGGAGTATAGAAGGAAGTTAGCATGCCGGCGGAGGATGGGGGTGGGTAGCGCGCTGGCGGAGGATAGAAAGAAGTTAGCGCGCTGGGGGAGGATAGAATGAAGATAGTGCACCGGTGGAGGACGGGGGTGGGTAGCGCCGGCGGAGGAGACAAGGAAGTTAGCGCACCGGCGGAGTATAGAAAAAAGTTAGCGCGCTGGCGGAGGACAGGGGCAGGTAGCGCACGCTGGTGGAGGATAGAAGGAAGTTAGCGCGTGCCGGCGGAGGATTGAAGGAAGTTAGCATGCCGGCGGAGGACAGGGGAGGGTAGCGCATGCCAGCAGAGGATAGGAGGAAGTTATTGTGTCCTGGAGGAGGACGGGGGTGGGTATCGCTCTGGCGGAAGATAGAAGGAAGTTAGTGCTCTCTGGCGGAGGATAGAAGGAAGTTAGCGTACGCCAGCGGAGGATAGAAGGAAGTTAGTGCGTGCCGGTGGAGGATATAAGGAAGTTAGCGTGCGCCAGCGGAGGATAGAAGGAAGTTAGTGCGTTCCGGTGGAGGATATAAGGAAGTTAGCGCACTGGCGGAGGAGAGAAGGACGTTACCGTGCCGATGGAGGATAGAAGGAAGTTACAGTGCCTGCGGAGGATAGAAGGAATTTAGTGTGCGCCGGCAGAGGATAGAAGGAAGTTAGCATGCGCTGGCAGTGGATAGAAGGAAGTTACGGCAGAGGACGGTGGTGGGTATCGCGCCGATGGAGGATAGAAGGAAGTTAGTGCGCCCTGGAGGACGACGGACGTGGATATCGCACTAGAGGACGGTAGAAGGAAGATAGCACGCCAGTGGAGGACAGAGGCGGGTAGCGCAACAGCGGCGGAGAGAAGGAAGTTATCGCGATGGCAGAGGAGAGAAGGAAGTTAGCGCGCCGGTGGAGGACAGGGGCAGGTGTCGTGCTGATGGAGGATAGAAGGAAGTTAGCGAGCCAGCGGAGGACGGGGTCAGATATCGCGCCAGCAAAAGATGGAAGGAAGTAAGCGCACCGGCGGAGGAGAGAAGGACGTTATCGCGACGGCAGAGAATGGAGGTGGGTATCGCGCCTGAGGAGGAGAGAAGGAAGTTAGTGAGCCGGTGGAGGACAGAAGGAAGTTAGCGCTCCGGCGGAGGACAGGGGCGGGTATCGCGCCAGCAAAGGATGGAAGGAAGTAAGCGAGCCGGTGGAGGGGAGAAGGACGTTATCGTGACGGCAGAGGATGGAGGTGGGTATTGCGCTGGAGGAGGACAGAAGGAAGTTAGCGCGCCAGCGGAGGGGAGAAGGACATTGTTGAGAGGGTGGAGGACAGGGGTGGGTATTGCGCTGGAGGAGGACAGAAGGAAGTTAGCACGCCGGTGGAGGACGGGGGCAGGTATCACGCTGGCGGAGGTTAGAAGGAAGTTAGTGCGCTGGCGGTTGACGTTGGCGGGTATCGTGCCAGCAGAGGATGGAAGGAAGTTAGCGCGCTCCAGTGGAGGATAGAAGGAAGTTATCGCAATGGTGGAGGACATAGGTGGGTTTTGCGCCGGTGGAGGATAGAAGGAAATCACTGTTCCGGTGGAGGATAAAAGGAAGTTAGCGAGCTGGCGGAGGACAGAAGGAAGTTAGCATGCTGGCGGAGGACAGGGGCGGGTATCACACCGGCGGAGGAGAGAAGGAATTTACCGTGCCAGCGGAGGATAGAAGGAAGTTAGCACGCTGGCATAGGACGGCGGTGGGTATTGCGCTGGCGGAGGATAGAAGGAAGTTAGTGTGCCCTGGAGGAGGACGGACGTGGGTATCATGCTGGAGGAGGGTAGAAGGAAGTTAGCGCGCCGGCGGAGGACAGAGGCGGGTAGTGCAACAGCGGCGGAGAGAAGGAAGTTATCGCGACGGCAGAGGAGAGAAGGAAGTTAGCTCGCTGATGGAAGATGGGGGCAGGTATTGCGCCGGTGGAGGATAGAAGAAAGTTACCGTGCCAGCGGAGGACAGAAGGAAGTTAGCGCGCCGGCGGAGGACGGGAGCGGGTATTGCACCAGCAAAGGATGGAAGGAAGTTAGTGCACCGGTGGAAGGGAGAAGGACATTATCGCAACGGCGGTGGACTGGAATGGGTATCGCACCGGCAGAGGATAGAAGGAAGTTGTTAGCGCATGCCAGCGGAGGATAGAAGGAAGTTTGCACATTGGCGGATGTGTTTTCCCTGAAGCCTACATCTTTCTACTGCTGTTTTCACTTAATAAATATTTCTCAAATCACTTTTAATCTCCTTTGTGATTTTTTTGTGGTACTGTAATAACAAGGTTTTTCTTTAGTTGTACAGTTGTAAACCAGCAGGTATACCCTTCTGCTAGTAACTTTGTAGGTAGCAATGGTACCTACTCAATTTTACTCAATGGTAAAATGTATTTGTAGAGCATTCTTTGGTGGGTTCATTGTTTAATGATTTTTGTTTCCCAATTGCGATGGGGTTGGGTACTGACAAGATAAAAATGTGGTAACTCTTTAGTTTGGATAAAATTGTGTTACTGGGTTAAGTGGGGGTGGCATGCATAAACCAAGCAAAACCTGGTGGTCACTTGCTGCTTCCCATTGTTAGGCAGATGCTCAGGTATGTCCCGGAAGGAAGGGCTCATCACATGTAACTGTTTCTTCCAAAGACAGATTCAACCAAAATGTCCTCTTTTTTTCCTTTTTTCTCTCAGAGTGTATTGGCAGGTACAACAGTACAAGGTGTGGGATACCCATTTGCCCAGTTGTGGTCACCAGGAACAGAAATGTCCTTGGCTCTGTGAGCACTGCTCTACAGCAGCTATAACAGTGTGTTATCACTACAATTTTCATCCAGAATCCGAAACATGGCATTATACACATCTCTATGAGGGAAAGTCGTAGAGATGAATATCAAATCTGAATTCATAGAGATGAGTACCCAATCTCTTCATAGAGGTTCAGACCAAACCATGGTAATGCCTATTAAGAAAATTAGCTCATGCAACAATTCAAAGGAAAGCTGAATCAGAGCTATGGGACATTTAAAGTTCACTAGAAACCAGACTTCTCTGCTAGGTTTGGAATTGTTAGAGGTGGTTGTTTTGTTGGTGGTTGTTTTTTTTTTTTTTTTTTTTTTTTTTTTGCCTTCTGTAAGTCAAATACAGTGGGAGGGTTGGCCTGCCTGCTCTCTGCTTGCAGGCCATGCATAAAGATACCTCTGCAGGGCTATAGCTGTTGGGCGCATAGTAATGTAGGAGAGCTAAGAATTGCTTGCAGGTGGAAGCAGAGTGATCCATAAAAGAGATCACCTGTACAAGTGAATTCAGAATGAACAGCCAGGCCAATATCACTTTGGGTCCTCTGAGGTTTAAATGCAAAGAGCCTAATATAGTGAAGAAAGGAAACAGTGCCATCACATAAAAATAAACGTATTTTAAGTTAGTGGTTAGTCATTGGGTTCCATGCAATTTGGAGGCTATGATTCTGTATTGTAAACACTTTACTGTAACTATAGTTGACACCTGAAGTAAAATAAGGAGAGTTGAAGCATGTTCTCTAGAGTCATGCTCTTAACGCAAGGGTCATGCACTATCCTAAGAGGGTGGTGAGACACTGGAACAGGTTGCCCGCTGAAGTTGTGGATACCCCCCTGAAGCATTCAAGGCCAGGCTGGATGGGGCTCTGAGCAGCCTGGTCTAGTGGGAGGTGTCCCTACCTATAGCAGGGGATTGGAACTGGATTAAAGTTGTCCTTTCCAACCCAAACCACTCTGTGGTTCTCCAGATGCATACAGCTGTTTCTTCTTTTGGGACCAGGGAAGGAGCTCTTGTCTGGGTTAGTTACTAGTATAGACGCAGCCATGTTTCTACTGTCCATGTGAGGCACAGTATGTGCATCACGATGTGGCCAGTGAGAATTTTTGCTAAAGAGATCTGCTGCAAGCAGGCATATGAGGTCAATATTCAAATAAGTCTTATATGGCTCATCTGCACCTTGGAGTTGTGGATGGTGGGTATGTAGAGATGGCCAGTTCATGCATTGTGAGCCTGATGTTTCTGAAAGTGCAAGGCTTATTGCACATGCAGAAAGCACACTGTGCATCTGCATCTGTAATGTATGCAAATAGACTGTTCAACAACTGCTTGGGAGTTTGGCTGCTGGTGCATGCACAGTGGCCATTTGCCCAGAACTGACAGCCTGGACAGAACTGTTGCTCCAGCTCCAAGTGAGTGGACAGTAATGCAAAAACCCTTGACAAATTACCATATTTTTCTGACAACACAATTTTTATAGCATGGAAAAAAGGGTATTTTGCATGGGGGAAAAAAATCAGGCATACTGAACTTAGTATTTCAGGTTTTCAATTGATTCTGAGTCAGTGGTTTCAGCTCTCATACCATTATAGCTTTTCATTAGACAACAGTTTTTCATTTATCTTTTAAAAGTCTTCTGAATTCATATGCAGAATGATTCTTAATTGTAATTAGGTATTTGGTGACCTTAGTTTGCTGCACGTGTTAATCATGTTGAAACTAGATACATTTTGAGGTTACTTTTAAATCAGGCTGAAAATCTTTGAATTCTCAGTTGAATTATACATTGGCTTGTGAAATGTTGTGTCTTCACTAATGTGGGTAAATCTATTATTTTGTGAGTGCTGCAAAGAGATTATTATGCTAATATACATAAAAATTGATTTCAGCCAAGTACTTAGTCAAGGGGAAGTCTAGAAGGCTAAGAGTCCTTGTTATTTGAAACAACATTAGTGGTATTTTGTAACCTTCAAAATGGAGATCATTAGAAAAAATAATTATGTAGGTATATGTATCATCCACTGCTTTATTTAAACAAAGAGCCTATGTGAGATACTATACCAGAAATTCTGCACAGATCAAAAAGTGTTGTCTTTGACATAGCCCTTATCAAGAGCATCATACCAGAAATGAAGAATTAGCAATAAAGTATCCCCTTTACTGGATTTGGGAAGCAACCAAGCTGATTACAAAGAAAGATTGTAAATTGATTTAAAATGTGAAAGAGTAGGATTAAACTTAAAGAGTGCTGTACTTGTTCCATATCTTTAGAAATGACTGGTGAAGACTGACTTGCCTATACTCTGAAGCAGACTTTTTATCATCTGTCTGCTGGATGGAACAATACAGGCATGTTTCATTTATTTAGGAAATGGCCAAGAGCCAGAGAAAGATTAAAAATGTAAGCAAGAATCAGTTCAATGATTGTTCCTGTAAGAGTTAGATAGTTGGACTGCAGTATCAGCAAATCCTCCCACAAAAGATATGTTCCTGTACTACAGGATTTGCGTTTGGTGTGGTAAGGATGGACTTAGCTGTTACTCCTGCACAGTTGCACATGGAATGCATTTGGTATTTGAAAGAGTAAATAAAAGCAACTGACATACTTGAAGAAATTGTTTTATGAGCAGAAGAACTAATGAGCACAAATAAATCCTAAAAGGAGCAAATTATTTCTTACGGTTTTCTCTCTTCTTTCTTCAGCTCCCCGCCAAAACAGTCCCAGCTTCCCTGTCCTGTCCTCTGCGGTGCGTTGGGCCCCTTGGCTGCAGCTGGGCAGACAATGTGATAGCTGAGCTCCGCGTGTCCCATCTCAGTGGGGACAAATGGTCTCAGGAGCTCCATCCTCCAGGAGATCTTCATTGTTCTATAGACAGTTAAGATGGAATCAAGGCTGCCTAACCCAAGGATCAAACTGAGGTTAAATTTAAGTAGTGAGCCACTCTGCTTGCAGTGCTTCTGTCCTTCTCCACAAACAACATTGTCTTTATCTCTAAGACTAGGCATCTAAATTTGGTGGACAGGGTCTGCCTTTAGGGAATTCCAGTGATCTACCTCTGCTGACCATGGAGGGAAACCTTGCTCTAGGAGAGCTTCCTCTCCAGTTGTCCGAATTTGTTGTTCAAGTTAGGAACCTAAGATTCTAGTTTGAGCCTTAAGCTTCCTAATCTCATTGAAACTGGCCATAAGGGTTAGCAGAAGAGAACTGAAGAGGAGGAATGCTCGGTTGCAGAATTATGGGAAGCCAGGCAGAAAAATTAGGGAACTTGTTTATTTAATATAGTGATTTATCTACTTTAATATTACTACAGATAATGAAAAATACAGCAAAGAATACATTTTCATTTAGTTCAATTAAAACTTTTTAATGAATAAGTGAATAACGGTCCAAAACTTGTCTGCTTCAAAGAATTTTAATTCAAGAAACATAGAAAAGCTCAGTTTAAGATTTCAGGTATGGGAACTAATTCTGCTGCACATGTTGTAAGTGAATTGAACAGACTTAAAATATTTTGAACACAAACTTCTATAGAAAAGCTGTGCAAAACCATTTGAACCGTTTGATGGTTTATTAATATTTCTGAGTCTTCTGAATCAACCTGGATTGGTGGTTGATAGGATTCCTTAGTCTTTCTCCCAAATATGTTTTTAATTTTTGTGTGATACTCAGGTTCAGCAGAGATCCGTTGTTTTATGGTTTAACTCAACTGTTTTGGAACACACAAAGCTCATTACACAGGGAGAGCATGAGAACAGCTAGTTCAAAAGGACATTAACAAAATATGAAACAAGTCAGTTCAAATAAAATAAGAATTAGGCTGAGCTAATATCCAAAAATCAGACTGATTTTTAGCTGAACTTGTTTTTCACATTTGGATAAGAAGACTACGTTTTGAAATGCACTTTTGTCACCCTGTGCTCTGTTGGGGTGAAGGGGAGGGGATGCCCTGATGGCATTTCCAGTGCTGTGCTAGCTCGAACGCAAACATGAATGGGAATTGGAGGAAGTCTCATGTTTCATGCTCAGTTGTACAGACATAAGAAGTATGCTGGTATTGTGGCTTTTTAAAAAAAAAGTTAATTGAGTACAAGTTTGGCCAGGGTATGTATTCATGAAAAGTGATAAAGGATCTCTCCCTGTTCCTGTGACACTGGGACAATAAAGACCAGTTCTCTCCATTGCCAGTAACCAATCTATCAGAAGGAAGCAGGTGAGCTTCTTCAGTTTCTTCCATTCATACCATGAGGCTGTGGTTCTCTGATGTGCAGACACTCTCAGAGTGTGCCATAATCTGTCTCTAGCTCTGCGTTTTGCTTCAAAGAGATGGAATAAAAATGTTAACGTCAGTTTTCCTTATGCAGCAGAACGCTTAGGGAAGCATTCTGGACTCAGAGAGGTATTATCACTGAGGTACCAAAGATACTGAAGGACTAAAACCATTATATGAGTTTCTGAAAAAGAAGAAAACCTAAGTAATATGGAAAACATCCATATTATTTGAGGAATATGGAGTTTTAAATTATATAGAATTATAACAACCATTAGGGCAATGTTGTAGTTTTGCCTCACAGGATTTCCACATTCAATGCACACAGAATGATAAACAAAATCTAACAACTTTTTTTAATTTTAGAGTAAGATTTTGCTGCTCTCCTTCTAAGTGAGTTTATGTGGAAATCCTGAGGATCAAAAACTGAAGGAAGGAAAAGGTAACTGGAAATGAAACCACAAGAAACAAGAGAGACTTTGGCAAAGGAGAGAAAAAGGGTAAGAAAGAAAAAAAGAGCAATATGTCTAATGAATGTGAAAGGACAAACTAACTGCAAGGAACACTGGAAATTTCCTTCTCCTGAGAGTACATCAGCTGGTGTGCCCAGCACAAATCCATATTTGTCAGACATGAAGCATCTCTTGGCAGAAGCTGGACTTGACTTCCAAATGCCAAAGAAAATGGGTGGAGGTGAACAGAGCTCTTTGCTTTCAATAAAAAGCTTTGCCTTAAGTAAAAGCTTCCAATGGACTGTCCCCCTTTCTCCTCTTCTGTGTGAAAAGCTGCAAGCTTCAGCAATGGCTGTTGGGCTTCGATGACAAGGACTTGGTTATAAGGCAGATTGCATGGCCAGTGTGGATGAATCCAAGGGGTGATATAAATAGAATGATATTTTTCTTGTATTTTGGTATTTATTTCTCTCCTCTCTTCTTTTCCTTTCAGGAGTATTTTTTTTTCTTTTTTTGCTCTCTACCTAGGCTTTTTTCTTAACTTAGATATAAAACAATTTGGCTCCATCGTAACTGGCCAGCTAAACTGCATTTTAAGGTCAGTCCATAAACAAATTTAACAACTGTTGTTAATTAAATAGTTATTGTAGAATAGATGGGGTCAAACAAAGGGTATGTGTGGGAGGGGAGGGGAAGAGAGGGCCTAAGTGGCAAAAGGTGGGGAGAATCTTGGCTCCTGGTTTAGAAGGAGTGAACAAGCGCAAGTCTCCGGATAAGGCCTCTGGGACATAACAATAATAGTCAACATTTCAAATTTTGGTGCAAATATCAATCAATTAATAGCAAAGGACGGTTCGTGTTCTCTCATCCATGCTTCCCTGTGAGCAAAGTATGTGCTCAGAAACCATCCTGGTAAGTAAGACGTGGCTCTCCTCTCGCAGAGCCCGCATCTGCCTCTGTCAGTGGCATCCTCATAATGACAGCACTACAGTGACACGTTAATGCCTCCCATGCCAGGGATTTGTCCAGCTCCAGCTGCTAAGAAGAGTTGTTGCAGGATGGGAATTACAGAGCAACAGAGTGAAGAAAAAAAAAAAGACTACATTTAATTTCAGTACTCAGAAATGCACTTTCCTTTCCATGGAAGTGGAACCCCTGCTGTCAGCCTGACTCGCATCCTGATTCTCTGTGTGCCCAGCTGAACTGGAGTCCCATTTTGACTCCACAGAGGAGGGCAGGAGGAGCAAAACTTATGCTTTGAGTCTGTAAGGCATTTTAAAGTTAATCAGGTCCTCTGGGTCCGATATAATTTGTGTAAGATTGCTGTTGATGATTAGAAGAGCTATTTAAGATTTTTGTTAATAGTCTGTTACGTGGACCCAGTGGAAAGATTCCAATAGCAGTCTGTTAGTTTTTCCCTGTCACATTCAGGTTACAGACCCTTCACAGATGTTGTAAATAGACATCAATACTAAAAGGGAATATTACACAAATTAAAATCATAAGTGTGCTCAAACTGCCAACACAGACATTTTGTTAAAAACATCTGTCACATAAAAGCAAACATTTTAGGCCATTATATTTATAACAATTGTTTTCGTTTTTAATATGTAGAATATATTTTTCTTCTGTTATTATTGACTTGAATATTTTTCTTAGAATTTAATACTTATTTTTTCCAACATTACTTATGTTCTTGACCATATAAATAATGATGTGGACTTCTAATGAAAAGAAATAAATCTAAGTGGTTGGAAATCTAATAGATACTTGTGCAACGAATGAGCCAACTGAGAATCTAACACAGCGTTCTCCAAAAAAGATACAGTTATCAGATATTATAAAGACAAGTATAAAGCTGGATGTCTGCTCAATTATGTCCATTTATTTCATTCTGTTCTGCAATTAATTTATCAGGTGAAAAGGATAATTGAAATATAATTCTCCTTTTCTGGGCCTTTCTTTTGTGTTACTGCTGATGCAGTTGTTCTCATCGCAGGAAGGGTATGGTCCCATCCATGCCCCATTTACCCTGCTTGCAACTCTTGTCTCTCTCACTGACTTGGAGCTAAAGCAAAGAAGGAGCTAGTAGAGAGGCAGTGGGGACGGTTGCGACCTTGTTCTCAACTCGAATCTTTGCCCCCTTCTTTAATACCTCAGTTCACCTACAGGCTCCCTAGCAGTTCAAACATGTCACAGGATATGTGAATTCAATAAATGGTCACAACTGGGAAGGCTTTGCTGAGCACAGAACAAGTGCGTTGATCTGATGAAAAAAAGAAAAAGGCTTACTATTTCCTTTATTTTCTCTGTTCTGAAAACCACTTAAACATATTCTTAGTTTTAAGTAAGTCCACACAACTTTTCATTAAAACAATGAGATTAAGCAGTTTCTTGATGTAAGACTCCATATATTTTGGCACAGTTAAAGAATAGTTGAGACATTGGTGGTCGTGTGGCACGGGTCTGCTGCACCCTTTATGTATGGAACTGACCTGGGGAATGGATGAACCAACTCAGACTCACACAGAAATGTCCTGAAAAACATAAATACTGGTTTCTGGTTCAACTCAAGAACAGAGCAGACATAACAAAGGGATTAGAAAGATGCTCTGTGGTTTAGAACTGGGTAAGCCAGGTCCATAGGCTCACAGAGAAGTTGGTTGGAAGAGATGTCTGGAGGCTGCGCGATTGCCTGGTCCAAACCCCCTTTGTAGTGCCTTGGCACTACAGCAGCATTTAGTCTGAAGGAATAGTGAGATTTCTGTTTCTTTTTCTGGATGTAGATATCCATACTCACTGCTCCACAGCCCAGAATATCATTACCCTTTTTAAATCCTCTGTACAGCCCCTCCAAAATTATCCTACATGCCAGAACTAGGTCCATGGGACTCAATGATGACATTATACTCTTGAAAGTACAGTTTTTCAGATTTAAATAAAGTTGAAACCAGAAACCACTGGGCTCCATTGAGCTGCTGGAACACAGTCAAACACCCCTTGTTGTGGGCTAATCCAGTGGCAACTCAGCTTCACACAGCCACTAATTTACTCACCCTATATGGAATGGGGAAGAGAACCAGGAGGGTAAAACTGGTAAAACTCTTGAGTTGAGATGATGTCAGCAAGTCATTCACTGTTTTCCATAGGCAGGCAGATGTTCAGCCACTTTCAGAAAAGCAGGGCTCATCATGTTTAAATTGGCTCTATCCCAGCCCAAACCAGTACACTCCTAATGGAACTAGGGAATATCAGCTAGATCCCTATGCTTAGGAACCTGGATGAGCTCCATTGAGTGCACTGAATAGGTTTCAGCTGAGTACAGTGGGATTGTATAGTGAGAACAATCCATCACTGGGACAATCCCAGAGGCACACCAGAAACCCCATCACTGGAGTCATACAAGATGCAATAGGACAGGGTGCCAGATAATCTCATACAGGTTCTCTTTTCCCATGAAATATTGTTCCTGATGATCTTTCAACTTCCATTCCAACCTGGGCTGTTCTGTGGTTCAGGGAGCCTTACACAACATGTAGACATCAATAGGAGCCATATCCTACATTGAGTGGCAAGTCAAGAGGCTTCTAAAAAAATAAATAAATATAAGAATTTTGGACACTGTGAACACTGTGTTAAAGTGTTCATCACTCATCATTGCTGGAGAGGCAGGTATCCCATACCCATTATGTTTCAAAGGGCATGATTAGGTGGTTGTGCTGTATAAACCTGGACTCAGTGAATCTGTAGAGCAAACTAGGCAAACTCAGACTGAAATAATCAGAATTTAAGCTTCTCTCATATATTTTTCAGGCCTTCAGTGCAATTTAACCAATACTAGCTGTATGCTCATTGTATTTATTATCTGAACATTTCATAACATCTGTTAAATTTTATTCTCTTGATATTTTTCACAATACTTCATATAACAGAAGACGTTTGAAAGAAACAATAAGAAAAGATAGTGAAAGTGCATAAAGAAGATTCGACGTTGCAATTTCCCCCCCTAAGATGACAGAATGTATTTTTAGGCTTTTTCAGTGGGAAAACGGGAATGCAGTAGGTTACAAATAAAATGTTGCTCTCAGTGTTCCTGCTTTTATGAACTGCAAACCAGAACCACCAGACGTCCCAGCAGCACGTAGATAAGAACCATCAGTGTTGAGGCAGATTCTTGCAGAGCACGTAGCCCCTATGTGCGTGACCTGTAAGGGATCCTGCACTGAGAAACACAGTGCCTGCAATATGTCCATTCCTCTGTTTCCTGCTCATCTTATTTTTTGTGTATATCTCAGTTCAACATGCTTTATTTGCTGTGCTCTGCATTAGCTTGGGCCAGCCTGTGTGCTCTCACTTCCTTTATTTCCTTTGCTTTGCTCTGTGAACACAGCTACTGCAGTATGCAACAGGAGTTCTGTCCTTTATGAGCTTGGAAGTGCATGAATTCAGGCATTTCTCTCTCTCTCTCTTTCTAATCTAATGCTAACTTAAAATAAATAGAATAAAAAGAATAAAATTTCTATGCTAGTTTTCAGAATGAACAAAGTAGTATGACTTCAGAGGTAGTTGAGGTACGGTGCAGTCTATGTAGGACTTTGGGAGGGATTTTCCTCGTAAGTGATTTTATGTTTAATCACATTGCAGCTTTGCGTTGCAACTGGACTATGCTGAGACAGAGGTAAGCTACCAGGGGAAGAGCCGGCATGCAAATGCTTGTTGCTCATCCCCTTCCACACTCCATCTTGGTACTGCTCAGTGTTCCCAAGCTGCTAGCTCTTGCCCTAAGCTAGCACGTTGGGCTTGGCAGCCTGTGTTCCTTTGGGCTTGCTTGAGATCCTTCCAGAGCACAGTGGGAACTTGTGCTGTTCTTTCTGTGTACTGTTTGAGACCTTCAGTGCAGAGGTTTCGTAGTGCCCTGCGCAGATCTCTCCCTGATGAACGTGGGTTTGCAAACGCTTTGTAGTCTGCAGCACTCTGCCTTTGTGCTCAAATGTTGCATCCATAGCTGGTCTCTTCCTTGGTGTATACAGCTGCACAGGAACCGATATTTATCTTCGTATTCATTGTGCTTTCAACTGTGTTCAGCTCTTGCAAGTGTCTCCTATTTATTTTTTTTTCAGTCAAAGCCTTTGTTTGCCCGTTCTTTGATCTCACACATCCGGATATAAACACTCCCTCAGACACTGTGCTTGGATGGCCGGAGGAAGGAACACTCTTTGCAAATATACATTGTGTCTATCTCAGAAATCAGGGACGGCCACATTCATGAGGCCAAGTTTTCTCCTCTGTTTCTGAGGCAGCAAGAATCATAGAATCATAGAATCACTCAGGTTGGAAAAGACCTTAAAGATCATCAAGTCCAACAACAAGCTAACCATACTACCCTAACTCTAACAACCCTCCGCTAAATCATGGCCCTGAGCACCACATCCAAACAGTTTTTAAACACATCCAGGGATGGTGACTCAACCACCTCCCTGGGGAGCCTATTCCAGTGCTTAACAACCCTTTCTGTAAAGAAGTGTTTCCTGATATCCAACCTAAACTTACCCTGGCACAACTTGAGGCCATTTCCCCTCATCCTGTCACCTGTCACCAGTGAGAAGAGACCAGCCCCGCTCTCGCTGTAAGCACCTTTCAGGTATTGGAAGAGAGCAATAAGGTCTTCCCTCAGCCTCCTTTTCCCCAGACTAAACAGCCCCAGTTCCTTCAGTCTCTCCTCATAGGGCATATTCTCCAAGCCCTTCACAAGCCTTGTTGCCCTTCTGTAGACCTGCTCCAGCACCTCCATGTCCTTCCTGTACTGAGGTGCCCAAAACTGAATACAGTACTCAAGGTGAGGCCTCACCAATGCCGAGTACAGGGGCAGGATGACTTCCCTAGTCCTGCTCACCACACCATTCCTGATACAAGCCAGGATGCCAGTGACGATGCATCTTGTTGCTGCACAGAGGAGGGCACCGGAGGGTGTGAGTTCTGCACTGGCGTGGTCCTGTGGGTCTGCAATAGGGATGAGATATGTGGGAGGCAGGGAAGTCACACAGCCTTCCTTGGTTCTGCTCTCCCTTCCCTGCAGCAAGCTGAGGTCCCTTAAAGTCTCTACACACTGGCTTAGGTTGAGAGGAGAGCCCAGGCGGGCCAGGAGCAGCCAGGCAGAGCTGTATATGTATTTATGGGACTTTCCCAGCCATACAAACTCTGCTGTTGCACATTTATGGTTTCAAGTACAGTATCTCCAATAAAGATGACCTCCTAGTTTCTTCAGAATAAACAGAATGTCAGGTGTGACTAAAAGCCCACCTCTCAAAACATTACCTGATTACTTCTGATACAATATTAAATTGTTTATCAAAAATAATAAGTCTCATATATGTGTCTCTTCATGCAGAGAAGCTTAAAGTGAGAACTCTTTTTGTTAAGAATATCTTAAGTGGCTCAAGTTGCAGTCCCAGTCCCTTCTGTGGGATGTGTCCCTCCACATGCATGTCTGCTTCCATAAATTGTGGATCTGGCCCTGATGCTATAAAAGATAAATTTTAATTCTGGAGCAATTATAATATACGTCCTCTCTGGGGAGATCCTAGATGTTTTGTTTACCAGAGCACAAATTTCTCAGGTATGACTGCTGCAAAAATGCCCGTGAGCTACGGGAGTAGCTTCGTGTCATTTGTGTCAGGAGTCTTTGTGTCATTGTCCTGAACGAAATGTCACTCAACCCTCATATATGGGATCCATAGGGCAGTATGGTAGGAAGATGCATTGCTTGCCTGCGGTGCCTCAGCTCTCCTCAAGAGAAATTTAATCACTGTTCTGCTCTTATTAACATGCTGCCATTCAGGCTTTCCCCATGTACCTTGTCAATGGAGGGCAAGTGCAGTGCAGGATTCGGTCCTTTCACTTCAATTTTTACGGTTTCTTCTTATATAAACACATTTCAAGGAGTTTTACAAAAGCTGCATAATTCAAGACAGCTTTTGGCATGATGATAAGAACTGAAAAGAGAGCAGAAAAGAGCCCTTCACTCCGATTTCAAAATGAAGGAGTAAAAGGTATCCCAGACATCTGAGATGGGAAGTTCCTAGAAAAGACTTCTTAGCAGCCCCCTATCTACATAAACAGTGAGACAAATGAGCCAGTATGAAGTGCTATGAAAAGCTGTGCTAGCTCCAGCCTGTACTTTTCAGAGGCTCAGATACTGAAGGAAAAAAAAAGACCCAACAAAATAACAAAAAGAAAAGAAAACCCACAAAACACCTCTTTCTAGGCCTAGAGATTGCTAGGAATTTTCTGTTGGGAATGATCTTCCACACAAGAAAGGGTACTTTCTACAAAACCAACATTTTTCCACTGGAAATCACTGATTTTGTAGGGAAAAACAAAATTGCTTGGGAAATTTTAATGAGATATTTAATTTGAAGGCATTTATTTAGTTAGTTTGAGAGATTTTTTAAACTCACCCGGAACATTTAATTATTAGTTCTTTAAGACAACATTGCCAAAGTGCAGCCATGCTGTGCTGTCTGAGATGTGCGGCTGTATCTAACCTGGCTTCCAGCTGCTGTCCCACACAGGCACTGCTCTGCCACAGTCCTGCGTCTCATCCGTCAGCTCTGTGTGGATGTCTTTGGATGCTTTGCAGCATCCCACTATCCTCGGAGGGTGCGGCTGACCCAGCCATCCCTTTACAACCTCTCTGAGGCCCGGAACTGAAACTCATTCACTGGGACACGTTCTGTGGAAGTCAAAGGTGAAGTGAGATGAATGTGCTGTGCATCTGGCTGTTGTGCTGCAGCAGTCTGCCTGGTTTCCCATTTACCTGCGTTGCTAACTGCCCGATCTGGTTTGGGAGCCCTGTGCAACTAGCTTAGGCTCTGCCATGAGAATGACCTACAGAATTAGCTTTACATACATTTCACAAGCTCTGGATGGAAAATTCAGAGCAAAAGTATACAGATACCTGGACAGAGTCCCAGATCTTTGGGGAGGGCTGTGGGGAAGATTTCAGCAAGTTTTTTCTGCTTGGGAAGTGATAGACTGGATATTGTATCCAGTGCACATGTCTTTTTTACAAATGTTCTTGCATTAAGTAAGTATAACCATCCTTAATATAAACTCTAAATAACCCACCACATGGTATGAATCTATAGGTAAGTAAAATTTGCAATGGTTCAAATGAAGCCTGCCAGAGACTGAAGGTTTTTTCTTTTTCTTCTTTTCTTTTTCTTCCTGTAGTGGAAAGTAGAAAAGTACACCCTGGGAGTTTTTACTTCTTCCAGCTAACTTTCAGTTTCACCATGGGGCGTTCAGGTGAGTGAAGATACAGAGGATTCATTGTGAAAGGTCCAACAGCCCATCACAACTTCAAACACGTGTGAATGAAGATCTGCATAGGAAAACTAAACACTTCCTCCAACTATTTAAGAAAATGATAATATCTTGCCCATATTAACAGGACCAGAATGGGCGTAGGTGTTTTACAACTCTGTTACTACATCTAATAGAGCTTGATCCTTTTTAGGCATAATGCTGTAATAAGAAGTCATTATGTTTTGTCTAAATTTCAGCATTAAGGAACACGGTGCTCTTTGGTCAGGGACATGCATTAACTGTAGCTGTTTAGTTGAATTATGTTTTTTAAATTCTTACATGGCTGAAACACATTACGTTAAATTTACAAGCCAGCAGAAAGAATATTAAGCTTGTGTTAATTTTCCTAACATGGTAATGGGATGTTAATTTATAAGGACATTAAAAACCAAATCACCTACAGCAAGCACCAGGAAGCTGTCAGTAATTGAGACTTTTTGTTTTCCACTTGAGGGACTGTACGGTGAGGCACTCTACAAATTGCACACAGTCACGCATTTTACTGAAAAATGCAATGTGAAAGCAGGTAACACTGGATGTGGGGAAAGTTGTACGTGCACTTCCAGAGGTATGAGCCAAATCCCACAGACTGCAGGCTCTTACTTCAGACCCAAAGCCGCATAGTAACCATCCGCAACGATGTTTGAAAGATAAGACCATGCACCACACAGTCCTCTCTTCCTAGAGAAATTACCTTTATTTTTACACCTTTTGCAAAGTTGCTGCAAGGCTTTTTTTCTTCACCTTTGGAAGAAAAAAGAGAAAGGGAAAGAAAAAAAAAAAAAGCCTGAACTTCAGTATTTACAGCAAATCTCTAAGGAAACTCCCATCTAAATTATGCAAACCATCAAGTTTATGGTTATGGCTGTTAAACGCAGTTGCTGTCTAATTGTGTTCATGCTTCAGCCTAAGCTATAGGAAAGAGGCTGAGCCATATTATAATTGGATTAAAAATACAGCGTGCCCCATGTAGAGATCGCAGTCGTCTCCCAGGACTGGATGACAGACGGATTTGGATGGAAGCAAGCAGGCTGTCATCACCTTTTCCTACACTGAAAAACAAACTGCAAGTATAAGGCTTTTCTCCCAAGCTGGCACTATTTATGCCTCTCATCCTGGATTCTTCCAGCCATTTGTACAAGATTCAGCCTTCTTTCTTCTCTGATTAGGCAGTGGTGGGACCCTGGAGCTCAGGGTCCCTTCCAGAGCTTCTCCATCATGGGATGGTCAACTTCCATGGCCCTGTGCTCTGGTCACCTTCATCACCTGGGTGAAAGGAATGCCAAGGCATAACCTGATAGATGGAACAGATGCTGTCTTTTCCAATATCTGTCAATGTGGATCCAGCACAGGGTTTAACTGTCCGTTTAGTAGATACCACTTGACTTTCATCTTCACTGCATGACAGGAGCCTTCTCCCAAGCAAACTGCAGTCATACCAACATGGCTTCAGGTCTCCTGTAGGCCACAGGTTATACTCCTTGCCATCAGGTGTCATTACTGTTCTTTCTTCACAAAGTTTCTGAAATTCTGCAAAGCCAAAGCTGTATCCCACTAGAGTTATGCTTTACAGCAAGACACTGAGGTCTATGTTTCGTGCCCTGAACTAGATAATACAAGCATGTAGAGGTGTTTGGGGATGCAAAGCCTGCTGGAATAGCATTAGTGAATGCTGTAAGAAGGAGAGAAGCAAAGCTAGCATAGGTTTGTTCAAAACTATGCCTGGACACTGTCTTGTAGAGAAGGTCCATTGTAGAGCCAGAGGGAGAACAAGCCAAGTTAACCAAGGGTCCAGAACTGGAGCTCAGTCTTTGTCCTCATTTCCTTAGCAAATACTCAAGAGATGGAATTGTTCAGCTTGTGTCTGCTGCCAGCAATTCACATTTGCAGGCAAGAAGGACATCACATTGGGCCAAATGTTCCACATCACTGCTCAGTGTGAACTGTACTGTTTGTGCATGGACAGGGAGAGCTCCACTACCTGCTGAGTGTGCTGTGCTGCCCTCCCAGCTCACAGCAAATTGCCAGTAGTACGAACAGGGGTGGAAGGGGGCAGTAATTCAGCATTTCCCTCTGCCTGAAGCTGTGATCCCAAGTAGTCAGCCATCCATCAGGATCCTGCTGGTCCAGAAGGTCAGGTCTGCAGCCACAACCTCACTTCTAAGGCTCCCACTTCCCCAAGATGTGCCCAATGAGGATGTGCCGCCTCCCTGCTTCTGGCAGAAGGGATCCGCAGTAGGTGTGGCACAGCCCACGTGTATTTGGCTTAGCACCTGATGAACTGCTGGTGGTTTTGGTTTTCAGTTCTCAGGAGGGAAGCACTGGGGTCAGAGAGATGGGTGTGATGGGATTCAGGAGCTGAATGTGTGTGTACAAAGGCAATCTTCACTGAATCCATTTCTGTGGGCTCAAACAGACACACCATTTGTGTACTAGCTACCAACAACTTCATTTTTCTTTCCTCTTCCAGACTGCATTTCTTTCACACGTGGCTTTCTGAAAGGACAGAATAAAATGAGTTACATTACAGTTGTATTAAATACCTTTGCTTTATGTTGGTATATGCCTCAGGATTGCCATTATATGTTCTGTTTCTGTGTATTTTTAGACAGGAGTGAACCAGGCCCTATGAAATGCACATGGGAAGCCATCAGAGTCAGCAGAAGAGATATCCACCTGTGAAGAATGGTGACACCGAGTACCATCAAAACCAGCCTGAAGCCACCTTCAATTGGGCCAGGATTTTACTTCAACAATTTGAAGAAGCCTTTCCCATTTAAATGTTCTCTGATTCTGTAAATGAGCAATATTATTCATCTTAGGTCTGTCACATAAAGAAGAAAAATGTACATATGAGTTTAATCCCTTCGTTGGTTTATAACCTCAGAACTCAGGCAGGAGAGTCACAAATCCATGTAGACATCCCCAAGTGCTGACTTTTGCATTTGGATTTCTGATTTAGTTGAAAAATATATAAAAAACCTGTGTAGCCAGACAGCTCCCTATTGGCTAGACATCTGTACAGGCTCAAGAGCATCGTATATTTCTGCAAAGATCTGGAATAAATTGTGCTCAATGAATTGGCCCCTCATACGCTTGATTCAAACGGCGGACTCTGATGAACTCATGTATCGTGGGAGTGTCAATGGCAAAACAATACCTCTTCGGTGAAATCCAGTGGGAGCTGCCATCATAAATGTGGAAGATGTGTGGATCCAGGAATAAATAATTTTGGGAAGATGGAAACATATTTATAGATCAGTATTAGTGACTTCAAATTACATTCCTCTTCTTGGACACATGAGTTTTGTATTTTGAAAGCTCTACAATGACTCTGAAGAAAAGTAGTTTCACCCACCTGACCTCAGCCATCTAGAAGAGAAGTGCCTGGCCTAAGCAGCTCATCTAGAAACATCATTCATAGGGAGCTTTGTGTCAGTTTCACTATGGAGCATGCCACCCTGTGAAGTTGCTTGTCTCTCCATTGGCAAAATGGAAAATACAGGCTGGTGTTTTTTAATTTTTATCCAGCTAAAAGCAGGGATCTGCTGCTACATATGTACTCAATAGGCCACTTACCCAGCCCACATGCATAAACAGCAAGCAGGGGCACAATACTGAAAACAGATTTATTAGTAGTTTTATTTGTTGTCACCACATCTCACTCTGAAGGCCTGTCTCAGCCTCTTTTGTTGGATGAACAATGATTCTTATCCATCTTATCCATCTGACCTGACCTTTTCTTCAATGGTAGGACATTTGTATGCCATTTTTCTCCTTTAATGTAAACAGCTGTCTGTTTGCAGCCAGTAACTCTTGGACCAACATTCAGTCTCTCATTCAGATACTCAGCTGAGCATGCACCCATAGAAACAGCTCACACATTGCTATGTGGATTTTCAAACACAAAATTTTGATTTTCTTTCATGACTGGGGTTCTGCAAGAGTGGGTAAAAACTGCACACAGATTTATGAATCCTGCTGTTCACCCAGTCTAAATTTTGGCTCTGCTTCAACTTCTTTCCTTTCCTGTTTTCCCAAGAACGTTCCGCCTGGAAGCCAGGTTCATTAATGAAAAGTTCAAAATTATCCAGGGATTCTCTCCCACCTTCCTTGCCAGCTCACGTCCTTGCTGGGAGCCTCGCAGATCTGTCCCTACCAAGACAGGCTCATTTCCAGCCCCTCTGGTTAGAGCCAGTTCCTACTCCTGCCACCTGATATCCTGCATGCAGCACAAGATTGAGTCTCGCAGCTCTTTTAAGTTTGGTTTCCCCTCTCTGAACTCCTTTCTGAATTTAGGTAACCCATAATGTTTCCCAGAAGGTCCAATTATGATCACTTGCTCTTAACATATGAACCATCCTTCAGCACATCTGCAAACTGTAGCTATAGCCCAGGTGAGACTGAGCCTGCAGCAACTCCCTTCATGCCACAAAATGTATATTTAGATTTCTAGAACTTATACCGTTCTTACATCCCTGCTTCTAAAGATATAGGACTATATTTATTCATTTAATGAATTTTTTAAATTCATTATTTTAAATAAATATTTTAAAATAAATATTTTTATTTTTTTAAATAAATATTTCCACTTATTCCTGGCAAAAATAAATACTGCTACTGTTGGGTTAGTTGTGGCAACAGTCTGATGAACATTATAAATTGGCACGTGTATTGCTAAGAAAAATGATCCCCCATCTCCTATTGCTTGTGCCTGCCTCAGCATCCCTCCTCTGTGCAAACACAGCAGCTGCATATCTGCAAAACAAGCTTCCATGGGGAAGAAATCCATCTGGAGACAATTCTTTTTTCTTCTGCATAAATTTAAGCCTAGATCAGCTTCTCACCCCAGTTCAGTGCACAGATATGAGGGAGGAGACAACGCAGAAGTGGGCAAGGCAATACTGAGGATAGGTGGGACTGTGTCTTCCAGCACCTATGCCATTTTACTCAGACTCGTACTGTCTATTGAAATGCAGGCTCAATTAACTTGTCTGAAATTGCCCCTAAGGAAAATGTGAATGGTATTTCAAGGTCCTAGAAAATAAATAAAATATTAATGAAGTTATTGTATGGTGGCAGCTCTTCCGAGAACAAAACTGTCATTTCAGGTAATTAATTATATTTTCTTCAGTTCTTATCAGATTCCCCCCTCTCCTCCCCAGATTTTACAGGTTCTTAGTGGTTTCAAAAATAAAATGAAATAAAATATAATAAAAAATGAAACAGTTTTTATGGCTTAGAAATAGTCAGAACACAGCATAGTAGCTTAAAAATGTATACACAGCACCCAAAAGAGTTAATGCAGAATGATAAAGCTGTACTTCATTCATCCAGGAAAAATACCAGCCCTTCCTCTACTCCAACATCAACATGTTTACCACTGGGATGGAGGGAAGACAACACCCTAGGTATACTCTTAAGAATAAAGTTATTTTGACCTGCAGGAATTTTCACTGCTTTTACTCTCATAAACACAGTACAGATGTGGATATTAGGAGAAAACATTTGAAAAGCCATAACACCGTGACTCATTTTATCATCGTACTTACAGTCTCTATATGATTATCCTGTCTTTAGCTACAGCAGCACATTAGTCAGCTGTGCTCAGCACTGACACATCCCAGTTGAACCACTCTCTGTGCTGCTCCTGTGGTGCTCTAAAGCTGATAAAACTCAGCAGCTGTTATTTTCACTGGCTTATGCAGCGCGTGGTGGGTGTTCTGGTCACTTTATAAATATCACCTTTACACTTCCAAATGCTTATAAGCACATTTATTTCTAACAAAGTATCTCCGCTTAGATGAAAATGTGTATTTAGTTGGTGTTACATAAAAAGGTCTGTTGTGAGGGCAACATTTCTCCCCTGAATGACACGTAGGAGAGTGAAAATATTTTTGTGTTTGTATCCTAGGAACACACGCTGAAGTCCAGTCAAATGTTGGCCACAGGAGGAGCCACGCTGGTGGCAGCGCTGCAGTGCCCAGCTGGTTTATAGGCTCAGCTGCTGTACTCAGCCCTTGGCTGCAGAGCCCCCAGCCAGCAGAACGGGCCACGTGGGTCATCTCCGCCACACCACTGCTAAGCTGCCCGTGTTAAGTCAGGTGTTTGGCATTTTGTAAGTGGTCTGCATGGACTCTATGCTTTTAGGAAGAGGGATGATGCTCTGTGAGGGCAGTAACCTGTAGTAGGAGAAGGGGAAGAAGCAAGAAAGGAGCAGTGACACCTTAAGGGCTCTTTTTACAATGAATGTCTTTAAATCCAGGGTTCACCTTCTCCTTGAATCCTGACTGATCTTCTGGTCTCCTCAGGATGTCAAAGCTCAAAGAAGAGCAGCAGGGATGATCAAAAGTATTCAATGTTTTCCATGACTATGTTGTCCTGGGTTCTCCAACCTGGAAGAGGGACAATATGGTAGAGATCTGTAAAGCCCTGACTTCATGGAGAAGCAATTCACTTGTTGCTTCCAGTAGAAGAATGATGGGCCACAAAGAAGCCAGGCTGAAAACAAAGCAATAAGTAGGCAAAGACTTTGGTGCCAAAGACATTGTGGTTCCAACAATTTTAGGTGGGTTAAAAGGGAGAGTGGATAAGCACTTGAAGAGTAACCTTGGGTTACTAAACAAAATAAACAGACAAAACAAAACAAAACACATCAGAGGCACAGAAAATACCCCTAGCGAAGAATGGTCAGAGGCTCTGGAAACACTTGACAGCTTACTTGCCTTTTCTCATTCATCAACAGGCATATCCTTGTGGCCACTGTCTCCCTTTTCTCTGGGGGATGCCATGAATGTGGACGCCCCTTGCCACAATTCAGGCAGCCCAGTGACCTGGCTGGGGGTGCTTGCAGTGTGAGCACACCTGAAATGCTGGGGATGAGCCTCGAGGAAAACACTGGGGGTATCACCTGCTGTTCTGGGAGACAGAATATAAGTGTAGGGTGCAGTGATGCAAACCAGCACAGCTGTTCTTATGTTCAAGATCCAGCCACAGCATTTGATACTTAAATAGCAGAATTCATTCATCTGCACTCAAAACTGCACTCCAGAAAGTCTCTGCTTGTTATCCACAATGCATCTGATAGTTTACTGTGCAACTGCAATTGCTCAGGAAACTTTCTCAATTGCATTTCTCTTTAAGCTCCAACAACATCCAGTGTCCATGTATTTCTCTGCCTAAATACTCATGGTGTTTATGCCCATGGACAGTATGCAGCAGCAAAACAGCCCTCAGCATTTTCATGCTGGGGCAGCAGTAATAGATTTCTCGAAGAGAGGAGAGGACAGGAGAAAAGAGGAGAGGAGAGGAGAGGAGAGGAGAGGAGAGGAGAGGAGAGGAGAGGAGAGGAGAGGAGAGGAGAGGAGAGAAGATGTGATTAGGATATCCTAATAAAGTCTAAATTAGATCAACATCTAGGAACATATGTAGATATTTGCTGGACACATGCTTTCTTCTGAAAGAGCCCATGTGTTCTGTGGTCCTGCACTGCCAGGGCCATCCCACTAGTGAACAGCAACAGCAGTAAGCAGCAGTAATGCAAAACCCAACCATTCTCCTGATAAATCCCACTAAAATAAGCCATGGACAAAGGCTTACAAACTCACTGCCACTGAAGCTGTTCAAAATGATAATAGGTTTGATTTTTTTGTTTGGAACTATAACGTCTCAGCCTCCTGTTCCCCTCTTGCAGCCCTGATGCTCAACACAAGTGCTGGCTGCGTCCACCGCACAGCGTCCCAGAGCTGTGTGACCAAATGCTCCAGTGCTGTGCCTGGAAGGCTTCATCATCCAGATACGGTCAGCAGGTGCCAACTCAAACAAGAGAGAGCAAGCAAGGCGCAGCTCAGGGAAATGGGCTTCTCCCCCTGCAGTGATGGAAATGGAGCAGTGCGTGGCACTGGCCCGACAGCCCCCCTTACTGAGAGAGGCACCGAGGCGGGACAGCTGCAGGTGCAGAAAATCCATGGAGCTCGAGTCTCCCCATAGATTTCCTATGCTCCTTCCAAAGTCACAATGTTTTAATTGATATTTCTTGTGAGAATTCAACAGGTGCAACATAAATCCCATGGATTGTGCTGAATCCCGCAAAACCTTGACTTTCATTTTGAAAAGGGTTGGGGAGGGGAAGAGTTTTCTTGCTCTTTTGGTTTTAGCCTTGAGCTATATGAGACAGAAAAAAATGCTGTATTTGCTCAAAGTGCTGCCAGATTAAAATAAGCAGCTATTCATCTTATTTTTCTGAAAGGATGGTTAACTCATTGAGAAAAGCTCATTGACTGTAAAAATACATTCAATTATAGCAGAAGTACAGTAGGAACAAACTTGGCTTTTCCTTATATTGTATTGGAACGGAGGGAAAGCTTCTACATCCATTTCTACCCTTTCAGATATACTCTGCAAAGCAGATGGGCCAGCATTAGTGGCAAGAAGAGAACCTTTGGATTTATGGATACACACCTGAACCCTTTTAAAGGCAGATAACAGACCCATTCTGCCATGGTTTTACTTATGAGGTGAGAGGTACTAACAGTAATGAAGGTAGATGTCACAGCATATGATTTCTTTAACATTAAGTTATGATATATCTCCTCTTGGTTTACTCTCTGCTTGATGGATGGCTCAATATCTTCAGGGCTCCACATGGTAGATAGATAAACAATGAGCAGACAGGGAAGCAGATGTTGGAAATAAAGACAGACGTTCACTTCTTGTTTTTGCAATTGTGTCTGTATAATGTTTCTCTTAAAAAACTCCTGATTAGGTCTTTTTAGAAAGTTTGAAGTTTCTGTATGTTTTAGTACCAAAAAAAAGGAGGTCATAAAATGTTCAACCACCCCAAAAGTTTGGACCGCTAAGATGATCATATTTCTAGAATCTGGGAAGTGAGCAAGCTGATAAACAGCACATGGGCCAGTTCTTCTCCACTCTCTTTCACGGGTACTTTTAATCACTTCTAACAGCTTTCACACTTTCACCTCAATCACAGCTGTTCAGCTTGATGGCCTGCTGTGGGTCCTGCAATGTTGTGAATCCTAACTAATGAGTGAGGTGTAAACCTTTAGGAAAGAAGCAAAATATCTTTTGAAATCAACACTAACATAAAACTGCTGGTAGTAGTAATATAATACACTAGCACTAATAATACTAACAGAGAACTAACTGAAATTATACTGAAGTATCTTTAAGCCCTATGATACTGATTTCACTTAACACAGTGACACTAGCAAAACGCTTAACATCTTGTTGGTGATTTTTTTTATCTTCCTTGCCTTAAATGCAGACTGAAAAAAAAATGCTTTTTTTTGACCTTCTAGAAACTTTTCCCTGAATTTTTAAACAGGGAATTGTTGAAAATTAATGTTTTCCAACAGACAGTGCATATTGATGAGGTTTTGTTTTGTTTTGTTTTTTACAAAAGAAGTTATTTAGGGGAAAATTCTGCTTAATTCTAAATCATCTTTTCTCTTCTTTAAAAGCTTGAGGAACTTGAAAACCTGGCTCTTTTACTATACAGGTCCCAAAGCATGTCACTGCTGGAGTCAGCATTATCATCCTTGTTTCTCATAGTGGAAGAGTGGGTGAAAGGAGAGTCGCAGAACAAGCAGTAAACCAGCATGCAGCTGAAAGGAGAATTTTCTCCCTTCTCTTCCCAAGCTGGTGCTCTGATGACCAATAAATAGACCTCCAAACTGATTTACTTTATTGTTAGCCTTGAGATGGGACTGATCTACTTGATTTTGGAAGAGACGGGAACATTAAAAGCTGGCTCAGAGGAGCAGAAGTGGAGACGGGAGATATTCCAAAGGGAATTGCTGTCAGATACTCTGCTGAGGGATTTAGACGATGTATAGAAATCCAAAGAGAGTGTGGTCAGACACGTCTCTCCTCATCTCCTCCCAGCAAAGCAGATTAATTTAAATTTATAAAGAACACAAAGCTGAGAGAACGCTACCTAAAATTTAACTTGAGAGCAATTGGAAAGCTTAGATAAAGGTCTTTCAAGGAAAAATAATGAGCAGAATTACAGTAGAAACAGTTGCTATAAGGATAAGGCAAAATATTTGACAAGGAAAACATCTCTGAGAAGAAAGCACAAGGGCAGAGCTATTATAGCCTCTGCAGCCTTTTCCCTCAGACTTCTTATTTTATAACATATTTCTAAAACGCAACACCCACAACTGTTTTTCTTCATCTATCAAAGCATAAAATTGCCAGTCCTTTGACCTAACTTAAATCAAGGAAGTAGCAATGTTAGGTTTAATTAAAAACAGCAAATATTTGTACAGCTGTCCCTGGTTTCACAGCACAGAAATAGGTTTAGCATCAAATCTTACAGTTTTAAATCCTCTGGGAACCATATACAAAAACATATAGGATCCTTCTGGCTGACTTGCCAAAGCCAGAAATGCCTTTTTTTGGAGTTATTTCAGGTGGGGCTCATTCAGCCTTACCATTTCCAACCCACTGTTTTCCTACTTGAGTTTTTTTTTCCCCGTGTGCCAAATGCAGCTCTGTCAGGCTGACAAGTTTGGATGCATTTGATGCATTTCAGGGTTGTGAGTAATAATAGCAATAAAACCAAGGTAGGCTGAGAAGTTCTGATGGAAATGCTGGCTGGGCATTTCCAGCAGTTGGCGTCACTTGGAGATGCAAGAGCCTCCATCAGCTCCACGCTGATGATCCCTAAAGCTGGGAGGGGTTTGGAAGGAAATCATTTGTTGCTCCCCTTTTAAATTACTCATGGAAGCACGTTGTAAAATCCTTCAGCACCCAGCTTTATAAAGCTGCCCTCACAGGGCTGAGGCCACACCTTGGATGGGCCAGGCTTGGCAAGGCTGGTCCCAGTGGAAATGGCAAAAGGATTTACACCGCACCCTGCCTTGCACCCAGCTGGAGATGCGCAAACCTCCCCCAAATCTGCCAAAATAAGCCTGGGGCGGGGCAGGGTGAGCGGCCACCCACCACGGGGGTGAGAGATACAGAGGAGGGAAGGGGCACAACAGGGCTTAAGAGGATGCAGTCAGGCCTGTGGTGGGAGGGGAGGCTGATGGCTGGCCTGGCCGCTCTGCTTGAGTCCCTCAAGCACCAGGCAGAGGCTCTCCACACTCTCCAGGCTATGTGGGGAGGGAGGGAAGATGGTGCAGCCCTCCACCCTCCCTGCAGCCCCCCACAGCCTTCCCAGCCCCAAGGTGATGGCACCAGCCAGCATGGCCCAGCCTGGCCCAGCCCAGGGGGGAAAATGGAGGTGGCTGCGCTTGGCTGGGCATGGGAGCTGGAGCAGGAGGAGAGAAAAGCCCCAGGGAAAAGTCCTGAGAAAGAAGAGGAGAGTGGAGACCTAACTCCCCTCAGCCTAGGGGAGCCCAGGCCACAGCAGCAGTCGCAGTTCAGGTTGGAGAGGCCTGAGACACTGCGAGAGAAGGCTCTGTGCAGCAAGCTGTCCTGAGTAGTTGATGCAACCACCCGGCTTGTAACAGTAGAGCAGACCTTCCTTCTCCCTCTTGTACAGCAGCATCCTTTTCCTCTCCACCCAAAAGTAAGTAAGGGACAAAAACAATAACTGTCTTTTGGGGCTTTTTGCAGAGGAGTTGCTAACTGCACTGATGACTGCATGTGCTGGGTTTTGCCCTGTGGACTGAAAGTTTCATGTCCACTAATTTTCATCTAAACCTATAGCCTGCAATACAGTTAATAAGCTACTGATGGTTCAGTGTTGTTGCATCACAAGGATTCAGTGGATAAAAACACTTTTTGATAGAATATAGGTTTGCTTTCATACTGGGTAGCCTGGAAAGATTACTCAGAGATCTTCTAAAAGTTAGTTTTGTATGCTTAAATTTCACTAAATTAGCCAAAGAACAATACAAGATGCAGAGATGACCGGTAACCTACAAATGAAATGTGACTGCCAGCAGAGCCCATGGCATAATAGTACATCATATATCCAGCATATGAGACCCAACAAACATTCTCCTGAAAAAATCTTCAATTTTACAATAAATGCAATGATTATGCATATTAATCTATAAAGAAATCTAAGAAAAAGCTTAGACATGAGCTTGCAAGTCGTGGTTTTAGGGATTGGCTAAGCAGTCCGATAGGCCTCGCTCCAAGTCAGACGACATTGGCATTGCCTCAAAACTTACCTTAGGATGAGTCTTGGGTGTACCACGTAGAACAAGATTGCAGTTCTTAACCAGCCCTTAGTAGTGAAGATGCATACCACAGAAACTCCATTAGTAGTTGTCACCAACTGTCAAGCAGTTGAGATATAATTAAAATCTGCTCTTTTTCCTTTAGACCAATTTTCCCAGAGTGGACCAGCACAGTATGGGAATATGGAGGATAGGGAAGCAGCAAAGAATTAGCCACAAAGTCTGATCTGATGGTTAATTTTTTGTGGGAAAAAAAAATACGATGACATTGGGTTTCTCAGTGTACTGCTAATGAATTTGAGATATTGCAAGATACTATTTTCACAGGTGCTAGACCAGTGTGCTGAGTCTGACTAACTTTGTGATTGTTCACAGTCTGTGAAAAATCCCATCCAAATTATCTCAAGTCAAGATACAACGCACTCATAAATGCAGTCACCAAGAGTCAGAAGCAAACTTCGAAGATTTGGATCCAAATTGCCTAGAGGTGGCAGGGTGGTAACAGAAGCTATCCATGAGTGTGTTAAAAATCAGCCAAAATTGTTAGATAACACACTTCAAAAATGAGAGTTCAGGGATAGTTTGGACTTCTGTAATACTAATTTTACAGCAAGACTGCTTCATTGCTTGTAATTTAAAATAAACAAAATTAATGCAATTTATTTTTGTACAAACAAATGTTGGTTTGATTAAATACAGCCATCTCAGGGAAAGTTTTATTTTCTTCCTCTTCTTTCCCAGAACTACCTTAATATTACTTGTGTGAAAGTATGTGTTTAGATACCACTGGGAATATAGTTTACTTTGGATTCTGATTTTCCTATTGCACTTGAAGCTAAGTTAGTTTTTTCTTCACTGAAAACCCATTATCATGACCCATTGAGCTCTGGGACTTTTTCCCCCTTCCCTTTTACAGGAAGGTTACATAAATTCTGTGCTAGGTTTCTATAGACTCTGTGTCACGGAAAACTGACCCCTTTAACTGCAAGTAATTTCACTGTTGCAGATTTGATTTTGAAGCAAATTGGATTTCAGGGGATCCATTTATATTATAACCTCTTCATAAATTCACATGAACAAACCCTTATAAATAAGCTCATGGCCAATGAGTTGGCCAAAATCCCTTCAGCATGCCAGCCCTTGGTAACATGTCTTTCCACTCACTGTTTTTGAAGGAAGACTCCGGTTTTATGCCCCAGAGACAATACACACAGTCAGTACTTGGTACTTCTCATTTCTCGGTACAGTTTAATCTTTCTGGTCTTTCTTGGCAACCTGGACTTTCTTGTTTCTCATCTGTTCTGTGTCTGTTCCTTGGTTTCTTTTTACAGTATTGGTACTGGTATATCAGCTGAACTGATAAAAAGTTACTCTAAACAATGGCACCAAAATAGACAAAGGATTGAAGAAAATTTAGACTGAGGAATAGGAAAGACAAAACTTAAGTAGTACATTGCCTGTGAGTATTGGAAATACACTCTGCTGAGTCCCTGTATTTTAAACACTGCAGTTCCTCAGCAATTAAGAATTGTGTGGTAATTTCTGATGAAAAGTGACACATTTGCAGGAATTTGGAGCAAGTCTTTTGCTAGTGACTGTGAGCATGTAATCACTGGTTTTGTATGCAGTACCACCACAAAGTTTGCTTAGCCAAATGGTGTGTCTGAAGATGCGGTGGGCAAAGGGCCCCTTTCCCCTCACCTCAGGATCCAGTCGGCTGCATCATCCCATTGCCCACCTGGCTGTTTGTTGGATCGGCACCCACAGGCAAACTCCTAGTGCCTAATGCCTTCACAAAGACTCCCTGTAATAACCACCACATTTTCTTTCTCCCGTAATTACACACTGCCAAGGTGAACAGAACGGCCTTTTTTTAACAGCGAGAGATTCTGTATTTTAAGCAGCAATTTGAGTCCATTTGAAAAGGAAAAATAAAAGGTAGAAAACCTTTCCCAAAATAGCAGTGTGTGGCTTGCCCTGGCTGTGCTCAGGTGCAGCTATGCATTACTCCAGCTTTTTGATAACATCCTGTCTCCTTTGCTGGAGTTACCGAAGGGTCGTTCAAATGGTACTAAATCAGAAATGTGGAGCGAATTGGACTGGGCCAATCTCAATGGCAGCCAGCAGGGAGTGGAATATAAATCATACTAAGAAGTTAAAATAGCCGTCCCATTTGCAAAACAGTCATGGTATTTTCTTTAAAGGGGAAAAGAAAACACTGTCCCTAAAAGGTGCCAGATTGGCAGGGCGGAATAATAAAAAAAACTTCTGACTGTGCAAGCTTCTCCTGCCCATGTGCTGCTGTATTGCTGCTCTGCTGGCTGAGGAGGAAGAATAAGGTGGAGATCTAGAGTAGCATCAGCAGAGGTGCACATTTACCATAGTTCCCTTGCCCTATATCTCCCACTGAGGTGAAACAGTGCAGCTGCTATGAAGTCAGTCTAGTGGTACTCCATTTGTACAGGGAGTAAGTCGCTTCACCAGGGCTTGAGTGGTAGCACAAAGACAAGCAGCAGCGCCAGTCGTTTGTTCTGTTTTCCTACTGTATTTAGACCCATCTATTTAGACAAAAGAGAAATCACAAGTCCACAGCGGCACAGAATCAGGCATCACTGACTTTGGCCATGTGAAACTGGAGACCAAGAATTAGCCTGCTTCCCACGGGACAGCCAGCAAAGGCACAGCACAAGGACAGGGCTCTTCACCCAGGGGATCTGCACGTTTTGTGGGAGGAATATGGAAAGGATGGCTGTTGCTCAGTGACATTTCTATTGGTACTTAACAAGCTTGTTTTCTGGTTTCTGATTTCCTGAAACAAATCGGAGATGGGTTCTCAGTGCCAAAGTGACTAGTTCTTCCCTCTGTGAGAGATCTGAAGACTGATTCATGAATAATGGCTTAGGGGTGACGGAAACGAGATAAATTGCTTTCATTAGAATTCGCATAAAACAGCAGCAGACTCCTCGTTTGCCACCACGGATTGAACAAATGTGCCAGCATGCACGTTTCTCATTTTGCAGCCACTGATATTATGAAGTTGTTCCTGGACCTAATAGCTTTGAGCACTCATTTTTTAAAGTAATTGATATGAAGGCTGATCCTGGAAAAGATTGCTTCACCCTCCATAAAGTTATTTTCAAGCTGTAGGCATTAATACTTGTTTCTGTAGATATTTTTTTTAAATACTGACAAATGAGCGATCTAAAGTTTTTCAAGTGAAGAATTGTCTCCAAGATTTTTCTGGAAGCTCAGAGGAAATATGCTTATGCAGTTCAATTTTATTAATACGATAGTGCTGCACGCCGCATGCATCTGCACCTGCTGTGTTAGAAAGAGTCTTTACAACAGCAAACCGCAGAATGAACTACACTAGGGGATTGTGGGATTATTTTTTCTTCAGAAATAGAAACTTTACGAGAAATTATTAACAACTCCAGCATTTTTGATGGTACATGGCTTAGGAGAACTCTTCCAAATGCAATAGTTTTAGAAAATGAGATGAGAGATGGGTAACAACAGGAGGTGGGGCTCATAGAACCATAGAATTGTTAAGGTTGAGAAAGACCTCTAAGATCATCTAGTCCAACCATCAGCCCATCCCCACCATGCCCACTAACCATGTCCCTCAGTGCCACATCCACACGGTTCTTGAACACCTCCAGGGACGGTGACTCTATCATTTCCCTGGGCAGCCTGAGCCACTGCCTCACTGCTCTTTCTGTGAAGAAATGTTTCCTAATATCCAACCTGAACCTTCCCTGGTGCAACTGAAGGCTATTACCTCTTGTCCTATCACTGTTGCCTGGGAGAAGAGGCCAACCCTTACCTCATCACATCCTCCTTTCAGGGTTTTGTGGAGAGCATTAAGATCTCAACTGAGCCTCCTCTTCTCTGGACTAAACAATCCCTATTTCCTCAGCTGCTTCTCATAGGACTTGTGCTACAGACCATTCACCCTTCATCCATCCCATGAAGGCTTCATGGCATCTTAGCTGGGTATGAGCGGCTCAAGACACTTTCCCTTTAGAGTCATCAGAGAGAAGGAGGCAATTCCATTTTCAGTTCATCCTAAAATGGGCATCTAAGCTGGGTCTGGTAAACTGCTCCTATTCTCCCCACTGACCACATGAAGAACCTCCAGGAGGAAGCTGTCCCTGACTTTCACATCACTTTTCTAAATGAGCATTTTATTCCTCCAGAGGTTGACCCATGCTGAGATATTATTCTAGAAAAATATAAAATAGGTCAGTGTGGGTGGAGGCACTGAGTTACCACGAATGGGCATCAGAAGCTCTGGCACTCCCACCCCAACTCCCAGATTTTGGCCTGCTGACCATGGAGAGCATCCAGCACCTGGACTAGGGCAGCACCACTGCCACTCTGCCCTCAGTGGAAATTTTGTCTACAAGGGCATATGGAGATTAAGGAAAAAATGCTGAGGGTTGGCAGTGGGCCAGGGTCTAAAATTTGAGCGTGCAAAAGAAAAAGGCAGCTGTCTGTTCGAGCCAGCTGTAGGAATACGTTTGATGGGTCAGGTCGGCGTTTCAGAGTAAAATAAAAGATGGAAGCGAGTGGTTTGTATCTTCTCTAAAGGAGCATTTATAAAAGCGGCCTCTTCATGCACTTGAAGCAAGTTTGTGGATAGTATCAATTTTACATTAAGGTTCAAAAATAAAAGCTGGGCCATCAGAAACATCCTGAAACTTCAGCCTACCACTGAGTGACAACTGCATGAAACAGACTCAGAGCAGTGGAAAATTTTAAGCCATAAATTAGAGTGCCTTGAAACTAGTAGGCCATGGTGTTTTTATTCTGGGGGAGGTTCTTTATTAACTCATCTGTCTAAACATATGGATCTTGACAAATGAAAACTGCAGGGAGGATCTGCTCCTGTCCTGCAATTGAAAACGCTTCAAATCACTCCAGATATTCTTGTTAGCATCTCTTAAATGGCAAAATACCACATGAACTGCTGCTCGCTATCAGTTCAGCTCACAAGGGCCCTACTTCCTGAAGTTAAAAAGGAAAGAATTTTTGGTCTGAAACTTTTGCTCCAGTTAATTATGATCTACTTCTACTGAAAGGAGAGATAAGTCAAGTTTTTATTCCCTGTCATGTATCCTAAAGCTCCCATGTGCTGGACACCTGCAAAAGCGAGCAAAGCGAGCTTGTTTACTTAGCGCAATTTATTTGACCTCTTAATATATTTGAGTAAGGATTTTATACCTAAGGCAACTTTACAGAACAGATTTGAAAGGTGACCTTCAAAGGAAACATCAAAATCTTTCTGAAAAAGGAAACTTTGGAAATATATGTGAAAAAGGCTGCTTTTCAACTAACCTCCTGACTCAGGACTCCCTGGATTTCAGCATGGGGCGTGCCAGAGCGATGAGTTCACCTTGCTCACAGCAGACCCACAACTGCTATTGTACAATACCTAAGGGCCCAAGAATGGTATCGGATGGCTAGTTCAGAAATTTCCACACTGAATGCCTTCTGCTTGCTGGCTAGGGTAACCATGCAGCACTGTTTTCGATGTTAACCCACATTTCAGTTCTTCAACTGCAAATCCTTTTTGCTGTTACCATTATGAAGCTGGGATTGTCTGGGTGACAGGAAGTCTTAAAAACTGTTTTCTTTGTTTCTTTTAATAACAAAGGCTAAATCCACAATAAGTCTAAACCTGCACGCTTTTAAGAATAACTCTAAAACTCACTTTCCTCTCAGCTAAAAGCACAGGCTGCCACTAGCTAGAAGAGTAAATACATCAAGTGTAGGAGGCAAGAGCTGCCAAAATCTGGTGTGTGCCATAAGCTATGGGAGAAGGCTCCTCTGTTCTTGCAGTTTATCTAGATGAGTTCACTTTGTGGGGGACTTACTCTGGGAAGGCAGAGGCTCTGTCTGAGACCACATTTGCACATCCATTTTAGGCTGGCAGAGGCTGATCCTACTGCCTGAAGATGTTTTGTCCTCTTCACATCCAAATGTGTGTTCCCACTGTTGAGGTACTCCTCTCTTCGTGCTGACATGAGCAAACTGGGGTTGGGGAACTATCACAAGTTAAAACTCTGCTTCTACCACCTGTTCCTATCACCTTCTTAGGCAGAGGTAGGAGCAGATGGGGGTGGAGAGAGATGTGTTTCTTTTAGTAGATGTGCTCACAAGCTACACTGGCCCAGCTCAGTGGCAGGCAAAAACTTTCTAACTATGCACATTCATCTCTGATTTAGAGTAAGATGGTCTAGCACTGGTTGCCCCTGCAAGACGAGGTCTCACAGCCAGCAGCACTACTGATCTTTCAGGGGAAACCAGCAGGCAGAACGTTCTATGAGTTGCAGTTTGTGAGGTTGGCTGGAATGAGTTAAGAAATGAATTTGCCCCAGCAGTGCAGTTGTTATCAAAGCACTTCTCAGCTCCAGATCTTATTACATCAGAGAGACTGGAAAGTCTTCATGCTTCATCATGGTGTACAACCAGCAAAGCTATCAGGGTCTCCTGCCTCAGTGGTGATCCCAGTCACCTCACGGATGAAGGACACCACACAGAAGTGGTGCTTCAGAGGACTGCTCTGTCACACTGTGCCCTTGGGAGCCATTGGGAGCTCTCAGGAGATGTCTGGATATAACATTTTCCTGAGGTCCTACCCTTGCCTGTCAGCGTAGGGGAAGTTGAATTGCTGAGGACAGCTACTAAAGCTCTGGTAGAAACAGAACTAAAAAAAATAATCACTGACGCCTGGGGAAGGCAAATGACCCTTAAAAGTGAATAGGTGAAACAGCTACCCAAGGATTTCTGCCAAGTGAGTTTGCAGCAGCATTTAGTGGTTGCACTACATGCATCTCCAAACTAAAGATGTTTCACACTAAATCAGAGATGAGGGTGCATAGTAAGGAAGTTTTTGTCGAGAAAATCATGCCTGGAAAACTCAGGGGAGCATTATTTTTCACCCGCTTCTTTTTGCTTTTATTTTTAGGATAGCATTGAGTTTAGAAACATCTGTAGTCACATGGCTTTACAAAGAGAGGGACAGCAGTTTGAGAAAGACTTGCACGAAGCACACCAGTGTCTGAAGATGATCATCGAGAAGCATATTCATTCACTGGCAGTTTTCCCCTCAGAATCCTATATCCCAGTCCGATCTGCTCTGAGACAAATCCTGCAAAATCTCCTGGCAATGTGAAACAGCAGACTGGCCAAGGAACTAGTATTGCACATGAGCTGTAATAGTCCTGTAAAAATAGCAGATAACTTGAAAGGTGAATCCTGGAGATGTTACTGCAGCAAGAGTTCCCTCTGACTTCATTAGTGGAGACTTCCCAATGGAGTTGATATTGCTGTAAAGTATTAAACAACCTTCTCATATCAAGCTTGTACCAAAGTCATATAAATGGGAGCTGGGAACATCTCCAGAAGTTTCTCTGGAGGAACAGGAATAGATTCTTAAATAATAAGGTTTCAAAATGAGGACAGAATGATAGAGGCTGATACGGCAACCATCAGAAATCTTTATATTTTCATCGCATCTCAGGAAAATATGTTTCCAAGTAATTCTTTATGGAGTGGACGCTTGGTAGAGACAGAGAAAATATAGTGTTCAAGCATGGAACACTTCAAGAGGAGGTATACAGCCTGATTACACTGCAAATAAAGACAGCCTGCTAAATCTTTATTACATTTTACCATAGTCAGCCAACAAATCAATGGAAAGGTGAAGGTGTGATATCTTCCACTGAGTAAAGAAAAAGAGAAGAAAAAATATGTGGGACCTATGGGATCAATTGCTTTAAAGCAGTAAAAGGCCTTGGTAGATGATCCAGTGGAGGTGAATGGAAAGCAAAGCAAAAGAGGCATTAACACGGTGAAGCAAAGGTATTTATAAACTGAGGTGAAACATTTGTGAAGATTGCTTTGCAGAGCTTTCTCAGCCCCTGTGACTGCGTAGCAGACAGCATAAAATTCTGCTCTCCTACTGCCAAATCGGGAGGGTTTATGAAGTCACTTACTTCTGTCAAACAGCTGCAGCTGTAATGCTGAAAAGAGGCATTCCCCCCCCCCTCTTTTTGCAATAAGATTTAATGTCTGTGTGATTGCTGAGCAGGAATAACGGCTTGTAAAACTTTTTTTTTTTTTTTTTTTTTTTTTTTTTTTTTTTTTTTTAAGGGATAAATTAAGCTCCTTTTAACTGTGATTTGGGTAGTAGGTGAGGGAATTTTGTAGACCATGAGATAGAAAAGTATCTCTTTCCATTGGCTGGAAGAGTGAATTTCCACGTGTGATTTTTTTTTCTTTCTCTTTTTTTATTTTATTTTATTTTATGTGTGATCATGAACATCATCAGCTGAATACTTTCCGAGTGTGCTTCCATACTCTGATTGATTTGCCATATTTTATGTTCACACTTTAAATGTTACACTGGTGTCATTCTCACAGCTATAATTGAGGCTACCTCGAAACACTTATTCACTGGTTCTTAGTGTGAATGCAGAAAACTGCCCTAGGTTGAAACTCTGGGGTATGTCACAGCTTGGAATTCACTTAGAAATGGGAAGAGAAACCATGAAGGTGGGTCAGAACAAGATATCTCTTTTTTTTTCTTTCTTTTAAATGTGACTCCATCCCCCAAAGGAAATGGGAAAGAGGGCTTTCTCGGTAGAAGAATACAGCAGTGTTTGCTGAAATGTTGTGATTTCCAGGGCAACTCTGAGCCCAAAAGCAAGAAGCAAACAAACCAAGGAGCTCAAGGCTGGATTCACACAAAGGTATTACCTGCATCCCCACATCGGTATTGGTGAACATGTATCTGCTGTCATCGGCACCATCCTTCACAGCAAAGGGACAGAAGCCTGAAAAAGTCTTGTGAAATGAGCCTTGTGACCATTTTCCTCATATTGACCCCTCGGAGGAGGGACTGATGGTCAACAGAGATGCTGGGGAAGGAACTCTGAATGAAGGCGGCTCCAACCCTGAGGTCTTCCTGCCTTATGCTCCACAAAGGGGTGCCATCACCCTGCTTTGATGTGACGGCCACCCGCTGGAACCCTGAGCCACTAAAACTGAGCCACCATTTGGGCAAGCCACATTCTGGATTTCTACAGTTGTTTCTACTACTTTGACTCAATCTGCTCTCATGCACAAGCACTATATTCCAGTGCTTGCGTTCCTTCAGCAGGACATAAGCCCTGAACACTAACATTTTTATCTTCAGTACCATTAAAGAGTCGTTTAAAAGAAAAGCTTTCACAAGAACTCTCTGCACCCATCACTTTCATCTATTCCACTGTATGGCAGTCCTGATCTGAAGAAGATCAAAAGCAAAATCCCATTGGATTCCCTAGAGCCAGAATTAGAGCTATGCTATCAAGGTCTCATCAGGGAGACATCATCAGTGCTGCTAACGTGGTTGGCATCAGGAAAGCTCTGAAAAAACCCATCAGGCTGATTTCAACACTCTTTGCCCAGTTGCATGCATGGGCACACAAAATTAATGACCAAGTACAGAGGTACAAAAGTATTTGGCAGGTAATTTTCTCTTCAAGCTTCTAAGAAACTAGCAAGTGCTATATATTAAAAGTACATTACATCTGAAAAAAAAGTCCATCCACAGTTCCACCAAATTGGACAGGTTCCCTAATGGATGGCTCTAGGCCTGAAGAGATCCCTACCAGGTAAGAAGAACAAGACCCAGAGACTTAGGGGAAATTTCAGTCTTCTGAATATTACTCTCCATGTTATTTTACAAGAATCACTGTTTATGCTGAAAATTTCCAGAACTCTTTCTTTCCCAAACATTCCCACTTAAAATGAATATTTTTAGTCAAGGTCATTTAAAAAGAAAACATTGTTAAATTCTTTGAAATTCTGGCTAGAAATTTAAGAATCCCTTGGGAAACGTCATCTTGCATCTGACTGCACAGCACAGGTTTTCAATCCCTTTTCTTGTCTTCAAGACGATGGTGCTACTAAACCAGAGAGCAATGGTTTCTCAGGCTCTGAATCTGCAAACACTTTGAGTATGGTTTCATGACTCAAAGTGCTCATGTTACTGTGGTTTAATATGTTACCACCCATCAGCTGAGCTGTGGCAACTGCCTGTGTGCATACAATTAGCTCACCCTAATTGCAAAATGTGCAACTCACTCCCTTTCAGGAGATCAATGCAGCTGCACATTTATATCAGGTTACCCTTTGGCACGTTTGAGGCTCGAGGCCCCATTTCATCATGCCTTAATCAAGATGAAGCATGGTAGAAGATATTAACATCTGACATACCTCTGGGGTGGGGATTCACAGCTCGCCTGGCCTTGTGCTGGATTCCTGCACAGCAAACAACCTTGAGGTGCTCTCTGCAGTATGTCCTCTGCTATATGGTGGGTGAAGATCAGAGCATTGGAAAGAACCTGAAATGTCCTTTCCTGCTTCCATTGTGGGAAGCAAGGATGGCGCATAAGCTGCCCCAGTCAACCTGAAAGCTTACTTTTAAGTTTCGATAGTCTACTTTGGGTTTTGATGGTGAATGAATGCTGTTCACACCTCTGGGATTTCATATAACCAACCTGACATCCTGCTCCTGAGCATCTGTGTTTTACAGCCCTCCATATGCGTCTTGTCTTTTCTGTTATGCTTTCCAAATACCACCACCCGATTTAGCACAACTGCTGTGCATATGATCCACAAAGCCAGCCTGTTCGGCTGGGTTGTGTATTTCTATCTCCTGCTACCAGGCACCTGATGGAACAGCTTCCTCCTCCTTACCAGTCCTTTCAGGCTTTCATGTCTCAAATCCTTACCCACGTGAGCAGCTCTTGCTTGAAGATGGGCTCTGTTGCTCCAACTGGGTCTTTCTGCAGAAGCATCTGAAGGATCAGCATGTTCTTCACTAGCACACTGTCTTTCAAGCACAAGATGCGCTTGTTACTGCAGGAAAACAGCAGCTGAACTGGCAAAGGAGCTCTGAGCATGAAGGTATCAATGGTTCTATCCGATAAAAGCATTTTCTCATTATACCCAGCACCTGAGGCTCAGGTTAACAAACGGGGCAAAGTGGTCCAGAAAAATGGAAAAAATGTATATGAGTAGTAAGGCAATAAAAATGTACATGCACACCCTTTTTATTACATGTGTAGGAGTACTTGAATTTTATTTCCAAAATCTAAATATTGATGAAAATTCAAGACTGAAAAAATAAATTAAAATGGAAGGTCAATGATTTTTCAGTAGATGATTTTTTTTTTTCCTAAATAAACTTAATGCTAACTGCTTTGCATTTTATTTTAGCTGCTTGAAATAGTCTGAGATTTAAAACAGAGAAGAACCTTGGAACATTTTTTCTTGAGGGTGTTTTGCTTTGACCAGTCCCACATTCAGGTAACGTTTTTATGTCCCAGTAATAAATGTCACCTGTCATTCACCTCTGAGCAGCACACCTGTGCTCATGAATCCCTAATTCTGAGATTTTTTTTTCTGGGATCTTTTGCCTTGCAAAGCAGCTTCAAACAAGCACAGCTGTTTTGTTTGTCAAACATGGAAGAGTGTTTCCTTCACAGCCAGCTCTGAATATGTAGTCCTAGATTGATGCCAGCCTAAATGTGCAATATCTGATGGACCACCACCAGTTAGAAATTGGGTATTTTCAACAAGTTTAAGCTGAATACACTATTTCTCAGAAGCGTCAGTCACTGTAAGTCTATTCAGACAATTCAGAGGTTGCTACATTTGTGTTTAGTTATGTGCAAATTGGCATGTGCTACAAATATGCAGTGCAGTGCTTCCCAAGCTGATCAAGGATAAGTTTGTTGTAGTTGCAGCCTGCCGTGCTCAGGTTTCTCTCTTCACTTCCTTTGTGGCCATTACAGAAGGGGACAGTGTGCAAAGAGCACTGTTATGGTGGTGACACACAGCAAGCAAGGGAAAGAAGAGCTGCCAGGGATACATTTTCCTGCCATTCCTCCAGTTAACTCCTTGCATCAGCATAGTGCAAATACGTAGCTTGCTCCAAAAGGAATGCCTCCTATTTATTTCCATGGAAACTACAACAGATACAAAGAGCACAGTAATACTATTTGGTATTTGGTAGAGCAAATTCTTGGCTACAAAACACTGTTTTTCAGCATAGCCACCACCAATTAGCGCATTCACCAGCAATGAACACAAGCCTGCATGCCACACTTGTAAAAATGTGAACCAGAGGAGGCGACCACTGTTCCACAGCACCATTGCTAGGAAAACACTGCCCACACATAAATGTTCAGTAAGCAGTGATGAATATCAATGGGTGCCGTTTTCATACTGTGCCTCCATGTGAGATGCCATTTTACCAGAGTGCCCCTCTCCTGCCGTCTGTCATACAGCAACAAAATGTAATGAGACGTTGGTGGGAAGGTTCAAACTCTGCTGCGAAATTACCAACATCTGCCTCTGAAGTTGTGGGCCAACGTAATAAAATAGGAGGCATTATTTTCGGAGCAGCCCTTGTATTTTTAGTTCTGCAGTGACAAACCGTTGCCCTGAAGGCTCCTGAAGGGCGGATGGAACTGGACAGGCTTTAAGGTCCCTTCTAACACAAACCATCCTATGATTTGTGGAAAACCCGGCTTTCTCGGCCCTGCGCTTCCCTGGAGAGGCGCGCAGCCCCTCTGGCCCTCGAAGCGCCCCACACAACGGGCGCGCAGCCGCGGAGGTTGCGCGGGACGCAGTTCCGGCGGCCGCCCAGCGGGTGGCGCTGTCGAGTCGCCGACGGGGCGCGGCATTGCGCTACGCGGGGCTGCGCGGAGTGGGGCCGCCGTGCATGGGGCGGGTAAAAAACCGGCCGATAAATAAACAGCGCTGATGTGCACACGGAGGCGAGATCGAGCCTCTTCCCAAAAGGAGCTGCTCATCATTTTTCTTTTTGCCTTTTTAAATAACTCCTGATGAGTCAGGCGTGACATGGCTCCTGCAGCCCTCACAGATAATTAAGCAATTCATACCTTGTGTCTGTGGGCAGACTCTGCTGTCAAAACTCAGGCCCATTCTGGAGCTGGCTGAAGTGTTTTCTTTGGGAAAGATAAACCTCTTACTTTCCCCAACCTTTGATTAACTAATCTTAAATACCAAGCTGGTATAGTAGGGAATTTGCTTGTGTGGGCCATTGTGTTTGAAGCAGAGGAGTCAGCTTGTTACACGACTCTTCTCTGCGCATCCCTCCTTCCGCTGGGAGGAATCTCAGAGATGAAGAGAGTGAGAAGCTTTTCATTTTTGTTAGTGTAAGTTGACAAAATGCAGCCTTGTCAGCTCTGATGTTGCAGAACCCAATGAGACTTTCTAGTATGGTCTGTTGTTACAGGACCGTTTTTGTTATTTTCTAAAACTGCTGTTAATACATTCACAACCAGTGTTCCATACCTCAGCAGTGTGTAGCCATCTGCAATTTCTGTAGCACTGGCTGACGTTTTGTAAAATTGAAATGGATGGACTCCAGGCTCTTACTGACACTGATCCTGCTGCAGCATCAATGCCAGAGTCAGCAGGGACAGGTCCTGCTCCCAGCACAGATCACACACAGAGTCACAGCGCAGGTGAGGCTGGCAGGGCCCTCTGGGTCCCTCTGCTCCAGCCCCTGCCCCAGCAGGGATACCCAGAGCAGGGTGCCCAGGGTCACGTCCAGGCAACTCTGGGAGATCCCCAAGGAGGAGACCCCACAGCTCTGTTTATAAGTGTTGACAAAATGTTTTGCGAAATGGGTGAATTGTCTTTGGTTTCATGAACAGTGTTGTCTCTAATACTTGCGTTATCAATCACAGAATCATAGAATCATGAAATGGCTTGGTTTGGAAAGCACCTTAAAGCCCACCTAGTTCCAACCCCATGCCATGGGCAGTCCTACCCAGGCAGCTCAGGCTGCCGGGGGCCCCATCCAGCCTGGCCTTGAGTGCCTCCAGGGATGAGACATTGTGTGGGCTTCAGCACATCTGGACTCTGAGAGTGAAAGATTAAACTTGTGCTAGGGGTGAAACAGGCTTTGGTGTTGAACCACATTTATCCTTTGCAACACAAAGAGGTAAATTAAAACAGGCAAAAAATTAAGCTTTGTCTCAAGGAATCCTCCGTTAGAGGTGGAAAAGTCCATGCTGAACTAGGATGGTTTATTTCATAACCACACTGTCCAGACCACTTCTTAGATTAATGGCTTATTTCCATTATTTTAGCAAAGGTGTATCTCAGTCTGCATGTAATATTTTAAATCGAGGGACTTCTGGTGCTTTCCAGATTGGCAAGTTTATAACCACATAGAATAGTACCATGGAAGAACAAGTCATGCAAAGGGAGGAAAAAATGAATACAGTTAAGAAAATGCAGATGCAACACAAATGTCAGGAGGGTTTTTCCAGTTGCTGGATGTGGCAGATGGTGGAAGAGTACCTCTAGGACATGCTGGTTTATTCTTCACCCTGGCACATGCTGAACAAATCTGAAGAAAGGAACAGCAGGCACTAGAATTAGTATCAGTGTTTGATAGAAAACCTTTTTTTTTTTTTTAATGAGAAAAGCAGTTATGGGGAGTAATTCTGAACTGGCAGAGAGATGGGATAGATGATTGAATAGATTCTTTCCATCTCCACATTTTGTGATCTATGAACTCACCTTTGGGAAACTTTTCTCATTTCAGACTGAGTCTCAGTCTCCCACAGCTGTTGTAAGAAGGTGGGCCATTTACCTCACCCTGAGCAGCGTTAATGCTACCTCCGCGCTTTGGCTTTAGAAGTTAATAAGGTATTTCAGCACTAAGAAACTTTCACTTAGACTGACTTTTCTTTCATTTGTTTTCTTCCTGGAGGCCTCCCTGTAGTATTTTCCACCAGTGCTCCACACTGCAGGCCAGAGATACCACGGTTAGCTGGCAAGTGCTGGAGACCAAAGCTGCTCCATAACCAGCTGATGTTTGCTGCCACAAGACTTCTGCAGTTTCCTTTTGCTTCTCAGCCCTTTCCTACAGGCAGAAAGAGGGACAACACTGAAATATGCTGTCCAGTGCAATTTCCAGTGTAAAGGACATCTTTTGGGCCCCTAGCAGAATGTTCCCTTGCCAAAGACTGTCAGAGAGCCCTGGGTTACTTGGAAGACCTGAGAAGCCCTGGAGCTCCATGCCACTGTAAACATCATGTTAATGCTTAGCAAGCATGGTTGCATCCTCAGCCAGTAATCCCACTTAACAGGACTCACCAAAATGCAATGCAGCTTACTGGCAAGCATCCAAGTCATTCATAGAATAGAATCATAGAATTGTTAAGGCTAGAAAAGACCTCTAAGATCATCCAGTCCAACCGCTGACCCATCCCCTCCATGCCCACTAACCCGTGTCCCTCAGTGCCACATCTACACATTTCTTGAATGCTTCCAGGGATGGTGACTCCACCACATCCCTGGGCAGCCTGTGCCAATGCTTTAGCACACTTTTGGAGAAGAAATGCTAGCTTTTTCTCCATGCACCTGTTTTTGTATCCACAAATCCATGATCCAAAGCAATGTCTAATTTAATTTACAGTTGATGTATAGAGGAAGTAATGTGGGTATCTAATCAGGAAGAAAGCAATAACCTGGATAAAGAGAGAGAAGGGGGCACTTATTCATTTCAGCTGGAGCAGTTTGACATGACTTGGTGCTAAGGGGACAACATCAGCCTAAGGCTCCAGTGCTCTGCAGCTTTTCTTCTTCTCATTAAGCCCTTCAAATTAAAGATGGTGTCAATACATGGAACTAACAGTGTGTAACATTTTTTTGCACAAAACTGAATTCCGTGGGGGTAGAAACAAGGTACTGTCAAAATAATTAAAAACAAAACAACAACAACAACAACAACAACAAAAAGCAAAAGAAGCCAGGAAAGTGTCACTGTCTTTATATTTTTATAAAAGATTAAAGTTTTCAGACTGGAGCTTTGTGATCAAGAGAAGGGATGTGCTGACCTCTCACTTGGGTGCTCCTCAACTCCATCTCTGCCATAGGTCTTTAGAGCAAGCATGCTCCGTGGTCCTCTCCAAACCCTGAGACAGGCAGACACTGGCGATCAGGAGTCTGTGCTGGTCTTGCCACAGATTTCCTGTGTGGTCTTGGATGGGGAAGGTGTCTGTGTGCCTCAGTTTTTCCATCTGTAAAATAAGAACGATGTTACACGATTTCACCGGCACAGCTACATTTTTGCGTAAAAAGCAGCCTGTGACCTTTGGATGAATGGTGGAAATGAGCTGTTTGCCTTATTTATACGTATCATTTGGTGTGATATAAATATTTTTTTGTATTGTATGTAGTATGCTTATTTTGTGCAAGTGAACACAGTCCCAATGAAGGCGAGAGACCGAATATTTTGCTTTCCCACATAACTCAACCAACGTTCCCAAGTCCTGATCTCTCACACCTCTGCTATTGCAGTTCTGGGCCTCTCGGCCTCTCTTGAGCAGAAACTGCTGATCGTGCCAAATTCTCTGGTGTTTTGCAGTGTGGGCTAACATGCACCGGGGTTTGGATGAGACCAGTAGGCTTATTTTCACTTCGGGCCTGCGGCAGCACCGGAGCTGGAGAGCACAGAAGTGAAAGGTCAGTCTAGCCCTTCCCAGAGCCACACAGCTCCTGTTTGAAAACACATACAAATATAATACGGCCATTAAGATATATTTTTTTAATTAATAGCTTTATTGCTTTTCTCCCTCCCAAAAGTCAGCTCTACACCAAAAGGAACATTAGATGCTGCTACTTTCATTTATTTGAATTGCTCCTTGTTTGGAAGGTTTGCTGGGAACGAGAAGAAAAACTGTAGACCTATTATTTCTCTCATTTTTCTAATTTTGTGTGTCTCTGTCTGTCTGCACAGTATTAGCTAGTGTTTAGATGGCTTTTTGGAACAAAGTTGGTGAATATGAACATGCAGTTTGAAAAATGAAGGTCTGAATAGACATTCACAGGCGATTAAGTTACCGCAGCTTAATGAGTGTCTCTAGAGAATGATTAAAGCAAGCACTTAACTGGGGTGGGCTAGGAACATGCACACAATCAATTACCGTAGCTCAGTTGATGATGAATAAATTGTATAACCGCAATAAATTGACAGATTACCACATCTGTGCCCAAAAGGACATGACAATATCCCCTTTCTCCTCCCAAAGATCGTCTTATCTGCTGTTCTAGTTTCCCTCTATCTCATTTGCGCATCTGTTTTGGAACAGTAGAATTCAAACCCTTCAGTGGCTAAAGCTGTTGAGATGAACACCGTACAAAACGCCTAAAATACTACTGTTATCAAAACTCTTATTTTCCTTAGAGAAGAGTAGCCATTGAGTCCAAAGAATACACCAGACCCATTTTATCAGTGGTTAAGCTAAAGAAGAAGAGGAGATACAGTAGTTCTGAACCTCAAAACCCACCTGTAGCAATGAGGATAATGGGCAACCTCCTACTGTTTTTTAGTAAAAGAAGGTCAAAAACAATCCCATGCTCTCCACCGTAGGGTTCAGAAATTGCCTCAAGTTATCTAATGAGACATTATGGAAAAAGACAAAAAAAAAAAAAAAGAAAAAGCCATAAAATCTGACATCTCATCTCCTGTTCTTCTGTTGAAAGAGTCTCAAATCCTGGCAGGCTGATAATATATGACCAGCAGAATTGTACTGAAAAACTAGTGGGCTCATCTCCAGTATCCCTCACTAATTAAATATCTTTTACTTGTAGCACTTTCCAGGATACCACAGACTTCTGACATAGAATACATGATGAAAACCACCTCTACATCAATGCTCTACTGGCTGTGAAGTGTGAGATATTTCACTAGCTTGTATATAAACAATAAAGACCATGATAACACCAAAATTTGGCTTATTTTTGAGTGGGACCACTGTCCAACATACTGTCCTGAAGGCAGTGTCAACCTTATTTTCTTCATCCTGACTCACAGTTTCATTTTCAATAGTGATAGCATGAGAGGTAATGGTCTCAAGTTAGGGCAAAGGAGATTCAGGTTGGATGTTAAGAAAAATTTAATCTCCAAAAGAGTGGTAGTGCATTGGAACAGGATGCCCAGGGAGGTAATGGAGTCACTGTCCCTGGAGGTGTTCAAGTAACATGTAGACATGGCGCTGAGGGACATGGTTAGTGGGCATGGTGGTGATGGGTTGGCAGTTAGACTAGATGATCTTAGTGGTCTTTCCCAACCTTTATGATTCTATGGCCTCCTCTAGAATATGGCTACAGACATGAGAGTAAAAATGGCTCCCAACATGAAAACCTTTTCATGGAAGAAAAGGTTAGAAGAGTGTCTAAGTACATTCAGAAACTCTGTCACTAAGACCAGCTTGTACCAAAGGTGACATCATTATCATTTGAGCTGGAAACTTGAATTTCCATATCAATTCCTACCACAGATTTGATAATCATTACCCGGCTATTCTCTTATCTCTGAGGTAGGTTTTCAACTGACATTTTTCTGGATGGCAGTCCCTGGGCCATCACAGCAATACTCAGCAGACATCTGAGAAGACTGGTAATGCAGTCAAGCCCACATATACTACCAACAACCACATTTGCTTTCTGGAGAACACTATTGTGGACAGCCTAATGAAGTGAGAAAGATTATTTCTCAACAAGGATATTCCTGAGAGACAGATCATGTTTTTGAAGGAGCCATCAAAGCACCCCATAAGGAATACTTCAATACCAAAAGATGATCCACAAGGACATTATATCTCCAGTTACTACATACCATCATATCCTTTGACTCAAATATAAAAATCTTAACAATTACAAGCTGTGTATCTAGCTGTAAACTCAGACCTGCCTTCCAATTGCCTTTCTAACAACAAAAACACTGAAACTAATGCAGTATGAAATGGCAGGGTCTTAAAGCAGATAGTATATGGAGTGTATTGCATGGCATCGCCTCACCATGAGCACCATGTTATAAAAAGACTCTTAGCCCGTGACAAGGGTACATAACAAATCTCAGAAGCAGTGATCAGCAAAAAAGGGCAAATCTGAATCTGAGTCATGTAGTCACTTAAAATAATTAAATATTGATGAGAGGTTTATGAAAACTATGCAAATATACTCGAATGAGATTGCTCATAATTTTCTTCTCTAGTTGTGCCAGAAATACTGGTGGGAAAAAAAAGTTTTGTATTAGGCACTGGAACTTCTGCAGCACATACATATTACAGTGATAAATGCAAAGGTGCATTAGAAGGAAAAAGTATGCTTGATTCAGTTTTGTGGAAATTCAAATGTATTTGGCTCAGAACAGGAGTGCAAGTTAACCCTCCTATCAGGAATGACCATACTGATTATAGTCTGCCTTCCTAAAGTTGCCCTTGGTTTTGGTGGTTAGGGTCTTTTCCTGACACAGAAATACAGAGTTGCTGTTATTGTCATCATGGGTATAACATCTTCCCCTACAGTAGCTGCCTTCTTGTTGAAGTGAGGTTTTGACCTGATAGAATTTATAATGAGCCAAACATGTGCAGCTATAGCCCTGGGTCCCTTGAGCAGCATACAGAAAGAAGGCAGAAGAACAAGGAAGCTCCATACTGGTGACCGAACACCTGGAAGGAGACCCTACTGCACATGCTCTTCACTGAACCTAGACAAAAGTTTATGGTCAACAAGCAGGCAATTCCTTCCCAAATCAGCATGGTGTATTTGCATATGGTTGAGAGTTAGACAGATTTATAACTGAAGAAAAACCTGAGTATGTACTTTGCTGTATGCATGAGAAGTGGAATAACATAATCAGAAGAGAAGCCTCTTGTTTTTCCTCCTTTCTGGGTATAAATTGCTCTAAAATATAAGGGGAGGTATGAGATAGAAAGAAAGAAAGAAAGAAAGAAAGAAAGAAAGAAAGAAAGAAAGAAAGAAAGAAAGAAAGAAAGAAAGAAAGAAAGAAAGAAAGAAAGAAAGAAAGAAAGA